>WFKR01000124.1:0-107576 GCA_025331145.1 Rosa persica | reverse complement strand
AAACAGAGAATAGAAAGTAAAAAAACAGAAAACATATTTTGATATGGATGAGATCAAGATGATGAAAGTAGCTAAGGAAGAAGTAACAACAAGAAAAAAAATGAAATCGAATGGAAAATAAGATAAACCAACAAAGTAAATATGAGAATTAACCATAATATTGTTACATAATTATGCTGCTATTAAAAATCACTTCCGAAAAACTCCATACATGTAAAGTGAAACCTCTCACTAAAGAAGGCAATTGCTGAGTGTAGAATGATCTTTGTAAGATTGCACCAAGTGTGACCATGAGGTGATAGGAAGGTCTCTGCAAAATGCTTTCAAACAACCATATGATCAAATAACTCCAAGAATATTTTCAGAATTAAATTAGACACAAGTCTCGATAGAAGTCATTCGTGAGCTCCCTAGAAGTCTTTTTCCATAAACGAAAATCCGCCCAACATCATTACAATCATATTACTACAATATGTGTAGGTAGGAGGATTTCATGCTTTAAAATGTCCAAAAACTGAATTTATTTTACTAATAAATTAAATTGCTATTGGACAAAAATAAAATATATCCCATAGTCTATTGAATGGAACAAATGAGATTTGTTGTAAGAGTTAAGAGTTCTAGTGTTCCAAACTAGATTGGTTAACGTAGTTGTAATAGGGTTAACATATTCTCATAGGTATCTTATCGGTATCTTTGTTACAATGTAATAGGACTCCATATTTGTACTCTAAGCATATCATCTATGTAATCCTCTAAATATAAAGGCACCTATTATGAATGAAATACATCTCAACATTCTCTCAAACACCTTTTCTCTACAATACGTTATTAGCATGAGTCTCTAGCTTGCCCTAGCTTCAAAAAGCCATAATCTTAAAAATAATAATAATAATAATAATAATAATAATAATAATAAAAAATATTCTGCCGTTACCCTCGCTAGCCCTTGCATCTGCCCTTGTAGCCCTGCACAGCGCATGCTCCAACCCACCAGTGTCGCACGCCTAGCACACTAGTTAGGATCACCAGCACATCTTACCAAAGCAAGCTTTTTTTTTCAAAGCGTCTTAACAAGTAAGATTTTCTAAAAAATTGTAGCTTTATTTTAATTCCACACTTTGTAAATTTTATTTCTATTTATTATTTATATAATTGTGAAATTTTGAGCATGTTTTATGAATTTTATTTACGTTTTATATAATTATTTTTAAACATGCTTTGTAAAATTTATCATTGCTTATGTTATATATATAAAATAGTGGAATTTTGAGCTGAATTGTGAGGATTTGTACTGCTTTGAATTTTACTTCATCGAAGCATTGAATAATTTTTGTTCTCGACTGTTTATAAACATCATTATTTCGGTCCAATCCAAATTTTCTTAGAATTTTCATTTCTTAATAGCAATTTACGGCAGTGGCCCAAATCAAATCCAGCCATAACCACCTAGTGTACGTAGGCTCACAGCACGCACCGCCCAGCTCACCATCACCACCACACTGCAATGGACACTACCACGCCTCCTTGATGCCACCACTCCAAAGACATCAATGGAAATTGGTGAAAGCCCGAACCCAAAACTGAATTAGAAGCCCATCACATCTGATCGCCAAAAACTCTTTTAATGCCGCTCGCACTGCCACTGCTTGGAGCATATTTGGATCAAAACCTGACTTAGTCCACGCCGCCAGTCACCGTATCTTGCATTGATACCCATGACCGCCCCTGCCTCCTAAGAGCTTTGAACCAGATATCTATGTCGACCACCGCTGTTCCTCCAAGCCAATCGATCTTAAAAGACCAGAGAAAAAGAAAACAATACCCCGTATGACAGCAACACAACAACAATGAGGCATAGCCCGCGCTTCTGTTGTCCGCCGTCGGATGAGAACTTGGTCGATGTGTAGATCCCTCTCTGGCTGCTAGGGCATGGGAGATACAGACAAGAGTTGATTATTAACTAAGTTAAAACCAAATATCATGGTTGATAATATAAGTCTTAAAAAGGCCCTCACGACTAATTTACTTAATTTGCTATGTATTATTTCCAATAAAAAAGTAACAGTGAAGTCTCTCCTCTTGAATATAACCTCATATCTCTTCTTACCTCTAGAAACTTGAAATGTGCAAGTCTTACAGCACAAGGCATCGACTTTATCTGACTAGCACAAATTGCCAACACTGTTTCATACATGAATAACCTACATCATCAATAATTACAGAGTATAAAATGTACAAACCAGCTTTGTCAAATTAATTACAAGGGTCTTTTCATAAAACATTACATTATTGTACTTGCACTATTAAACATAATTACTAACATCACTTTCAGGTCGAGCTGGATTATTACTTCCAACCAGTTCCAAGGCTCTTCACGACAGAACTGGGTTGAGAAGAGTTTTGTGTCTCACTCAAGCCCTCTAATGAGAATACCTCCCACCCAAACTCTCTTAAGTAGGTGACATAAACTTCTGGGACATGCGCAACTTTCCAATAATCATTGCCATGCTCATGTGGAAGTACAGTCTTGATTAGTTTTTCTGGCATATCAAAAAACTTAAGCACCTTTAGTTTGATGAGATGTTCAATGCCTGATGGGACTTTCTCCAGTGATTTACAGCGCCGGTTGATTAGATTTTCAATACAAGGCATTGTTCCCACCTCCATCTCTATGCATCGAAGTTCATCAGATTTATCGAGGCATAAATGCTTGAGCTTCTTAAATCCGCCAGCTCCAAAACAGAGTGTGTCTCCTTCAAAAACCTGACACAACTCAAGATGTACTAGATTGGGCAAATACTGAAGGAATGCAAGTGGATCATCCCTTAACCTGCTCCATTTCAAATACAACTTGACGATGCTGTGGAGAGAAGGTATCCGGTGAGGTAATGCTTCCAATCTGCCTCGCAAGTACAAATGCTGAAGCAATAGAGGAGGAGAACACAGGTGCTGCAAATAATGATCTCGTCTTCTTCCACTGAAGTTATGGACAATGCATAAAGTTTGGACAACTTTTCAATGGATGAAGAAAGAGCCTTGCCATCTTTTTCCTCATCTTAACAATGCCTAACCTTCTCAACTGAACTAGTTTCCCCAGCTCTCTCAATAATGCACTGCCACCTTGGTTCACCTCAATGAAACATAGCTTTTGAAGGGATTTCAAAGCTCCTATTTTTGCAAGGACCTTAAAACCATATGTTGAGTCAAAATCTTCGTAAGGAACAAACTCATAACGATATACCAAGAGATAGCGCAGATGTTGGAGTCTCAGGATTTCAACTGGGAGTTCAGTAACTCGAGAATGCTTAAGATCCAAAGTTTCCAGGTTCTGAAGCTTCCCTATAAATCTTGGAATGGTTTTCACCCTGGTATCTCTCAAGCTCAGATACTTTAAAAAGTAAAGATTAACAACTTCAACTGGGAAAACATTTAACGGTGTACTTTGCAAATCTAACACATTAAGCAGCGCAAAGCCGGCTGGGAATAGTCTTTGTAGTGATGGCTTCTCAGCAACTGTGAACATAAAAAGAGAACGTAGTTGAGAAGCACACCTGTTTGTCTGAACATATTGCAGTGTGTTATGTATTGACAGGCGACGGATTTTTTCTGCCAATGTTACATTCTGCTCTTTGGCTATTGTGGTAAAGTTCTGATTTCTTGTCTTGGAGGTGATAATTTCGCGGAATAGATCATGGATACGAAATTTCGTGACCCTTCCATCAGCTGTTGTCTCTGCTGCTTGAATCATGCTCCTATTCAATAGTTCATTGAGGTAATCCTCTGCAACCTCTTCCAATGTCTTTCCTTGTTTTTCTTCGATGAAGCCCTCTGCCATCCATAATCGAATAAGCCTCATATGCTTAATTAGATGGTCCTCTGGAAAGATGCTCAGGTACAAGAAGCACGATTTTAGATAGTATGGTAAATCATTGAAACTGAGTGAAAGTACTTTCTTCAGGTCCTGCAGTTTGTCATTGCCCTCAATTTCAGCCCCGAGACTGTGGCCAACCATTTCCCACTCATCAATTCTGCGCTTATCTTTAGCAGCCAGAACTCCACTAATTGACACAATAGCAAGGGGTAGCCCCTCACACTTTCTCAGAACATAGTTACAGATTTTCTCTAAATGAGGAGGGCAGGAATTCCCTTGGAATGCCTTCTTGCACAGGAGCTCCCATGACTTCACTGGGGGCAAGGGCTCCAAAGTATAGACTTCACCTCCAGATTCTGTGCTTGTTGTGGAGGCTATTTCTGCATTTCGAGTAGTTAGGATCACTCTGCTGCCGCAAATATTATAAGGCAGTGCATACTTCAAGGCATCCCATCCATATAAGTGCCACACATCATCCAAGACAATAAGATACCTCCTCTTCTGTAGGAAGTCTTTAATTATTGTTTTCAGCTGGTTGGTACTCATGCTATTGATTTCTGGTGGAACTGGACTTCGGATTGCTTGGTGGAGCTGTTGAACGATGTCTTTGAGAAGTTCCGCTAGCTTGAAAGACTAAGTAAAAGTGATCCAAGCACGTAATTTGAAATGTTTCTTCACTTCTGCTGCATCATAGACTTGCTTCGCCAGGGTAGTTTTCCCCATTCCTCCCATTCCTGCCACAGAAACTACCTCACGTCCACAACCACCATTGACCAGCCTCCCAACCATCTGCTTAATAGGCTCGTCTATTCCCACTATATCAGTTTTCTCTAGAAGTAAAGCATCACCTCGATGGTCCTCCAACAGGTAACCTGCACTTTTGGAGCTGGAGCCTTGTTCAGCCAAATTGAATTTGTGGCGGAGTCGCTTATGAACCTCAGAGATTTTTTTTGATCCTGGAGTTTATGGCTCGTAACTCCGAAGCAATTCGATATCGAGCTTTTGTATTCTTGATGCAGCAAGAAAGCTTATGGATTGAACCATATAATCCCTCCCCATGATCATGTGCTTGCAGAAGGTAAATTCATCAAGAACATCTTCACTTTCGTGAGCAATGTCTCTTAGTTGTTTAACCCATACTTTGATTTCCGCATCACTCTCTTCATATGCATCAGCAACCCTCAGGAAAGCCGTCATGCGCTCCAGTTCTCCTCTTAGATACAAAATTTCTTCCCTAACACCTCTCAAAAGTTGCAACTCATTTTCGAAAAGAGGTGCAAGCTTGTCAAGCAGAAACTTTACTGCACTCTCCGCCATTTTATTTTTTATCTCTACTCTCTTTGATTTCCCTTGCTTCCTCAACTCATACTTTTGAGTTCAAAGAAGGCTGATTATATAGGCCAATTGAGAGTCACAAAATATACAAGAACAATTGCAGATACATTTCTATGTATGTAACCAATTAAGTGGAAGACGTAACGGCAATTGACTTTTTTTTCATCTCCTTATGGAAAGCAGTACGTGGGATTGTAGAAATTTCCGAATCATTGCTCCATGCAGTTAGATGATGTGAAGGAATCTTCCCACAAATTAAACAATTTTCATAAGTCCAGTTTTGTGGAGCAATTGTAAGGTTCACGGTCTTCCCCTTGGTGCGTGATCAACTCATCCACCAGATCATTTCCTCTCTGCAATTGCCTATAAAGAATATAGCATGACTGCGATGCTTCAGACAACATGTAATATCTAAACCTTACGCAATGAAATTAAATTAAGGGTTGATTTGATCAACACAAAAGATGTAAGATGAAAGTGACTCTCTCATCTCATCACATAAATAAATGAGGACTGGGAACAAGTTGATCAACACATATTTGTATTTACAATTGGATTCACTTGACAACTTGTTTCCAAATGAATACAAAAGGTAAGCAATTGCTGGGATAATTTCACTTGACTAACTGCCTCTTTGTATATTAGAAACTCTAAAGTCCAAGTCAAAGCACACAATTAGCCTTCCCTGGAAAGCCTCATGAAAGTGAATGCAAATTGTACGTATTGCTTACAGTTGGTGATTGCCTAGTTAGTATTTTTACATCTTGTCTGGAAATATATATAAATAATGAATTGATTTCTTTTTTCAGTTGAATATGTTTTAAAGGTCAAACTCTTATTAGATAGTTAACAATTTAACATGAGTTACTTCGTCGACTGCACCAGTGAAAAATCCAAGCTAGCATGAAATATATAACCTCTAGACTAATAGCTAGGTGGGTATTTTAACGTCAACAGTGTCAAACACTAAGAAGTAAAAGTTAACTCTGAAAAATTACCAAGTTGTTTTACGATACTTATATAGGAAAATGTTGGCACCCAATCAATTAAGGAATAAATAAAGATATCGTATGTGGAAGTTTAATAACTTCTATCAGTTCTTTACAAGCAACAAGGTACCATAACCCGAGTGAGGAGAAGTACTAGTTTTCTTGACATACTCACCTGAGATGTAAACAAGAGGGGTTATGCAGAAGTACATACAAACATACATGCACAACGATAGGCTATGAAAGTCAATCATTTGTGCATTACAGTTTACTTTTGAGGCCGGCCAATGAATACATTACAGTTTATCTATTTTCCTTTTACCCAAAACAAAAGTATTCAAAAGGTTCAGTGCAGCAAGGTTACAGTGATCGACATACATGTCTATCAGATATATTTTTTTTTTTTCCTTTAATAGTTGAGGGCCGGGTTAGAAGTTGTTAGTTCTTCATCAAAATAGTAGTCTAATACAAATACAAGGTGATGTAAGTTTTGAATAATCTTTCTAAGACTAGCTGCATAAATCTTGAGATTAGTTACCATGTTACCATGCATGCCATCTGCTAACTTCTTGCGGTGACATCAAGAGGAACAAAACATTTCCTCGCAAATAATATTGCACCTACTGGTTCACAAATTTAACCAATTGGAAGTAATACGATTTGGAGTCTAATCAAGGTTTTATCCATTTAGTTGAATATGAAACGCAGACTCTTTATTCATATTTCATGAAAGTTCGAAGATTTCATTAATTTAAGACTTTCTTACAAAAGTGAGAGAACGTAAAATATATGTGGCCTCGTTAAAACCTTTTCCGGGTAAAACCCAATTGGCACAAAATCCCGGACAAAGGAAAGAGTACCACGCGTTGATATACACAACAAATTAAAACAAAATTGACTGACATTGTTGTCAATTAATCTTAACAGCTAGGTAGTTAATTGCATTTCACTCCAAAGGAAGTTGTTTTCCTCAGGACTAAAATTGATTGACTCCAACCAATCTGAACAATCTTCATCAGCTGTCTTTTGTTGCTCATCAGTTGGGACCTCTACCAAAGACTCAAGCCAGTACGCAGCATCCTGAAAGGCAATCGATCCACCACAAATATTATTGCTTCCAGATGGACGAATGCAACCATTTTTCGACAAATATGGCATATCAGTGCAACCATCAGAGGCCACAGACATGGATGATGTGGGAGCATAAAGAAGGGTGCTGTTTACCGCGTTGTCTTCAGCCACATCTATATTAGTAGTCACACCATTAAGAACTGGTCCTTCCATCTCTACCGTACCCATTTCTTCTACCATTTCCTCCCAGAGAAAATTTTCCTCCAGCAGCGGATTAAATATTCCATAATCGTCTACAAATGAAGGCCCTGATGATTGCACCTCGGCTGCTAATTTTTGGAGTCCACCGTTTTCCTCACCTTGAAGGCCAACTGCTTCAGCTTCTGATGAGGGTGCATTATCATCTTCAGAGCATTCCAATGACTCTTCTAGTTCAGCTGCAAATGCAGCATCATCTTCTGATGGCATTGTTGGTGGTGCATTATCAATGGATGGCACGGTTCGTTGTCGCTTCGCTTGTGGCTCAAGCAACTCTTCTTGATCTCTATTTGATTTTTCTCCATCATCACCGGCATAATTGTTTTCAAGAAACTCTTCCTCTTCACGTTGCTTTCTCTTCTTTTCGATCTTGGTTTTGGGTTCACCATTCTTTCGTAGTAGACAAAGAACACTGTCTTTCACCTTTTGTTTCTTGTCTCTGAGTGATCGATCAAGGGAGAACTCGTACAAGATCCAACAGCCGTTGTGCACCGAGTCTTCATTCTTGTAAGTATATCTTTTCTTCAAGCCAACAACACAACCAGAATCAACAGATCGTACTGGCTTGCCGGAGTCGTCGCCCTTCCAGGTGCCACTTCCAACATTCCGGCGTACGCGCTTGTCTGTGGAACTCATCTTCTTGTGTTGGGTGAAGAAGTAAATGTCCTTATTGAGCCTCAAGTCGTGTGGTCTTCTGGTCTTAAAGGCCTCCCATATCTCCCAAGGTTCTTGCTGACCGTAGAGGTCGCAGTCGAACACCACACGGTTTCTGCCGGGCACGTTCTGTCCGCTCAACATCGGCTTGAGGTAAAAGAGAACTAGTTCATCGTCCATGGGGCAGAACCTCTGGCCAGGAAGTTGATTGCCTCTGCTCTCCTCCATTAGAAACTCTTGCTGCATGTTTCTCTTGCTTTTCTTGGCTTTGGAAAGAATTGTTAATGGAAAGAAGATGAATAGCTAGGTTTTGATGGATATAATTGTTTCTGGAAAGAAGACGAGTAGCTAGGGTATTGATGAATTAGTTTATAGAAAGTTATGGCTAGGGCTTTAGATGAGTTTTGCTTCAAAGAAGATACGAGTAGCTAGGGTTTCGATGGACTAGGGCTTCGGATCCACTAAGAAAATATGAGAAGGTTTCATAAATCAGATGGTCCAATTTATAGAAACTGATGACTTGGAGGCTAAGGAACCTCCTTGAAAGTAGGGTTTCCTTCATATCTTACGTGGGCCAATTCGATTTCCAAATCATAGACGGTTTATATTTTTCTTTTCGTGCATGCGAACTCTTGCTGCACGTTTCTTTCTTTTCTTGATTTGATAGTCAATGGTATATCTCAACTAGATCGTTTCTTTTGATTTGGCAGAGGAAAAATTTGAGAAATTATGCCATATTGTGTACGGACTACGGAGTAATGGTTAATTAGTAGGGTGGGAATTGGAACTATCAAAACTGTCAGTACAATCAAATCTATGCCAATAGCGATATGGGTAATGAACAAATATGGGATCGATAAACCTTGGATTACGCTTCTGAACATTCCTACCAATATTATACCTTACAAGATCTCTCTAACGTACTGTTAAACTCACTGTGGAGAATTGAATTGTGAAGTTTTGATGATTTTGGATGGAAAGGACTTTGTAATATATGATCCCACAGAAAATATATATAGGACTACACGATTTTCAGTCTCACAGTATTTTGTGGAGTGCAGAAGTAGTTGTGTACTTAGACACTTTCATTTCACCAAAATCTAGTAGCGGAAACATCTTAAAACCAAGATTTATTATCAGTATTTTGTTATATGTTAAAGTTCTGTGTACAATAGCTTTGAATATTGTAGTTTCTGAGTTATGATGGAATCAACTTGTGCCTAAGATTTTTCTTCTTGTTGCTGTACGTTTCTTTTGGGAATTCAAGCAAAAGAAGTTCATGAGCTCTCTTATATTTATATATATTGTTCTGGTTAGAATTATATTGAGTTTTGGGCAGAAATAAAAGACATATGGCAATGACTATCATTCTAAGCTTAAAGCTCTCCTAGCTAAGGCATGAGCAATCTGGTTCTTTTTCGTCCGAACGTGCTTCCAAGACACTACCACTAGCCGCGCCAAACACCCACCCCACCACCAACCGCCCCCCGGGAACTTTCTAACTGCAACCCTGACTGCACTCGCCTCACTAAGATCCAAACCTTCATAATCCAATGCATTAATCACATTCAAAGCATCTCCAATTACTTTAAACTTCTTTATTATCTTCTAATTTTTTTTTTTTTTTAAAAGTGCTCCACTACATGGTCTGGGGTGGTGTTTGGGGCTGAACTGTTAAGACAGGGTTCGCAATAGAGAATTGGGAATGGTGCTCTAGTAAATTTTTGGAATGATAAATGTTCTAACCTTGGAGCTTTTGAGACAATTTGCTATAGATGCGAAGTATGTTAATGAGTAATGACACTGCTTCTGTTCAGGATTTTGAGCAAAATGGTACGGTAAATGGAATGTTGATCTTTTAAGAAATTATCTTCCTCGCCAGGTTATAAGTCATATTACATGCACAACTGTTTCCTTGGATCATTCTAATGAAACTCATATGGGGAAGTACATCTTCTGGTAATTATGTCAAGGCCAAGATCATTGTGACTTTAGATGGCAGGAAATACGGTCCTTTGCAATACCTCTTAAACTGAAGATATTTCTTTGGATTATTGTTTAAGGAAGATTGTTAACTAATGCTAACAGGTTAAGGATACATATTGCAAACTCTCCTAACTGTAGCCTTTGTCCTTAGAACATGGAAAACATGGGACACTTGCTGCTGTTATTGTAGAAATGCTCAACAAGTCTGGCATGCTGTTACCATCCCTATTACAATGCAGAATACTTTTTCCGGTCCCTGGGTTAGCAGGAGTGGATTATTGCTAATTTTGAAGCAATATCGGTGCTTTTTAGAACTATGCAGTGGAATACTTTCTTTGTCTTTTGCCGCTGGTATATTTGGACATCAAGTTGCAAGAGGACCTTTGACCCTACTTTTCATATTCCTCATAATATTTCTGAATTATGCAACTGAATGGTGGAACTAAAATTGTAAACCCATAGTGCAATAGAGTGTACCGATTAAATTGATATGTTGGAGTAAGCCTGGGGTGAGAAAGGTTTAAGCTGAATGTTGATGGCTGTAAGTCTTACGGGTTTAATTGGTGCAGGAGGCATTATTAGAGATGAAACAGGAGAGCGGACTAAAGGTTTTATGACCAATATTGGTGCTAGCTAGGGAAGTTATACAGGCTGAAGCTTGGGGCCTTTACTATGGTTTGCAACTTGCTCTAAATCTGAATATCCAACATCTTGAGGTGGAGTCTGACTCTGCAAGCTTGATTACATTTTGCAAAATGATGTAAAGCTGCATCCTCTAGGTACCTTGCTCCTTAACTGTAATCAGTCAATGAAACAGTTTGCTACACTGCTGCTCAGGCACATTCATAGAGAGGGAAATATGGTGGCTGATTTTCTCGCTCAGGAAAGTGTGCGTCATGCTGTGGGTGTATGTACTTGTAGTACCCCTCTGACTCTGGTGATTGAAACTATTCTGGATAACAATTTAGGTGTTGCCAGGCCTGGCAAGGGGGATTAGCAATAACCACCCTGGTTACTTTTTTTTTACCCCCCCCCCTTTGTTCTGGGATTTTTCCCCTATTGTACCAAAAAATAAAAAAAATTACGGATGTTGATGAATACAAACTTGCATTTCCACAAGTATGATTCAAAGATTAGAGGAACTGTTTTGTTGCTCTTGATGTCACCGCAAGAAGTTTGCAGATGTTAACCAATCTAAAGAAGACATTTTTAACATACATTATTCAAATCTTACACCACTTCACACCTAGTAAGTTTTGAATAATAGTTGTTTTCGATCATAGTTGTTTTTCAGCAAGGTTGCAGCAAGGTTTTCTCGCTCTACTTTCTTCAAGTTCTTTTTCATTCTCATTCATGACTTAAGTATGGATGGTAAGTAAATCTCAATGGAAAAAAAAAATGTTTAGATGTCAATTGTACTAGAAGGCATAGTGAAGCACCTAAACATAAGTATTGCATGGTCCAACTACTTCAATATTCAGTATACAACACATGATAAAAGTTTTGTGAGAATGCTAAGATAATCTGGAATCTGAAGAACACTAACCTAAGCAATGCGTTTGCAATGCTACATGAAGTAATGGCCCCTTCCAAGTGAGTGAACCATTAATTGTATCCCATTAGAGTTTGACAGCATAAGGTGTCTGGATATTATTACCAGAGATGACAAAAAAAGGTTATATGTGTTTAAGAACAAGCTAAATTGACACAGAGAGAGAGAGAGTAATGTTTCAGAGAGAATGAAGATTTCAAGTGTGTTTATTCATCTCATAAAATGAGGTATTTATAGGAATACATTTGTAGTGTGAAAGCTCAAAGAGAAAACTAAAATGATAACCATCTCAATGATGAATTCTGCCATGCTTGTTGCCCCTTGGTAAAACATGTTACATAAGTCTTCATACACTCAAGTACCTATGTTTATACACTCAAGTACCTATCTATACACTACAAGTATTTGTTATATGATATAGACATACATAGTATTATACATTTATACTACAACACTCCCCCTTGGATATTTCATCTTCAATAGTATTGTGTTGGTGGTGCGCTTCGAAGTTGTCTCGTTAAAAACCTTGCCAAGTAATAAAATCATGTGGGAAAAAAAACCTTGGTCGAATGAGAAAAAGAGCACAATGCGCGTTGAGTGTGGAGTATGTTTCTGGATACTCCCCCTGATTTAGACTCCTCTTGAAGATTGTGGGAGTTCAGATATCCTTCTCAATCCGATACTCCTTACATGTTTCTCGAAAGGGGATTTAGGTAGTGACTTAGTAAATAAGTCAGCTACATTATCTTCTGATCGAATTTGATTTACTTCAATATTCAGAAGTGTTTGTTGTTGCTGAATGTAGAAGAATTTCGACGATATATGCTTGGTATTGTCGCCCTTGATGAAACCTAATTTCATTTGCTCAATACAAGCTGCATTATCCTCGTAAATGCATGTATGTTCATTTGTGGTAAATTTCAAACCACAAGTTCCTCAAATGTGTCTATTTACAGACTTTAGTCATATGCACTCACGCACGACTTCATGTAGTGCAATAATCTCTGCACGATTTGAGGAAGTAGCAACAAGAGTCTGTTTTGTAGATCTCCAAGATATCGCGGTGCTTCCCATGGTAAAGATATAACCTGTTTGAAAGCGACCTTTGTGAGGGTCAGAGAGATACCCTGCATCAGCAAAGCCCATCAAAACATCATTATCATTTTGATGGAGGGGAGGAGGAGAATGTTGGTCACTATGGATAGTGTTGCCGGCATTCATATTTCTTTACTCTCTGTAGGGATAAAACAAGCCCATATCAATCGTATCTTTCAGGTATCGAAAGATTGTCTTTATACCAATCCAATGGAAGCGTGTTGGCGCAGAACTATGTCGAGCTAACAAGTTTACTGCAAATGAGATATCCGGTCTTGTGCATTGAGCTAAATACAATAATGCACCTATCGCACTTAGATATGGTATTTCAGCCTCTAATAAATCTTCGTCCTCATCCCTTGGACGAAACGTATCTTTTCTGGGCTCAAGACTACGGTTGATCATGGAAGTACTCACAGACTTTGCTTTATCTTCATTAAAGCGCCTTAGTAACTTTTGAGTATGTGTTGACTGATGGATCATAATCCCATCATTACGGTGCTCGAGTTCTATTCCGAGATAAAACCATGTTTTCCCAAGATCTTTCATCTCAAATTCAGATTTCAAATATGTAGCAATTTCTTTTAACTCATCTAGAGTTCCAATTCGGTTCATGTCATCGACAAAAACTGCTACAATTGCAAATCTGGATCTTGTCCTTTTAATGAACACGCAAGGGCATATTTCATTGTTAACATATCCCTTCCCAATCTAGCAGTCACTTTGACGGTTATACCACATCCGTCCGGATTGTTTCAATCCATATAGTGAGCGTCTTAATTTTATTGAAAACGCGCTCCATGGTTTAGAGCCACTTGATTTGGGTAATTGAAGTCCATCTGGAACCTTCATATATATCTCTGAATCTAGATCCCCATAGAGATATGCTGTAACCATATCCATGAGTTGCATGTCAAGTTTTTCGGAAACTACCAAACTGACAAGGGAGCGGAACATTATAACGGCCATTACTGGAGAATATGTCTCCTCGTAGTCGATTCCAGGGCATTGTGAGAAACCTTGCGCCACAAGGCGGGCTTTGTATCTAACAACCTCATTTTTCTCATTACGCTTTCTAACAAAGACCCATTTATGGCCAACAGGTTTTATATTTGGTGGTGTCAGTGTTATAGACCCAAATACCTGTCTCATTGTTAGTGAATTCAATTCAGTCTGGATCGCATCTTTCCATTTGGACCAATCTGCTCTTCATTGACATTCTTCAACGGAGCGAGGTTCTATATCATCGTATTCTATAATTCCTTTTGCAATATGATATGGAAATGCATCATCAATAGCCATAGAATTTCTGTCCATAATTACTTGTATACTAGTGTAATTCATGGATATCTCTTTATTCTCTGGAATTGGTTCTACCATTGGAGCGTCCTCCAATGATGTCTCTTGGACATAACCATAATCCGGAATTTTTTCATGAGATGGATTATTTGTATCGATGATTAATGGATTATTTTGTGTCAAGCTCGCTTTTTTTCTTGGGCGAGAATCCATAGAACCTATGGGCCTTTTGCGCTTCCTGGCAGGAGCCGTGGGTCTAGCCACTGCATCACCCGTAGAGGGGATGTCATGTCCTTTAGTTTTAGGGACATCAATCCTTGCAGGTACGTTTGTAGCAGATATATGTGATCTTATCACTTTGGCAATATCAGAAAACGCATCAGGCATTAATTCTGCTACATTCTGAAGATCAAGAATCCTCCGCACTTCTATTTCAGACTGTGTGGTTCGGGGATCAAGATGAGACAAAGTGGGAACGGACCACGACAATTCCTGTCTTTTCTGTTGAACATTAGTGTTCTTGTATCCCCCTAATGACGGAAAGACTGTCTCATCAAAGTGACAATCCGCAAATCTAGTGGTAAATAGATCACCTGTCAAGGGTTCTATATAGTGGATAATGGTTGGAGAATCACATCCAACATAAAGGCCTAAGCGTCTTTGAGGGCCCATTTTGGTGCGCTGTGGTGGCGTAATTGACACATAGATTGCACACCCAAATATGCGTAAGTGTGAGACATCAGTCTCATACCCAGTCACCATCTGGGACGCAGAAAAGGGTTAGGTGGCAGTGGGTCTCAGACCAATAAGCACAACTGCATGCAATATTGCATAGCCTCAAGTAGAAATAGGGAGATTGGTGCGCATAACCAATGCCCTGGCAACCATTTGAAGTCCTTTAATGGCAGCTTCTGCGAGTCCATTTTGGGTGTGTACATCAGGGACAGGGTGTTCCACCTCAATCCCAATGGACATGCAATAATCATCAAAAGTTCTTGATGTAAACTCTCCAACATTGTCAAGACGAATTGACTTAATAGGATGACCAGGGTGGTGAGCCCTTAACTTAATGATTTGTGCTAGGAGTTTAGCAAATGCAACATTTCTTGTGGATAAGAGCATGACATGTGACCAACGTGTCGATGCATCAACCAACACCATAAAATATCTAAATGGTCCGCAAGTTGGTTGGATAAGTCCACAAATATCACCTTGTATTCTTTGTAAGAATGATATATTTTCTTTAGTGTCCTTTGCATAGGATGGTCTTGATCCTACCTTTGGTAAAGAGCAAGCTTTGCAAAACGAATGATATGCTTTAGAAGTAACTCTTTGGACCAATGTTTGGTTCGTACTTCTTTTCGTTTTGAAGAATGGATGTCCGTGTGAAGTTTTTAGTATACGGAGCATCATATCACGACCTGGATGTCCCAAACGGTCGTGCCAAAGCCTGTATGTGTCAGGATCCCATAAATTTTCATTCATGACATGGTTGGATTCAATGACTCTAATAGTGGTTGCATACAATCCACTAGAGCGACACATAAGTTTCTCTCATACTCGTGTATTTCAGTAGTTTTTATATGTGATGCAAAGGAACTCTTATCCATTCTCACAATGTGTTTCCACATGAACATCATTGGCTCTGATGTCTTTAAAGCTTAATAGGGTTCTTCCAGCCCTTGGAGCATATAGAGCTTCGACGACATTAATATTTGTGCCATTTAGTAACAAAAACTGAGCTGGTCCTCGACCATGAATCAATTGTGATGGTCCTGCCATCGTAGTTACTGAGGATCGACTAGATGTCATCCATAAAAATAATTGCCTATGTCACAATATAGTATGTGTGGTGCCACTATCAAGAAGGCATTCCAATTCTCCGGAAAACATATTGAAAAAGAATAAAGTTCGGAATATTAACACATGTCCATGACATTGAATGATAATGCGATACTTTATTAATAGGAAAAATAGCCAATGATTACATCAAAGTTTTTCATAAGTCTATTCCAAAAATCAAACTTTAGACAAATTGTTGTCACTCAATCCGTTTGGTAATTCCAATAAAATATGACCAGGAAAGTAGAGAGATGTTGGTGAAGTGAGGCTCGCTTAAATACCCCAATCTCAATTGCTTTCCTAGACATCATACTTCATTGGGTACGCCACATAAGAAGGAGTTTAATACAATTGTTATTTATTGACTAAGGCACATTTGCCATTCTTGGAAAATAGAAAGAGGATTATTCTAATCAAAGTCTGTGGCATCCTCGTGCTCTTCATTTACAGCTTTGAAGTCCTCAACGGTGAGATTGACATCTTCACTATTTTCATCTTCAACAAGGTTGGCTTCTTGCTCTCTTGCTTCCATGTACTCCTTGTAGCGTGCAGCTAATTGGGTACTTGCATGACATTGCTTAAACCAATGCTCGATTGATCCACATCGATGACACATGTCATTGTGGTTACCTCCCTTCATTTGAGGTGCAGGTTGTGCACGTTGTGCACGTTGTGGATATTCTCTAGGAGGGTTGGTGCTACTACCACGGTGCATGGTGCGACCTCCACGGCTCATGGTGCTATTTCCACGGCTGGTGTTGCCATATCTCCCTCTTCCACGTGTGGAGTTGCCATAACGTGTGCTCGCTCTAAAGTTACGGTTTCCTTCTTTATTAGGGCGGTTATATGGACCTGTTCGTCCTTCATGTCCCCTATTATTAGGGTACACATGTCCCTTATTGCTAGGGTACCGCTCTTTGTGCCCTCTCTTGGGTGCATTATAATTTGCCTCACGAACGCTCTTGGTTCCAACGGGTCTTGAGTTATAATTCTTTACGAGAATGTTGTCGTGCTTTTCGGCTACTGACAAAACATTAATGAGCTCATTGAACCTCGTAATTCGTCCAGCATTTACTTCAGTGCGATATTGCTTTAATAGCAAAATTGCTACAACGAGGAAGGTGGAGAGAGTTTTCTCAATTAGCTCTTCTTCTGTGAGGGGTTTTTGACAGAACCTCAACATGGATTTGAGATGAAGAGCTTCTGAATTGTACTCATCAATAGACATGAAGTCGGAGAAGCGTACATCGTTCCACTGAACCTTCAAGTCAGGGAGGAGGGAATCTTGGATATTGTTAAAGCGCTCTTGTAGCGCCTCCCATAAATCTTTTGCATCTTTGATGGACATGTACTCTAATCTGAGTGCTTTATCCATATGACGTCGCATCAAGATGATTGCTTGTGCATGCCTTTTGGGTGTTCGAGGGAACGCAAGGGCCGGGTCTGGTGCATGGATGATTGGCGATATCCCTTTCGATGTGAGATGGTTCTCAACGTCGGTTTTCCAGCTATGGTAATTCGAACCTGTTGAGTCAAGGATTTGAATATCGAGTCTAGGTTCATTCGACATCCTTGAAAATAAGAAGAAAATATTAGTTTTGGAGTTTAAACTTCCATGAAAAATAATAAGATTTCCAAGCTATGCTACCAAGAAATCAATTTCCAAGAATCATTATGAACACTCTTAGTTTATTGATTACGAACGCTCTCAGTTCGTTTGGCGTGAATTTCTATAATTCCGCTTTTGATTGTAAGTTCCCGAGAAAAAGGAAAAAGGAGAGAAAATGAATAAAAACTCAAAAACGGAAACTTTTAGTAAAGAATACCTTGAAATAGTGTTGCCGGAAAATTTGGCTGGAAAAATTATCGGAGGTGATGGAAGGATTGTTGGGAAAAATCTAGAAAAATCGCCGGAAAAAATGTATGAAAAGTCACCGGAAAAGTCGTTGGAAACTTGCCCCGACAGATCTGTCGGCAGCTGCTCGGCAATTGTCTCTGCAGCTGCTGCGCAGGTCTCGACAGGACTCTGTAGGGCCTCTCGGCAGGACTCAGTAGCGGTCCACTTCTTGCTCACAACTTTCGGCGGTCGGTTCAGGCCTTTTCCGGCCAGTTCCGGCTATTCTGAGGCCGGTTCCGGGCTTCTGGAATCAAGGTCTTTGATATGAACTAGGGTTTGGGAATTTTTTGTAGGTTTGGAAAAATGACTTCGATTGATGATGAACTCTTCTCTTGTCAATTTTCGATTCTAATTCTAGAGCAACTTCGTGCTGATAACGTGTTTAAGAACAAGCTAAATTGACAGAAAGAGATAGAGTAATGTTTTAGAGAGAATGAAGATTTCAAGTGTGTTTATTCATCTCATACAATGGGGTATTTATAGGAATACATTTGTAGTGTGAAAGCTCAAAGCGAAAACCAAAATGATAATCATCTCAATGATGAATTCTGCTATGCTTGTTGCCCCTTGGTAAAACATGTTACATAAGTCTTCATACACTTAAGTACCTATGTTTATACACTCAAGTACCTATCTATACACTACAAGTATTTGTTACATGATATAAACATACATAGTATTATACATTTATGCTACAACAATATGTAAACTAAAAAAGAAAAACAAATCTGAATCCTTCCTAAGGTTGTATACTGCCCTTGTAAAACCAAAATTCATCATTCACCAGTGGCAATAATAGGATAGTGAGACATTTATCTGCGTGACAGACCAACTATGGTATACAATTGCACTACAATGTACTCAGGAGACACCTATTTCTACCGGAGAGTGGCATGTTCATAATGTAGCGCACTCTAGTGCACGCTCTAGTGATGTGACTGAGTCGTAAGTGCTTTAAAACAATGAGAAAGAAAGGAACAGTTTGTTAGAATAAATGGCTACTTTATTTGTATCGATAAATGCTGTCCTTTATTTTCCTTCAGCTTCTCTAGTAATTTTGAAAACAGTTTGTTGGATTAAAGGGATATATATGCTTCTCTAGTAATTGACTTCCTAGCTAAAGGTGGGGAGAACACTTTATTATGTAAATATCAAGAAAAACAATGTAAATGACTAAATATAGAACAGTTAGCATCTTATCATGATACTTGGAATCAAAGTCAACACCAATTCAAACTGTTTCGCTTCTCTTCTTAGTTTCAATTTCCACATAAAAAGTATCCATACAGTACAGGGTACCAAAGAACTACACTTGCTAATCCAAGACAAAAAGTAAGGTATAAGAAGGCAATTTTCCATATAAGCAACTAAATTCTATGAAGTTAAGAAAAGAACGGAACAGTTGCCACATTAGGGATATTTAGAAGCCAATCACAGACATCATAGAGGCTTACCAAGAGGGTACAACAACTTTCTTTTCTTATTTTCCAGTAGACCATTTGCCGTTTACAGCTGCCTAGTACCATTTTGATGTCCGGACATCAAAAACTAATAACGCCGATCCTTTCTCAGTAAAATATATCTGCAGAAAGAGATTTTAAGTTGTTAGCCTGATTGCTACCGCAGCATTCAAGACCAAAATTGTTTACATTCTGAATACTCATTTATAAGTACATGGCATACCTTGTGATATATTCGGAACCATGTAAGAGTCAGGAGGAGATGATTGATCATTCACTGAATTGACACATCTTTCAAGCGGCTTAGCTGAGGAGAAAGATATGAATTTAAGGCATACGGAGAGCATAACATTACAATAAATTAACTCTGAGGATCATTTCATCAAACAGCTGGTGCTCACAATTGATTCATATCAACTTTATCTCGAACCATTGATGACCAACACTTGTTTATCAACCAACGTAGTCAAGCACTCAAACTGAATTAATAACTTATGATAATGGCATGACAAACCCATGTGATTTCACGATTTCTCACTAGCCAGTGGCCCTCATTCGACTACTCTTTCTTGTACAATACGATAGACCTACTTCACTACTTACTAGCTTCAGCATGTAGCAGATGATTGCAGCCTCTTATCATACAACAGCCTCATCTTTTAACATTGTGTGTAAGGTGAATTGAAACCTGTGGTAGTCCTCTTCTTGTCTGCTATATATCAAATAAAGGATGTAGGGAACATTGTTTGTATCCAAGTATATAGGTTGGTACCATTTACATGTGCTTTGAGTAAGAAGACAAACCCATGTAACCTCTCACAAGCTAGTGTTCCTACCTGGATCCCATCTCAGTTCCTCTTCACCAATCATTTCATGTAGCTGATGGTTTTCCACATACCATTTCTTCATCTATATACACACATGATCAGGTTTATTAGCAAACTCAACTCCTATCTTCCCAATTAAGTTCTTTGAATTCTTTTCTTCCTTCTTTGATCATTTAAGCATATGGAAACCATGGGTTTCCAATTACCACGAATCGGTAACACAAAGACATCAGCTATCCCAAAAGGCTACTTTGCAGTCTATGTTGGAAAGAACCAGAAGAAACGATTTGTGGTTTCATTATCATATTTGAACCAACCTTTGTTTCTGGATAGTAAACTGAAGAAATGCAATAGAAAGATTTCTTGCGGTAAAAAGGATAGACAACTGAATACTGGAGAGCATGAAAAGAGTTGTAATCTTTCCTTGAGAATTAAGAACTAGCACTGCAATGGCACTACAAATTCCATGAGTCATGATTCATGAATGCATTAATTTCTCATCACTGGGATTACAATAAATAGCTTGAACTGCTCTTCAAATATCTAAATCATTACCTGTTCTTGTCATGGTCGACCATCAATTGACTTTTCTTGATTGACTACACAAAGTGAAAAACTTCCTCAGCATGTTGGGATTGAAGATCATAGATGTCATACATGAACCAGCAAAACCACATGCTAGGCTTGCTTGGTGAGCCAACAATTCTTGTCTGTAAAGAAACATTATTCACCAGCGCTGGGTAGTAGTGCAAGTCTGAATCATGGCCCTTATGAGTCTTTATCTAATATGTTTTATTAGACAGATACCTCACTTCTGGTGGCACCTGTCTTGTCTGTCAACTCAAGGAGGTAGGGAAAGATGTTTCAAAAAAAGAACAGCAAGCATATGCATATGCTGGGGATGAGTTACGTGAATGGCAGGACAAACCCATGTGATTTCTTGATTTGAAGCAAGCTAGTGTCCCTCATTGGTGCCAATGCTAACCACTCATTTCATATAGCAGATGATCTTCCACACACCCTTTCATCATCTATATATAGACATACGACCTCAGGATCACTAACTCAACTCTTCTCCTTCATTAAACATCAAAGCTTCCTATCTTTCCCAGATCCTTTCAACTCTTTTTATTGTTTAAACACTTGGGCTTGGGAATATAGAACCCATGGGTTTCCGGCTGCCTGTAATTGATAGCCCCAAGAGAAGTCTTACCCGATCTTCATCTAATGCGAACAAGACAGCTTCAAAGACCTTAGATATCCCAAAAAGCTACTTTCCGGTCTATGTTGGAGAGAGTCAGAAGAAGCGATTTGTGATTCCAATATCATACTTGAACCAACCTTCATTTATGGTTTTGCTGAGTCAAGCTGAAGAAGAATTTGGATATGATCATCCCATGGGCGGTATCACAATCCCCTGCAGTGAAGACACCTTCCTTGATCTCACTTCCAGCTTAAGTGTGTGACTGAATGATGAAATGAAATTGGGATCCAACTTCAAATTCAAAAGGCATCAGAGATTCAGAAATGCTACTGAGTCAAGATGAAGAAGAGGCAAGACTACGATGGGTCGTCAACTGAATCGACTCACCTCTTTGCTGAAGGGAAGCTTTTCCAACTCTGAAGCTGCTACAGAGCTGAAAGAAACAAAATTTATGAAGCAGACCAATGGTGACTCCATATGAATTCACAAAAACAATTGTTCCAAATATCACAACTCCATTTTTGAGTGCAAAGATAGTGAAATTTTGTCTTAGTCCCATGTAAAACTTACTTCTCCCAGGATCATATCCTGGGAATATATAATACAGTCCAATCCTCATCAACTGTCTTGTCTTATTTTGTATTAAACCATTGCCAGCATATACTAAATCGAAGCATGGTTTTACAACAAATAAACTGTCTATAGTTCTAACCATGACTTTACCTCACACCATTTTGACATCCAGTTAAAATCCTTTCTCACTAAAATTTGTCTCCAGAATCAGAGATTTTAAGCCGTTAGCATGATTGCCACAGCAGTATTGAAGACAAAACTTTTGTGTAATATGGATAACTCATAAGTTGTATTATATGGCTTACCTTGAACTTATCATATGAGATCTACTATTGGTCCAAAAAGAAGACTCCATAAGGAGTCTTCAGACGCAGAAGCAAAGATGGGTTGTCTGATTTTCGTTATTATGAAAGAACTAAACTAAATGTAAAGAATATACTCTACAAGTTCAAATAATCATAATCACTCATCAACAGCAAGTGCTCTGAGCTCACAATTAATTTATACCCACTTTATCTCGAATGATCGAAGTCCAACGCTCAATTCAAGCACTCAAACGTAAATTGCGTAAGTGCATGGCTTACCTTGTGACGTATTTGGAACCATGTAAACAGGACTGCTGATTGGACTTAATATGTCCATTCTTCACATTCCTCGTCTTTGTATACATATTCCTCCTCTTAGGTCCACCTTTTTGCTCAAGCTTGGTGATAACATACCCAAAGCATCTTGAATGAACTAATTTCTTTTTTTGAGTAATCATAATCACCATTAATTTTTCTTCCCCTTCAATCTTTAAATCAGCAGCACTAATTAAAACACAAGCAAAAAGCCTCAGTTCCCAGGGTACGTTAAAGGACAACAGGTGAGTAGGCAGTGGTAACAGCAAAATCCAGATAACTAAACGATAAGCAAGCAATACTAATTTGAACATTCGCTTTCATTAGTTATTGGGTGATTCTTTTCTAATAGATGGAGTTCATTCTAATCATTATAGAATCAATGTTCCTCATCTCCACTTCCGATTCTGAAGTATTTTAATCAGTACTGGCCTGTACGGTTTTCTCCTCATGCTTGACCATGAAAATGAACTTGCTAGACTGACCAAACAAAACCAACACTTCCTCAGGTTGTTGAAACAAGAGATCGTCGATTGTACAAGAAACAAAGAACGTAATGCTAGGCTGGCATCATGCTCCCATTCAAGATATATAGCAAGACTTTATATATCAGCACCACCAATTCCAGTTGACTAGTTGTGGCTTGTGAGCAGCATTAATTATCAATTTTGGACAGAACTGTTTGTCTAAAGCCTGCTGCCTCTTATTTCATGCATAGAAATTTCACTTCAGCTAGTCGCTTTCTTGTATTTTCTGTATGGGGTGTTGGGAAGGCATGTTTTTACAATATTGGACAGAGTTTTTTCAGCAGCATATACATGTGAAATTTGATGGGAGGATACTACCTTACGAAGACAAACCCATGTGATTTCGTGATTTCTCACAAGCTAGTGACCCTCATTCGAGCACTAATTTAATGTACCTTCTTCACCACTTAAAATGTAGTTGATGATTGCAACCTCTTATCATAGCCCAGGCTTATCTTTCAAAATAGTTTGGTAGATGGATTGAAATCTGTGGTAGCCCTCTTCTTGTCTGCTATATATCTAAAGGAGGTAGGGAACAATGTTTATATCCAACTATGTAGGTTGGTACCATTTATATGTGATTTGAGTAGGAAGACAAACGCATGTGGTTTCTCACAAGCTAGTGTTCCTACTGGAGCCCCTATCAATGCCTCTTAACCACTAATTTCATGTAGAAGATGATTTTCCACATTCCATTTCTCTATATATACACACATGATTAGGTTCATGAGCAAACTCATCAACTCCTCTCCTTGCAAGCATCAAACTAAGCTTTCTCTGTTTCTCAAGTCTTTTGAATTCTTTTCTTCCTTCTTTGATCACTTCAGTATACAAATACCATGGGTTTCCGATTGCCTCAAATTGCTAGCACAAAGACATCAAATATCCCAAAAGGGTACTTTGTGGTCTATGTTGGAGAGAGCCAGATGAAGCGATTTGTGGTTCCAATATCATATTTGAACCAACCTTTGTTTCAGGATTTGCTGAGTCAAGCTGAAGAGGAATTTGGATACCATCATCCAATGGGCGGTATCACAATTCCTTGCAGTGAAGACACCTTCATTAATCTCACTTCCCGCTTAAGTGTGTGAGTAAACACTAATGAAGTGGATCTTGGATCCAAAACATCCCCATTTCGAAACTTGCCGCTAGTCAAGATGAAGAAGAGGCTTCGGTTGATAATTTGATCATCCACTGAATCAAATCACTCGTGTGGAGGGGAAACCGGCCTGATGTATTCTTAAAGCTGCTGAAGAAAGATTCCCAAATTTTGAGGAAGACTCAAATCACATCTTATGAAGCAGGCAATATGAACATTGTATATACTCTCTAAGCAATTAGTCTAAAGTTTATGAAACTCCAAATTTTGAACTCAATGAGAGTCAAATTCTGTCTTTTTGCTCCAATATAAAACTTACTTGTTCCCTCGAAAATATGGGAATGCAAAAGAATATATATATCAATTCTTGATAAGCTTTCGTGTCTTATTTTTCATTATATCATTATCTTCTTCTAGTGATATAATTACCAAATCACAGCATAAGTTGAGAAGGAAATAATACTTGATGATATAATGGCTCATCTTATTTTTCATAATGGCATCCTAATAGAAGATGGTGTCTTCAGTTAGACACATCAATATTAACATTACCATTAAAGTATCTGCAGATACAGCCAGAAACTGTCAATATAGTAAAGGAAAATATTGTAGCATATGAGAAAATAAGAAAAGAAAAGTAAGAGAACAATAGCTTTCTACCTTGATCGAAGGTAACGAAAGAGAGAAAATCAAACCTGGAAATAAATAAAGAAGTGCATATAAAGTTCTTTCCGTTGATGAAGTTGGGCAATTCATCGGTGGTGGCATTTTCAAGTACAGATCAGCTGCATGACAATCTCTGAGAATTAAATACTAGTAAGCAGGTAATGGTACTACAATTTACATTGATGATGTAAACTAAACAAAATAAATGCAGCAAGTATCCGCATTGATATATTACAATGTAATAGATAAGAGTATTGGTAAATTTTTAGATACCAGGCTAGCCGCTCAGAAATGACTGGTTAGGGAAAGTTGGTTATGAACTTGGTTGGTAACAAAATGTATAAAAAGTACAGCAAAACATGTAGAAATAAGAGAACATATAAACCATTATACTCCAAATATCAGTTCAAGTAGGGGAAAAAAAGGATAATCTGAGTTGCATTCTTGAAACCCAAGTAATCAAAATTTAGAGAATTTTCAGTTTAAACAAGGAAACAGCATAGATATATGTATTTTATATATCTGTGTGTGTGTGTGTGTGTTATATTATATATTTGTGTGTGTGCATATCTGGATATGTACCTGTAATTGTCCAAATTTCTTAATGGCAGGGTAAAAAGAGTTGAGTAAATAGCTTGAAACTCATTTGTAAATCAATACCTGGGATGTTTTCTCGTCATGGTTGACCATCAACTGACTTTTGTTGCTTGACTAGACAAAATGAAATAATTCCTCAGCTTGTTGGATGTGGAGATCAGAGATATCATACATGAAGCAGCAAAACCACGTTAGGTTGGGTTGGTCATCCACCAATTCTTGTCTGCAAAGAAACCCTACACACCAGCTTAGAGTAGAACTGCGAGTCTCAAGCTGGGAAGATATCTCACTTTGAGTGGTCCCTGTCCTGTCTGTCAACACAAGGAAATACCAGAACGACAGTAGCATATGTATCTGCTGGGTGATGAGTTATGTGAAGGACAAGACAATCCCATGTGATTTCTTGATTTGAAACAAGTTGGTGTCCCTCATCAGTGCACACTTAACCACTCATTTTGTGTAGCAGATGATCTTCCACACACCCTTTCATCATCTATATATACACACACAAAATAATCGATTAGGAACCAAGTCTTCTCCTTCATAAACATCAAAGCTTACTCTTGTTTCCTCATCCTTACAAGATTTTTCATTGTTCTTCCTCTCAAGAATATAGAAACTATGGGTTTCCGGCTCCCTAGAATTTCAAACACCAAGAGAAGCCTTATTCGATCTCTTTCTAATGGAAACCAGACAACTTTAAAGACCTTAGAAATCCCGAAAGGCTATTTTGCAGTCTATGTTGGAGAGAACCAGAAGAAGCGATTTGTGATTCCCATATCATACTTGAACCAACCTTCATTTATGGATTTGCTGAGTCAAGCTGAAGAAGAATTTGGATACGAACATCCCATGGGCGGCATCACAATTCCTTGCAGTGAGGACACCTTCCTTGATCTCACTTCCAGCATTAGTGTGTGACTGAATAATGTAATGAATATTTGATCCAATTTCATATTCAAAAAGCATCAGAATTTCGGAACACATGCTGCTGAGTCAAGATGAAGAAGAGGCTATGATTGGTCGTCAACTAAATCGATTCACCTCTTGCCTGAAGGGAAGCTTCTTTAACTCTGAAGCTGCTATGGAGCTGAAAGACACAAAATTCCTGAAGCAGACAAATAGCGACTCCATGTGAATTCACAAAAACAATTCATCAGAATATCTCAATTCCCTTGGAACTCAAAGACAGTAAAATTTTGTCTTCAATCCTATGTAAACTTATTTCTCCCAGCATCATATCTTGGGAATATATAATACAGTCCAATCCTTAACAACTGCATTATCTTATTTTGTATTCGACCATTGCCAGTATATGCTAAATGAAAGCATACTTTTACAACATATAAAGTAACATTCTATGGTTTTAAACCATGACTCATTTCACGCCATTTTGACATCCAGTCATCCAAAATTAATCTGTTAGTATCCTTTCTCGCTAAAATATATCTGCAGAAAGAGATTTTAAGCTGTTATCCTGATTGCTTACACTCATGATTTATATTACATGGCTTACCTTCTTCAAAATCAAGTAATTAGGATTGCTTACAGGTATGAGTAAGCCTGATTTAGAATGATGAATACAATGAAGATAAATGCAACAAGATGACTGCCTGGAAGGAAGCAGGGGACACAGATACTGGGGAAATTTTTAAAAGGTATAATGCAATCTCCTATTGTTCTTAACTTGCAGCTTTGGTGCAACTGATAATTGAAGTTTCTTTGTAGAAACTTTTCAAATGGCAGAGAAAAACATGGAGCACATCAAAATCAGGATTCAACAATGTTCCTAATCTACGGTTTTTGAATGAATAGCTTCATATTGATGTCCAGAATTCAAAAAAGATTGAAAAGTCAATCAAGTGAACTTCAGCTACTTCTCCTTACATTTTAATGAACATGAATGCTAAAAAGGATAGCAAAGAAAACAAGAGTTCAGGGTCAACATGCTTTGAAGCATTCGTGCTACCCCACTAGACAAAAGCAAAAAACAAACTTACAATTATAAACTAAAACTTGGCAAATTGTGATAAGCACTAGACAAGGGTTTTTGCTGAACCAACTCTAACCTGTGCATTGTGATTTCACAACTCGCTGAGTCAGGAGGAGATGATTAATCATCCACTGAATCGACACACATCTTGTACAAAGGATAGTCCTCGAGCTGGTTAGGTGAGGAGAAAGGTACAAATGTCGACATCATATGAACTCTAAAGACAGTTTAAATTAGGGAACATAACATAAAGAGATTCAAGAAAATACTAAAATGTAGCTCTTCTAAACTGGACACTTGAAGTAATAGACAAGGGTATCTTGTTCAAATATAAACTGATTCGAAAGTTCACTATAATAACATGTGCATGGAGGGGGGTGTGGTTTGTAAAAAAGGGGATTATTTGAGTTACAAGAAAATAAGTACAGCTAACTTGCCCACAATGTCAAAAAATATTAACCATCATAAACTAATATCAAAGTTGATGTAGTTCAGGCAGAAGCAAACATGCATTATCTGAGTTTTGTTCTTCAAGCCCAAGAACTAAACTAGATGCAAGGGATACTCCATCAACCAGCTGATGAACTTTGAATCAATGAAGGAATGGGAAAAAAAAAAAAAAAAAAGTAACAATGTCTCAGAGGCATTTCATCAAACAGGTGGTGGACATGTCTCAATTTTTCGTGTGCATTCATAAATACTGGATGATTGAGTCACTGATAATTCAACAACTCACAAAAAGCAAACAGAAAGGAAGAAAAACGAAGACCCAGAAGGCAAACTGGAATCAAAAGAGAAGGAGATGCAGAACGAGGAGGTGAATTTGCCCAAAAAAATTTGGACCATTTCTCGATTTATGCGTGTCATCCTTGCGCAGGGGCCATGCTAATCTTCTCTGTATCGTTCCAATTTTATCGGATGTCCCCGAAGGGACGAGCCATACTGCAAGCTATGCTTATATGAACAGGCTCACCTCGTCGCTGTTTCTCGATGTGGTACTTGAAAACAAATATTTTAAAAGCACGCGCGCCTCACGTGTCCTCTCTCAGTTAGTTTTAAACTTTTAACCAAGATTTAAAAACTAACAAAGTTTGACTGCTTATGGCACCTATCTAAATTAATATTTTTTGAATAATCTTTACACGAACTTGAAGATCATGTTACAAGGTTTTATTTCATGTAATAGAATGTATTGTAATTCAACTTTTATGAAATAAAATCAAGCTTAAAGAGAGGTAGTTAAGGAGGATGTACGTAGATGAATAATGCAGCTCTCATGTCTTGCAATCTTTTCATTTACTGGCACACACAAGCTAGGTTTCATTCATTGATTGGTTTCAGTTTTTGGGTCCAAGTATCTTGATGGAAAACCAGACGGGTTCTAACTTTTGTTATTTTCATGATTTTCTTAGCAGGAGTCAATATTCCTGGTCTCCAGTAATGGTCTTACTCAAATTTCTAGATTAAAATAAAATCTATCTACTTTTCTCTTTGCTTGTTGAGTCTGGTTACCATATACGAAACTCACCTTTGGTGATATTCTTTAGGGTTGATAGCTCTTTGTGCTCTCGGATCTCAAGCACCAGCAAGTCACAGACTAATTATCAAACAAGGCCAACCACAAGCTACCAACTTGCATCAATGTTGCTGGATTGATATGTATTTCAGTTGCTGTGTTGCTCTGGTATCTGTTACATATTGAGAATATTTAAGGAACCAATTTTCCACAGTTTTTGATGAGCAACATAAATGGAAGGGTGATGGAGTTGAGGAGTGACATTCAACTCATTCAAGCACAGATCTATGAGTCAAGCCCTATCAATTTCTTAATCCCAACAAAACACCAAACACCAATCCTTGCGAAGATACAACTTTCATTGTCCTATACAAGGATACCTTCCATAAACATTACCGGCCATGTTAAACATTCGATAATGATACAAATCCATTTCTATATAGCAAATATGATAGATTCGTTCACAACCCAAATGGCATGGCAATTCTAGAAACATGAAAACAGTGTAAGACCTTACTGCAGCAAAGCCAAATCAGAAGTAAACCAACCAGAATTTGAAAATCGATGAAGTAGACAAATAGAGTTGCAACTATAAACGAAGTTAACACAATATATTATAATTTCAATAACACAATTAATGGAATAATCCCACATTGTACTCCACTAAAACACGCAATAAAGATAATTAAACAGATGGATAAACCAGCTACAAAAATTAACCAAGTCACAGAAATGATCGTAACATGTCATTAACAAGACAACAACAATTAACGAGAAACATGAACAGCCTCCAAAAGATATTTCATCATCACAAAAGCTCGTTTTGCAACTACATCCTCTGGAATGCCTAGGAGCTCCCCTACTTTTCAACATCCTTGGTCTTGCAACCATAGATTCTAAGGCCTCCACGAAATGCAAGCAAAGCATATCATACTTTCAGAAGCCCATCGAGTAACCTGCCAACCCATTAAAAGAATGACTTTGCTTTGGTATGAGCTGAAGTGAATTGATACAGAAGATATTTTAACTGAGACCAGGGTAGCATAGCACACACAAAGTGTGGTGATGCTTTCAATTTTGCATCAGATAATCGACATCAATTTTATTATCTATTTCTACCAGTTATTGTCTAGCATAAAACTTCTTGCACAGCCATTGGTTATGAACGTGTTTCTACTGCAGGAAAATCAGGTGTACAAGTCATTGCCTTTCGATTTGTTAAAACCCTAAAATCAAACAGTTCCAGTTATGTTCCCTTGATTGGCCTTGATAGGATTCAGAGTTAAAGTGAATTTGTAGCCGGTACAAACTAAAACTAACCAGAGCAAATAGCTTATTGAACATAAACTTCTAGGAGATCTGAATAGATTAGTTAATAGAATGTTCAACTCAAATTCGATCCGAGTAGTCAATCATGTGAACAGAAATAATTGCAATGGTTATAATCTTATAACAACTAAAGATCACTGGTACAGTATTGGTATGTGACTAATAATGTGAGTGTCCTGATTACTAAAACATTCTAACCCCGTTGGGAAACGAGAGAATAAACAGATACCAACAGGATTAAAAGTAAAGCACAAACATATGTTCAATAACAATCATAAAAGGGAAAAGCACCGCGAAATAAAAAGAACAATAACAATTAATCCTTATGCTGATTAAAGGAGATATTTCTACATCTTTCAAAATCTTCCCAGTTCTAACATACTATGTTCTACATCTGAAGAGACAGAGAAATTTCGACATATCAGAATGAACAGGTAACCTTTGTCAACTTACATACATCAATATAGTGGTCAACCCCTAGTCTCTAGTAACCTCACATTAACCAAGACATCAAATTAATCCCTTGAACACTGATTATCTGAGGTCAAGTGTGTAAAGCCTACACTGCAAAATAAAATGGTAAAAAATAACTCATCCTGTCATAAAAAAGATGGATTAATTCAAAAACATATTCTAATTTTCAGGAATATTGAGTAATCTATAACAGTTCAGTGGATGATCAAGAAAAAAAGAAACAAAACAAAAAGTTAAACAAAACAACTTTCAAATGAATGAGAGGAGAATCAATATGAAGAGTAACAAACCAGCACTTGCATGCAAAGAGCATTCCTCTATTTTAGCGAAAATAGAAGAGCAGAGCATATCCTACTGCAGGTTTTTTTTTTTTTTCAAATTTTTTTATGTGGGACTTGTCCCCCATATTTCAATAAAACGGTTGCAAACCCTATATACGGATCCAAATTTAATCTCCTTCGCTCTTAGATTTAAGTTTTTCCTCAAGCTTCGTAAAAACAAACCCAAAGCACTTTGAATAATATAATTTCTTTTTTGAATAACCACAATTGCCATTCATTGTTCCTCCCCTTTCAGTCTTTAACTCATCAGCACTATTAAAACACAAGAACAAAAAAAAGAAAGAAAAAAACTTGGTTCCCGGGTTGTGTTAAAGGACATATACAACAAATCAGTGGGCAGAGGTCACAACAACTCCAAATAACTAAATGATAAGCAAGCAATTAGTGAAAACAAGTAGAACTACAGCTTTCATTAGTTATTGGGTGATTCTTTCAAAAGAATCTAATAGATGGAGTTTAGTCTAATCATTAAAGAATCAATGTTCCTCATTTTCCCTACTGATTCTGAAGTATTTATATCAGTACCTGTCTGATTTTCTACTCATGCTTGACCATCAAAATGAACTTTCTAGACTGACCAAATAAAACCTCCCCAGGTTGTTGAAACTAGAGATTGTAGATTGTAGATAAAACAACAACATAATGCTAGGCTGGCTCCATACTCCCATTCAAGATATATAGCATGACTACATATCTTAGCACCACCAATTCTTGTTGTGACTTGTGACAGCATTAATTATCAATGTTGGACAGGACTGTGTCTAGAGCCTGCCACTTATTTCTTGGATAATTTTCACTTCTAGTAGTCACTTTCTTGTATCTTCTGTATAGGGTGTTGGAAAGGCATGTTACTACAATATTAGATACAGTTTCTTCACTAGTATATATGTAAAATTGATGGGAGAACACAGACTTACGAGAATAGAAAGACAAACCCATGTGATTTCAGGATCTCTCACAAGCTAGTGACCCTCATTCGATCACTCATTTCATGTACAATATGATGGACCTACTTCACCGCTTACTAGCTTCATGCATTTAGCAGATGATTGCAGCCACTTATCATAACCCAACCTTATCATTTAACATAGACTGGTAGATGGATTGAAACCTGTGTAGCCCTCTTCTTGTCTGCTATATATCTAAAGGAGGTAGGGAACAATGTTTCTCTCCAAGTATGCAGGGTGGTACCATTTATATGTGATTTGAGTTGGAAGACAAACCCATGTGGTTTCTCACAAGCTAGTGTTCCTACCTGCAGGAGCCCATCTCAATGCTTCTTCACCACTAATTTCATGTAGCAGATGATTTTCCACATACCATTTCTCTATATATACACACATGATCAGATTCATGAGCAAACTTATCAACTCCTCTCCTTGCAAGCATCAAATTAAGCTTCCTCTATTTCTCAAGTCCTTTGAAATCTTTTCTTCCCTCTTTGATCACTTCAGTATACACATACCATGGGTTTCCTTTTGCCTAGAATCGCTAACACAAAGACATCAGATATCCCAAAAGGCTACTTTGCAGTCTATGTTGGAGAGAGCCAGAAGAAACGATTTGTGGTTCCAATATCATATTTGAACCAGCCTTTGTTTCAGGATTTGCTGAGTCGAGCTGAAGAAGAATTTGGATACCACCATCCAATGGGTGGTATCACAATTCCTTGCAGTGAAGACACCTTCATTCATCTCACTTCCCACTTAAGGGTGTGAGTAAACACTAATGAAGCTGATCTTGGATCCAAAACATCCTCATTTTGAAACTCGCTGCTGAGTCAAGATGAAGAAGAAGCTTCGGTTGATAATTTGATCATCCACTGAATGAAATCACTCTTGTGTGGAGGGGAAACCAGCCTGCTGTATTCTTGAAGCTGCTTCTGAGCTGAAGAGAGATTTCCAAATTTTGAAGAAGAATCAAATCACATCTTATGAAGCAGGCAAATATGAACATTGTATATTCTCTCTAAGCAATTAGTCTGAAGTTCATGGAACTCCAAATTTTGAACTTAATGAGAGTCAAATTCTGTCTGTCTGTTTGCTCCTATACAAAACTTACTTGTTCCCTGGAAAATATGGGAATGCAAAAGAATATATTTCAATTCCTGATAAACTTCCATGTCTAATTTTTCATTATATCATTGTCGTCATCACAGCATTGTTGGAAAAGGACGTAATACTTTGATGATATAATGGCTCATCTGAATTTTTATAATGGCATGCCAAATATAAGATAGTGTCTTTGATTAGACACATCAATATTAACATTACCATTAATATCTGCAGATATTGAGCCAGAAACTGTCAAAATGGTAAAGGATAATATCATAGCAGATGAAAAATATGAAAAGAAAAGGGAAGAATACAATAGCTTTTTATTTTGGGGGTAAAGAAAGAGAGAAAACCAAACCTAGAAATATATAAAGAAGTGCATGTGGGGCACTTTCATTGATTTGACGTTGGGCTTTGCCACTGTGGTGGCATCTTCAAGCACATATCAACAGCATTACAATCTCTGAGAATTAGATACTAGTAAGGTAATGGTACCATAATACACAATACTGATGTAAACTAAAGTGCAGCAAGATTCAAAATGAATAAAAAGTGCAACAAAACATCTAGAAATAAGGGAAGATATACCATTATACACTAAATAAGTTCAAGTAGCTAGGAGAAGAAACCCAAGTAATCAAAAGATTAGAGAATTTCCAGTTCAAACAACAAAACAGTATATTATATATGTGTGAGCGTGTGCTTGTGTGCCGCATATCTGGATATGTACCAGTAATTGTCCAAATTTCTTAATGGCAGGGTAAAAAAAAAAAGTTTGAGTAAATAGCTTGAAACTCATTTTTAAAATCAATACTTGGGCTGTTTTCTCGTCATGGTTGCCAATCAACTGACTTTTGTTGTTTGACTAGAAAAAATGAAATAATTCCTCAGCTTTTTGGAAGTGGAGATCATAGATATCATACATGAAGCAGCAAAACCACATGCTAGGTTGGCTAATTGGCTTGGTAATCCACCAATACTTGTCTGCAAAGAAACCCTACACACCAGCTCAGAGTAGAACTTCAAGTCTGAATCAGGGAAGATATCTCACTTTGGGTGGTCCCTGTCTAGTCTGTTAACTCAAGGAAGTACCAGACGACAATAGCATATGTATCTGCTGGGGGATGAGTTATGTGAAGGACAAGACAAAGCCATGTGATATCTTGATTTGAAACAAGTTGTGTCCCTCATCGGTGCCAACTTAACCACTCATTTTGTGTAGCAGATGATCTTCCACACCCCTTTCCATCATCTATATATACACACACACAAATCAATCATCAAGAACTCAAGTCTTCTCCTTCATAAACATCAAATCCTACTCTTGTTTCTTCATCATTTCAAGAATTTTCATTGTTCTCTTCCTCTTAAAAATATAGAAACTATGGGTTTCCGGCTCCCTAGAATTTCAAACCCCAAGAGAAGTCTTATTCGATCTCTATCTAATAACAACCAGACAGCTTCAAAGACCTTAGACATCCCAAAAGGATATTTTGCAGTCTATGTTGGAGAGAGCCAGAGGAAGCGATTTGTGATTCCAATATCATACTTGAACCAACCTTTGTTTATGGATTTGCTGAGTCAAGCTGAAGAAGAATTTGGATACGATCATCCCATGGGTGGTATCACAATCCCTTGCAGTGAAGACACCTTCCTTGATCTCACTTCCAGCTTAAGTGTGTGACTGAACAATGAGATGAAAATAGGATCCAACTTCATATTCAAAAAGCATCCGAATTTCGAAAATGCTGCTAAGTCAAGATGAAGAATAGGCGGGGCCATGATTGATCATCAACTGAATCGACTCACTGCTTCTACTGAGGGGAAGCTTCTGTGACTTTGAAGCTGCAATGGAGCTGAACTGAATGATACACAAGTTGTGACAAATTGTATGCATCTTCAACAACAATTGGTGCAAATATCACAGTTCCAATACACAATGGGGAATACTTCCTCATTAACACACATCTGCAGAAAGGGTCAGAATGCAAATTAAAGGTTAACTAGCTAGAATCAATAAGAGAGGGAGATGCAGAATTGGGAGGAAAAAAAAAACATTGGACCATTTCTAGATTTATGCGTGTCATCCTTGCACAGGGGCCATACTAATCTTCTCTGTATTGTTCCAATTTTATCGGATGTCCCCTAGAGGACAAGCTTTCTTGTAAGGTCTCTGTATATGAAGAGCTCCATGCAGCCTCTGTTTCTTGACGTGGGACTCGTAACACAAATATCAAAATCACACGTGAGACACCAACATTCGATGAATTCCCATCACTACTACGCATTCCCATTCTCACCGGGATTCAAGTCTTACCTCCATTCTCATCCAATGTCTTCCTTAGTTAACCCAGAAACAACAATGACATCCAGGTCTTGCAGCATTGGGTTATGCAAAAAGTTCAACAGCTCCAAATTGGACTTGAACATCTTATCCATCCTCAGAAAATCACTCTTCTTATCATACCAATCCCTCAGCGGCAAAACCCTCTTCCCCACCTTCAGCATCAGCCACCTCAGTCATCTGATCCAAAGCCATGATGCTTTTATCCACCGCACCCAACCCTCATGATAAGCTCATAAATGTACATGATTCTATATTAATTTCTTCATGTTTTCTTAGCTAGTTTTCCATCTATTTGAGTCATTTACTTTATTTTTATGTTTTGTATTATGGAGCAAAGTAGAAGAAAAGAAGCCAAATCAGCAAATCTGTTTGTGCAGATCAGTCAATTTCAAAATGAAACTGAGAACAGCTCAGAACGAATGAGAAAGTGACCTTTGTATGGTTGGAAAGCCTTGGATGTCTAGTTTCCAGAACCTTTAACTGTTCATCCATATCATTTTTTCTACAAAAATTTATGGCCGAATTAGTACAGCAAGGTCAGACATTCCGAGAATCTGATACTCTAACTAAAGTGGCAGCACACCTAACTTGGCAAAGTTGCAAGACACCAAACTTTAACTGCAGCTGCAACACACTAAAAAACAGCAGCTTTGTATCCACCAATTTTGACAAGATTACAGCCATCATTCCTTTACAACAACTACAGCACACCAATTTTGACAAGATTGCAGCCATCCATCTTTGACAAAAAAATATTTCCAGCTGCAATAACTAGTGCTAGGAGCTCTATAAAAGCAAGGGTTGGAATGGATAGCAGATAGAGAGTATTGGGAGAGAGATGACCAGATTAGAGAGCATAATTAAGTGTGAGAGCTGAATGGAGAGAAAGAGACATTTAGTTTAGACTTATGTCTACCGCACAAGAGGAGAATGAACAACATCCTTTCTGCCGTCATCCAGCTATCATCTCTTCCTTTTCTTTTCTTCTAATTTTTGTTTTCTTCATAACTATGTCTAGCTAAATCTTTTTGTAGCTAGGGGCGATTTCAAAGCCCCGAACATGTTCAATTCATATTGATGACATTTTAGTTTTTGGTTTTCTATATTTTCAATTGAGTGTTTGTTTCACCGTGTCTACAAGATGAATCTTTACTTATTTGCTTAGGTGCACAATTAAATGAATAAGTTAGGATTCTAATTCTAGGAGTAACACTAGATTTGTATATGTCTTGTGTTCATTCCAATTGAGTAGCAAAATGTTCTCGCGAATTACATGTGACTCAAACCATAGGTTTAGCAAGACTACCAACATATTTGTGACCCTAGATTTATCCAAACCCTTTTCTTGCTTAATGATTTTGATATGTTAAACTTAGCGAGCTTGTGTCTAGGTTGCATATTCGAAAATAGATTAAGTGGTGAGCTTGTATTCACTTAATGAGACTAAGAAAGGGTAATGGGTTAACTCGAGCTTGTGAGTTAATTTCGGGTAAATTCAATTGAGAATTAGAATTCCATAACTAAGCTTTGATATGAATGAATGTGTTCGGTAGTAGAGAATGAGTCCTTAGCTTTGTTTTTGTTAATAGTTTTAGAATCTTATAAAATCTGTTTCCGTTTGATTAGCTTATGTGTTCAGTTTTACGTGATTTATTTCATATCGAAATTCAACTCCAGTTGTTCTGAGATTTTGTGTACATGTTGTTAAATATGTCTTTAATGTCCTGTAAAATTTTCAGAAAATTCCATTGAGTCTAGGTTAGTTACTTAATTTATTTTCGTTAACTGTTCAGTAGCAAAGTTTAGAGTAGTTTGTGACATTTGATTAGCAATTTAGAAACAATCTTCAGCGGGTAATGACCCTTGCTTGATCACTATATTACCAACGATGATGTTTGAGTGCAAGGTTTAAGTTGTGCATCGTTTAAGACGTACTAATTTTTGGCGCCGTGTCGCCGAGGATTGTTTTCCTTAATTGCTAATATGTTTTGTTTTTGTGTTTTTCAATTTTGTAATATACTAAGTTTTTGTTTTGTTTTGTTTTCGGAGTGCAATTCCAAGGTTCTATCGAGCAAGCTAGTATAATGTGGGAGGATCCCAACTCAAGCATTTACAACAATGGATGGACAAATACTAACTCTTCATGGAATCCGGAAGGGTTCAACTCATGGCAGCCTTATCAAGTCCCTATGTATGATTCTTATCATCATGATATTGACTCATTCATGTGGCTATCATACCAAGAGCAAGTACCAGTCGTCTTGGTTGATCCAATGAAGCCTTCCCTTGAGGCAATTGTACAAAAAGTTGCGAAAAGTGCAGAAGAATCATCAAGGAATACGGACAAAGCCATGGAGAATATTGAGAGACATATTCAGCGAATTATTAATGCTTTGAACCAAGAAATAGCAGAGCAGGAAATACAATCTTGTGTTCAAGAGTCATATCATGAGGTGTTGACGGGCGAGGAAGATTGGGCAGAAGCTAATGAGCCTTTGGAGACCAAGGTACTTATGGAGCACCCTCATACACCTACTACAAGTTTAGGGCAGCCCCTTGAAGTCACAACCTTATCTCAACCTCATAATGTATTCCATGAGTCAATTTTGGATGAGGATGAAGATACAGATATGGATGAGCCATATGAAAAGAAACTTGAGGCTGGGACGTGTGAGGATTATGTGTTACAATGTACAACCAAGCTTGAAGCATGTGAAAATAGTGATATTGAGGAGTCCTTGGCAGAAGAGGAACTTTACATAAAGAAAGTAAGGTTGAGCTCCATGTAAATGAGTCCCAAGTGCTAGAAGCGATCATTATAGCTTATAAAGATCAAGAATACAAGGATGACATGGGGGATTGCTTAGAAGAGGAGTCCAACAAATCTCTTATAGACGAGCCTCTAATTCCATCACATGGCCGACCACCTGATCATTGCTTGCCACATTCGAGCTTTGCATGTGTTCCCTCCATCCAAGAAGCCCTTGAGCTTGTTGATCATGTGGAGATGGTGATAGATGAATACCCCAAATCAGAGAGAAAAGCATTTTTCATTTTTCCATAAATTCACATTAGTGTTAGAGGAACTCATTTAAGTTGAGAAGTAACTGGAGACATTACTAGTTGTTGAGCTATAGATAAGCTCCCCTAAATTCAGGGAACCTCCAAAGAAACTTATGTATATCTTATAAAAGCTAAGAGCTAGGTACGCTACATATATAGTTTGTTAAACCACAAGCAAAAAATTAAATTAAATTTACACGAATGTAAGAAGAAACTAATTTATAAGTTACAAAAGTTAATATGACATGACACCATAGTTTGTTTTAATAGTATACGAACTTTAACCACGACAACTTGGTTTAGTGGATGCATTGGTTACCCCCATGGAAACGTTCAAGAGGTGGACCCCCATGTCTTGCATTCTAAAGCTGGGTCCGCTTAGTGTAATTGATGAATTATAAATGTGGTGAGAAGGAGGGGCTGCAATGCCTTGTTGGTCGTCCCTAATGGATTAGTTCTTGAGACTAGGAAGCCTTTGAGATATCGTGATCAGTTCGAAGGAGGGTGTCAAAAAAAAAATAATATACGAACTTTCACTAATTCGCGCAAGTGTCAATAAGAACTCATTTGTAAGTTATAAAAGTTAACAGTCAGTAACCTTACAGTTTGTTGAACTACAAAAAGGGTGTCGCTATTTGAACCCAGCAAATATCTTAGTGCATGTACCCAACAATTTAATTATATGTTTTCTTCTTGTTATTTTCATTATAAAATTACATTAAAATACATGATAATGATAAAAAAAAAAGACCACTAAAATAAAATTGTATCTAGTACAGTATAAAACTCCAGACCAAAACAAAAACTTTGAAAAAGTTTATGCAAATTCAATCGTCTCTCATAGTTCTTACAATATAGTTCTGTTTGATTTCTTCTTTTGAAAGGGTTGAGATACATTTTAATTAATAAGCAAGTACAAAATCCTGATGATCGACCAGATGGGATATCATATATCAAACGAACTGTTCCGAAAACATTTAAAATTGAATTTGAGTGATTCATATATTCAATTTTTAAAAAAGTTTATTAGTTTTGAATAAAGAATAAATCAGTCTTCACATATTGACTTTCACAATTAGATCAGCTATATCCAATGAGTAAATGGCTTATGGAAACAAGGGATAAATGCATGCACTGAAGATTGAGTGGTATTTATAAAAACTAGGACGGTAAAACAGATAGCAAGACTAGAGTTTGTTGAACTAGAGACAAGCTTTTCATAAATTGCAAAAGACCTTCCCAGAAAATGGATGCATCAGTTTTCATAATAAATAGCTAGCAAACAACGATATTGAAGTTTGTTGAACTATAGTTAAGGTTTTCACAATTTGCAGAGGAGCATTAGAGGAAACACGTGCTTAATTTACGGAAAAACACTAAAGTCTATTCAACTAGTGAGAATATTTCACAAAATTTCATGCAAGCGTTAGAAGAACTAATGTATAAGTAATAAAAACTTAATATTTGTCTTTTTTTTTTCAATTGAAAAATTCGGGAATAATAAGTATTCACGAATAGTTCGGTTGACTTAAAGAAAATGCAATTCATGTATATTATACGCATTTTTTGGGTATCGTATGATTTAGTTATGAATTTTTACATCTCGATCGATTTCGATCGTTAGATTTGTGGTCTGTAAAGTTAGGATCGTCTGATGGACTTGTAGTTTTGATATGTTGATCATATGACTGTCCCAGTGGCTTTGTGTGGGTCATGGGCGAAGATCCGACCGTTGGATCTTTGTATAATTGCAAAACAGTGATTAGGGAGGCGATTCGTGAGAATTCGTCCGTCGGATTTTCGTATAATTTAGAATCCGACCGTAGGATGGTAGTTTAAGTATGTTTTGGAATTATTGGCTAAAATCAAGTCACATTTGATTAGGTGATTGACGGTTTTTACTTGGGTGAGCGGGTTCTGTGCGATTGGTGTTTAAATTGAAGACGTAGCGGGAGTATCGAGGTAAGTAAAACTCACGGGTACGAACCAAATACTTTTAATTTATTTATTTTGTCGTAATTGTGGGAAAAATATTTATGAATTCAATATTTGTTTTTAAGATCACATGGACTTGATCAACTATGGTCCATAGGTAAGTAAAATGAATTTTTAATTATACAAATGAATTTCATGATTTTCTTGTGTGAACTATAGATGTTATTAGTGGTCATCCCTGAGTGAATGATTATGTGTATATATATTTAAGTGGAATATATATATTGGGTGGTGTGCTGTTGAGTGATTATATGATTGAGTTGGAATGACGATTGGTATTATATTTTAAATGTTTAAATTTCATAATAATAGTGTGTATCTTGGATTTGTTGATTTCATTTTGTGAAACATATTGTGGTGCTCGTTTATGGATATAGGGTTGACGTAGTGACTGGAATGGGGGAATCGGACACTCTAATCCTAGGTGGATGATGGGTTACGATTGGTTGAGTTAGTTGAATGCCACAACCTTTATCGGGTAATGGGGCAAGATTAAGTACGAGTATCGGACGTTTTAAATATGTATATATGTATATATATTGATGAAATACGATAACGATAAATATGTCGGATGCCATAACCTAGGCTAGGTGACGGGCTACGATTCAGTTAGAGCTCTAGTCTGTCAGACACCGTATTTTTATAAATACGATTTAGGGGTTTTGCGAAGAAAGCTATGAGTTTAGATTTCGTGATGAATTGTTGATTTGGTGATTGGTTGTTGAGATTGTTGTTTTTTGTGGATTAGGAAATTGTTGGGCGTTGATTTGGGTGGAAATAAATATGAATTAATTAAACAACCGTTCTTTCTTTTTACTCATATGAGCTTTCAAAAAGCTTATCAGGTTTTGTGTTGTTGCAATCCCGGTATACTATTCAAATGATGTAGTGGATATTCCTGCAGGTTAGGATAATCAGGGAGGTGACCGTGCTGTTTAGGAGTTGCAGCTTTTATTTGATTTCATTTAAGTTGTTAGGTTTGTTATACTCATTTAGAGCTTTACAATTTAATTTCTGAGTGAGTTGTAATGATTAACCGAGACTAAATTCGGGATTTGAAATTAAATTCGTGTGGTGTGGTTGTTAAGTTAAAGAAATTTTCAGGATGATTATTTTTTATTCGTGGTAATTCATGTTTCGGATTTTGAATTTTGATTCTAAAATTTGGGACGTGACATTTTAGCTTTTCTCAAATATACCATTTTGGATTTACAAAACTTCGACACACTAAAGTTATATAGTAAATAAAAAGTGTAAAGAATACTATTAGTTGTACAGTTTTTTAATTATAAAATCTTATAATTCAAAATTAATCTTAAACTTGACCTTTTTAATTAAAAAATTGTTCAAGGAAATCCAGATTATATGTCTGGCCCAAACTCTAGGTTACTTGACCTCGTGATAATAGGGTTATAATAGAAGGATTTAGAATTCTATTCAATGTAGAATTACTTTCCTTGTATGATTCAGATTCTATGCATTGTAATCCTCTATATAAAGAGACCCCTATTATCAATGAGAATACACAACAATTCTCTCTCAATTTCGTTTCTCTAAAGCACGTTATTAGCACGAGCTCTAACCCTAGCCCTAAAAACCAAAACCCTAAATCTCCACAACCCCTGCAGCATCCTCGTGGCCTCGCGACATCCCCGCAGCAGTCGTATCCCCGCAGCGTCCCCACAACAGTCATCGCGGCATCTCTACAGCGTCCTCCCGGCCTCCTTGCAGCGACCCTGCAGTATCCATGCACTGCCAAGCCAACAACTTTTTCGGCCAAGATTTCTAGCATCTTTTCGAGGTAAAATTTTCTAAAATTTCCCGTTTTTGAAGTTTTTCAATTTCTTCTTCTTTTCTCGGGGACTTCCAACATCCCTTCTTCTACTCCCCTTTCTTTTCATCGAGGAGCCCAAAAGCCGAACTGTGGGGTTCATGCTCACTCCAAGCTTGGAGCTTGTAGAGTCCTCCAAACTTAGAGTTTGTTGAGAAGAAAAACGATCGACCACATACATCATTGTTTCGATCTAATCCAAAACCTCTCTTGGAATCAGATTTTCTTGGAAGCGACTACGCTCAGAAATCCCTAATTCCTTGGAAGCGACTACGCTCAGAAATTCTTATTGTTTTCGTGGTAGCCTTTTACGCTCCAAAACTAACCCTAATTTCCTGTTCTCTTTCAGGATGAGTAACCTGAAGAAATTGGACTTTGCTCTATTAGGAACAACTGGCTCTAGATATCACGGGTGGGTTCGTGATGTCCGCCAGCATCTCAAGGCCGATGGAATTTTGGAAACGATTCCCGAGCCTAGCCAGGACGTGCTAACTGTTGAGCAAGCTCCAGCTTTGGAAGCAAATAGAGCAACCTTAGAGGCAAATAAGGTGAAAGCCATCATCCTAATGACTCGTCATATGGATAATTTGCTCAAGTACGAGTATATGAATGAAGAAGACCCCATAAAGTTGTGGGTCTCACTCGAATAAAGATTTGGCAACGTCCGTGACTCCTTGCTTCCTGACCTAAAAGTGAGATGGCATAGCTTCCGCTTCTGTGATTTCAAGTTAGTTCTTGACTACAACTTGAAAACACTTCGCATTAAATCCTTAATGGAATTCTGTGGTAAAGAGATCACAAATGCGATGTTGATTGAGAAGACTCTCTCTACCTTCCCCGTCTCTGCATTGATGGTTTCTAAGAACTATCGAATCGATATTGTTGCAGAACGAATCACAAGGTTTCATGAGCTCATTGGAGCTATGCATGTCGCTGAAAAGCATGAAACATCCTTGTAAAGAACTATAATTCGAGATCCGTGGGAACATAGCATATTTCGGAATCCAATTATAGTAGCGCCCCAAAGAAAGGGCGTCAAGAGCGAAACCCTAATCTTAGGGATACGTTTGGACGTTCTGGTCCATATAACCACTCTACTTAGGAAGGTGACCGCCAAAATAGGCGAACACGGAACCGAAGAGGTTAACGTGGAAAGAGAGAGGGAGGCAATGCCTCTAGCCATGTTGGTGGCGCCACCAACACTAAGAGCCATCTAAATGATGCTTTCAAAGCACCTCAATCAATGAGTCTGAGCACAGAGATGTATGTTCTCGATGTGGAGTATCCGGTCATTGGGCACACATTTTTAGAGCTCGTGAAGAAATTGTCACCTCCTACAAAATATATTATGAAGCAAGAGAAGCTCACAACGTGGAACAAGAAGATCAAGATGATGATCTAGAGTGAAGGGTTAAAGACTACAAATCTGGCTGGGATCAATCGATCGCCAATTCTGTTTAAGTCTTTATTTTTCCAAGAGATGTAATAGGTAATCGCCATATTATTTTTGTAGTAAATGCCTATGGTTTCATCTTTCTTCAAAGTAGGCTCACTCAAAGTAACTGTGATGTCTAGGAACGTTATGAGATTAGTGGTACTTAAGCGAGCCTTGCTCCACCGACATCTCTCTACTTACCTGGTCACATTTATTTTGGTATTACCGAAAGAAGTTAGACGACTACCATTATTTTGCATTAGCCAGCATTTTGGATTAGATTTTCTTTGGTCAAAGAGACAATGATGTAACTCTGTTGGCTTATGAATACAATTTCGAGTTCTTTTCATTATGACTCCATTTTGATTTAGAGCATATGACTTTGTGACTACGATGGCTGGGCCATCAGTATTAATTCAAGGACATGTAATAGCCCAAGGTCCCCTTGCCAAATGGCACCTTAATTAATGTCACAGAAATTCTCTACACTCCTAGGGCAAATCGCACCTATGAGTAGCCAATGGATACCATGCGAAAATGCATGTAGAGAACATAAATGAGTTCCTTTGCAATACCTCTAATGATTGCGAACAAATGCGCATCTTAGAGAAGTTTATGTGTCTCTCTAGTGGACTCTATGTCACTATTCGAGCTATTAATCCAATAAAAGTTATGAGAGAAGATCTCTTGGATTTAGACACATATTGGCTTTGTCACGATAAGATAGGTCATCCTAGTTATAATATGATGATCCGTCTACAAAAGACTTCACATGGACATCCTTTCTCTTGAGCGAAACGAAGCATGAATCAAAAGTTGATTCTTGGACTTAGCAAGACCGCAACAACCGCAGCCTCTGGCGCTGCAGCTGTCTTGGGCCGCCAACATCCCTTGTGATAACACCATAAATGGGGCCAACTATGAGCATGATGCCATGGTTGTTCCTCCTAATGGCCATAACGCCATACATACTAATTCTCATGGCTCCAACGCCATGATGGGAGATGTAGTCACACATTTTGCTTCTAATAGCGCTACAGATGCTCAGGCCCAACCAAAATCCTCATTAGTAGCTTCCAAGGCCTCTCGCTCATTTTGCAAAGCCTGTTCCTTCGAGAAATTTGGACTGAGACCGTCCTATGCAAAGGATATGAAAATACTCATTTATTCTCTCGTAATGGATGTCAGTGCACTCCACTACCCTGTCAGTTTGGTAGTTTCCAAATAACTGATCATGCAGCTTACAAATGCAGTCACTACGTTTCTATACGGGGATCTATAACATAATATACATGAAGGTTCATGGTGAACTTCATCTACCCAAGTCAAGTGGCTTTAGACCACGGAGTACGTTTACAATAAAGTTGAAACGCTCACTAAAGTGACTACTTGATTGGGAAGGGATATGCCCACGCGTTTCCATAACAAGTTTCGGATTCTATCGCGGTTCATGTTAGACATGACCTTCATTGAAAGCTCTTAAAGAGTTAAGGGAAACCACTAAACACTTGAAATCCGAGTTTGAGATGAAAGATTTTGGGAGAACACGATTATGTCTCGGTTTGGAACTTGAGCATCATGTCGATGAATGCTTAGGCATTTTGACAAGGTCAAGCTTTCAAGCACCCCCATAATCGTCTGTAGTCTTGATCCTGAAAAGGATCCTCTTCGTCCGTAGGATGATGGCGAAGATGTGCTAGAGGCAAAAGTGCCCCCCTTAAGTGCAATACGCGCATTATTGTACTTAGCTCAATGCACAAGACCGGACATCTCATATGTTATGAACTTGTTAGCTAAGATATAGCTCTGCGCCAACGCGATGCCATTGGATTGGTGTAAAATATATCTTTCGATACTTGAGATGTACGATCGATATGGGCTTGTTCTATCCCTACAGAGAGATGATGGATTCGGACCCATCACACACCAGAAATGCCTCCAACGATGGCCTGCGTTTCCTATCCCCACCCCAAAACAACATGTGTTTTAGAAGGTTTTGCTGATATTGGGTATCTGTCTGACACACACAAAGGTCATTCCCAAACTAGTTAAGTGTTCACCATAGGTAAAGACCGTGATATCTTAGAGGTCTACAGAACAGACTCTAGTCGCTATATCTTTGAACAATGCAAAGATTATTGCTCTTCACGAAGTGGTTCGTGAATGTATATGGATTGGATCCATAATTACGCATTGTTTGAAGTCTACCACAGATGAGCCTACAAGCATTTAGGATAATGCTGTTTGTTTTAAACAGATGAGGCAAGGCTACATCAAAATCGACAACACCAAGCATAATCAGCAACAACAAACTCTCCTCAAGATCAAAGTGAACTAGGTTCAATCTGAGGACAGTGCGACAGGCTTGCTCACTAAGTCATTGCCTAAATTCCACTTTCGAGAAACATGTTGGTAGCATCGTTTGTGGAAGTTATCCGAATCTCCATGATCGTAGTAATCAGAGGGAGATGCAGACATCAGGGGCAGATGTCTCTACATGTATGGTCTTGAAACGTGAAGGGTGTGTTGTGCTCTTTTTCCCCTTCGACCGATGTTATTTTTGTCCCACTGGGTTTTTGTTACTGGGTAAGGTTTTTTAATGAGGCAACAAGAGAAGCACCACGTTTGGGCGACACAAGGGGGAGTGTTCAAGGAAATCCAGATTATGTGTCTGGCCCAAACTCTAGGTTACTTGACCTAGTGATAATAGGGTTATAATAGAAGGATTTAGAATCCTATTCAATGTAGAATTACTTTCCTTGTATGATTCAGATTCTATGCATTATAATCCTCTATATAAAGAGGTCCTTATTATCAATGAGAATAAACAGCAATTCTCTCTCAATTCCGTTTCTCTAAAACAAAAATGAATTTTTTTTTTAATTTTTGTCTTTTTTTTTTTCAATTGAAAAATTTGGGAATAATATGTATTCACGAATAGTTCGGCTGACTTAAAGAAAATGCAATTTTTTCCAAATCTTTGAGAATAATTATATTTGTCATTTCTAGTACTTATATGTAGTTATATGACTTCTAGAACACAATTTTGAAATTAAGGTGAATTATAGCTTTTCTCAAATATTGCAATTCGGATTTACAAAACTTTAAGACATCTAAGTTATATAATAAATAACAAGTGCAAATAATACTATCAATTGTATATTTTTTAATTATAAAAGTTTGAAAATTCAAAATTAATCTTAAACTTGACTTTTTTAATTAAAAAATAAAATAAAATATTTTCTTTTAATGCTTGCTGTGTTTTTCAATTGAAAAATTCAGGAATAATATGTATTCACGAATAAATCAGCTGACTTAAAGAAAAGACGATTTTTTTCCGAATCTTTGAGAATAATTCTGAAAACGGGTGTTTTTTTAAAAAATTCATTAAGCTGCGAATTAACTAACTAGGTTTTAATATTTGACCATAGATATGTTAAGTCATTCTAAATATCAAACCAAAGAAGAAATAAATAACTCGAAATGGAGCTATACTAACCTACTTCACCTTCTATTTGACCAAATTCCCTATTAGGTACATAAGCTATCTAAGCATATGTTACACAATTCGCCGCATGTTAAAAGTGATGTAGTCACATTGCAGCTAAATCTAATGAGCAAATGGCCTATGGAAACTAGGGATAAATGCATGTACTGAAGGTTGAGTGGTATTTATAAAAACTAGGACGGCAAAACAGATAGCGAGATTGACTAGAGTTTGTTGAACTACAGACAAGCTTTTCACAAATTTCAAGCGACTTTCCCGGAAAATGGATGCATCAGTTTTCATAATAAATAGCTAGCAAACAGCGATATTGAAGTTTGTTGAACTCTAGTTAAGGTTTTCACAATTTTTAGAGGAGCATTAGAGGAAACACATTGCTTAATTTACGGAAAAACACTAAAGTCTGTTCAACTAATGAGAATATTTCACAAAATTTCACGCAAGCGTTAGAAGAACTGATGTATAAGTCATAAAAGTTTAATAGATAGCGACACTCTAATTTGTTTAACTATAGACTGGCTTCAGTAAATTCACTTGAGCGTCAGAATGGCTTATGGAAGAAAAATCGAGGTGAATTATATGTAGTTATATGACTTCTAAGACATAAATTTTGAAGAAAAATCAAGGTAAATTATAGTTTTTCTCAAATATTAACGTTTGGATTTACAAAACTTCAACACATCTAAGCAATATAACAAACAAAAAGTGTAAAGAATATTATTAGTTGTGTAGTTTTTTAATTATAAAAGTTTAAAATTCAAAATTAATCTTAAACTTGACTTTTTTAATTAAAAAATAATTATTTTTTTATAATGTTTGTCGTTTTTTTTCAATTGAAAAATTCGGAAATAATACGTATCCGCTAATAGTTTGGCTGACTTAAAGAAAATGCGATTTTTTCTAAAAAAGAAATAACTCGAAATAAAGCTATAGTAACCCACATCACCCATCTGTCTGACCAAATTCTTTATTGCAGAAGCTATGCAAGTGTATGTTACATAGTTTGCGGCATGTTAAAAGAGTTGTAGTCACGTTGCAGCTATATCCTATGAGCAAAGGGCTTATGGAAATAACGGATACTTAATGCATGTACTAAAGGTTGAGTGGCATTTATAAAAATGATTAAATACTGTTTACTTCCTATACTTAGAGGGTCTAACTCGACGTTTCAGTCCCTCACTTTTTAATTTCACCTAGATACTCCATAAACTATCTAATTTCACACAATCTGTCCTTACCGTTAGATCTCCGTCAAAATCAAAGTCAAATCACTGACCGATATGGACTTTGCTGCGAGCTGGGCCGGACGGGCACCCATGACTTTTAGGCCCGCGGGACAAACCCCTCTGAATCTATTTAAATCTTCAAACTATATTTGGCTAGAATACGTTCTTTATAAGTCCTAAAGGACGACTCTTTACTGGCGACTCCATTGGGGTGTGTCATTTGGTATTACTTGCTGAATTATAAAATCGGGTTAACATCTTTCGATTAAAAAAATTGTGAATTTACGGAAATTTCGCTAGAGTAAACAAACTATTTTGTCCTCTCTTTGACACTCCCCTAAATTTAGTGAAGTTTATTTGTTGTTCAACAACTTGTAACACATCTAGCAATTTATTTCTCAACTTAAATGTGTTCATCTGACATTCATTGTGGATTTACGTAAATGTCGCTAGTGTAAACAAATTATTGTATGCTCTAGCTATTACTTTCTGTAACTTAAACATTAGTCTCTTGTAAATTTAGTGAAGCTTATATGTACTTCAACAACTTGTAATGCCTCTAGTTATTTATTTTGATAACTTATAAATGAGCTTCTTTTGACACTCATGTGAATTTACTAAAGTTGGTTTATAGAAAAACAAAACTAGAGTGTCGCTATCAATTAACTTTCTGTGACTTATACATCAATTCTCCTAACACTTACGTGAAAGTTTGTGAAATATTGTCAGTAGTTCAACATATTATAATATCATTAGATATTGATTTTCGTAAATTAAGCATACATTTCCTCTAACGTTCCTGTGAAAATTGTGAAAACTATATCTGCAGTTTAACCAATTTCAATGTCACTATTGACTAGCTATTTATTATTAAAACGGATACACGCATTTATGTGAAGGTCACATAAAATTAGTGAAAAAGTTATCCTAAGTTCAACCAGCTTCAATGTCACTGTTGACTAGCTGTTTATTTTGAAAACGGATACACGCATTTTATGTGGAGGTCAGATGAAAGTAATGAAACAAACTCTAGTCTTACTATTGGTTTTGCTGTCATAGTTTTTATAAATACCACTCAGCCTTCATTACATTAAGTATCCTTTGTTTGAATAAGCCATTTGCTCATGGTTACCATTTTTTTGCTCTATTCATCAGAACTCAAATGTAGAAATGCAAACACAACTCTAGTCTCAAGCGCATATGGGATCATGGAGAGTAGTATTGTAACATCACTCATATAGATTAGTACTTGATAGAAATGGGTGGCATGGGAAAAATCGGTGGGCGGCCATTGCCCATCTCAATGGGAGCAGACATGGAAAGAGTTGTTGGGGGGGGGTGCTCAAAGTGGCATCCTAGCTCTCCATATTGGGCCCAGAGTAATACTTCTTTGCTTGTTATTGCTCCTTTCATTTTTGCAGTCAATTTTGTCAACTGATTTATTCTATTCCATGGAAAGAAATTTGGTATAGTTGTTAGTTCTTCTACCTAATAAGCATTCAGTGTCACAACAACTTTATGCCTTCAAGTTTAATTATTCTTGTAGAGGCGTATACGTACCATATGACCATCTAAAATTAGAAGAGATATGATTTGAATTGAAGCTAGTCGATCTTAAATGTTTTACATATACCATATGATTTATTCTCACACATTTTGTATGTGCTAGTTCGATCTACATATCTTTACTTGTACATGTGGTATATATGAGTATCTTTAATTGGGTAGCAACCAATTTTTAGCCTATTCGTGTAAGGGATCATTTCAAAGTGTCGCTTGGACAACTGGAATATGATGGCAGAGAAATTTGTGAAAATCAAAACTCCTGAGCAAGTGAGTAGATCTGTAACTATTTTGCAGAATTATTCAGGTGAGTTCGCTCAACAATACGTGCCACTCGCTACATTGAGAAAGAATCACAAGCCACATCAGTTGTTCCATCAAACATAATGGTGAACAATGTCAGATCATGATCTACAAGAGAGGAAATTGGGGTATATTGTGGCCAGTAGTAAGCCAAACCATGCACCAACTTGCCTCCACTTCGATTCACCATAGAGTGCTAAACGAATCCATCAGGGTTGTTTGGAGAGGTGACTATCTCGATGTACGAGCCTTCTTTATTGAAGCTTCGAGCATTTCCACCAGTTGTACGAGGTAAGACTGCAAAGAGATTATCAAGAACTGCATTGCAAGACAGCAAATCTTAGACATGTGAAAAAGTCAGTAGAATATGAAGCTTCATTAACCTGCTCTTTTACTTCCAGTAGAACGCAACTTTAATATAGTTGTAACATGCTAAAATGTGATATACTTGTTGTAAATGCTACAATTATGTGACTGTCCACGTAATTATTTTGGGTCACCATGTAATACTCATTAGTTAGAGTCCATTATGTAAACCATGAGGATATGTACAATTTGAAATGCAATTGCATCTACAACATTCATTGTGTTGGTGGGCATGAATATTCAAGTTGTTCTAGGCATCTTGCTAGACATACATATCAATGAGGTAAGTACACATTCTTTATCATCTTGACTTATTACCATCCTTGTGTTTGTTTATGCTACATTTAATCATTTATATCCTTATTCATTATAAGGAATTGGAAGTTCCTAATTGGTCTATCTCGAACCCAAAATTTCTAGTGCTAAGCGTTTGAACCCCAAGTTCAAATCGCCAAAATTTAGAACACAAAGTTCCTAATTGGTATACCTCGAACCCGAAGTTTCGAGTGTTAAGAGTTTGAACCCAAGTTTAAACCACCAAAATTTGGAACACGAAGTTCCTAGTTGGTTTGTCTCAAACCCTAAGTTTTGAATACTAAGTGTTTGACCCGAAGTTCAAACCACCAAAATATAAAACCAAGAAGTTCTAATAATAAAGTCTCAAACCTGAAGCTTCGAGTACATACATGGCTTATTCATATTCAAGCATGTATGGAAAATGGATGCTCTCAACTCAAGAAAGATGGAGAAGATATATGTCTTGCGGACAGTACGGCCACGCACACGATCCTTCGAGATCAAAAATATTTCTCCAATTTAAGTTTGACAAGAGCTAAAGTGACAACCATTTTTCAAGTCATACAGACCTAATTGAAGGTTTCGGAAGAGGCCATATTCGATTGCCAAGGGCTATGATCATCAATGATTATATTATCGATGGTAGCTACCAAAATTATCAAGGGCTATGATGACATTGAATCACGTTCTCATACAAAATTCGACATGATTATTGGCCAAACTAGAGAAGGGCATTTCCTGTATAATGATGAATGTCAAATAGTTGAACTTATAGTTCAAACACCAAACCAAATATTTTCTTAACCTGGAAGGTTAAAGATCAGTGATTGAGATGATGCGAAATTACATCGCTAGTTATGACACAAGGTTTCTCAATTGAGATAAGGGTTATGATTATCAATATAATCTCCTATTATATATATAATTACCTTTGTATCAGTACAATGCCATATATAGCTATTATGGCAAGTTGGTGTTATGGAGGTTTCAAAAATCCATCCAAGCCGAGGAACGCTTGAAGTGTATCGCCAAAAGCGATTACTCATGGATTTAAAAGCGTATCACTATATATTTATTAATGCTAATCTCTGAAGGACTTAGATTGCCCAAAAAATAGTCCATAAAGAAATCAGAGAGCCATAATCTCAATTATGGTGTTAAAGAGCCTCATGGTCATAGTAAGGTGTTAAAGAGCCTCATGCTCATAGTAAGCACTCAATTCAATCACTGCAAAATGTGCCCTAAGTTGCCTTATTGAGTACTTCAATAAACGAAAGCTTTTGAATTCGAAATTTGTTGCAACATACTCTAGAAAAGGTTATGGGTGTAGTTAGAACTCCTGAAAAGTCTACTAACTTATTTTCACACATTTGTGTGAATGGCTTGTTAAGCCATATCAATCCGTTTATGCTTCATGCGTATTCACTAAAGGTAAATGTGAAAATTTATCAATATGCATGTTATGATCACTTCTCACAATCAAGAGCATATAGATTTATTACTAATAGGTTTTATGTGGTAAAAGGCTTTAGATATAGCCTAGTTTCCTCCGGTGCTCTAACTTTATAGGTACAAAAATAAGTGATAATCACTTATAAATAGCATACAAGTCACCCTTTAGTGGGAAACATCAAAACCGCCATGCATGAAGGTTTTGCATCCTCTGAGGCTGAAGTTCAAGGAGAAAACGCTCATCATCCATATCAAGTCAAAGTCTACACATTTGGAAGATGGTGTATAATATCAACGTGCTTCATCAACAATATCATTGAAGCTTGCAACCATGAGGGGGAGATTCCAATCAGGGGGAGCACCCAATATCATTCTCAATAGGACATATGCGCGTTGTACTCTTTTTCCTTCGACCAGGGTTATTTTTTCCCACTGGGTTTTTGTTACTTGGCAAGGTTTTAACGAGGCAACAATAAGCGCATCTAACGCCAAAATTAATTGGTGGACATCCAAGGGGGAGTGTTGTAAATACTACAATTATGTGGATGTCCACGTAATTATTTTGGGTCACTATGTAATACTCATTAGTTAGAGTCCATTATGTAAAATGAGGAAACTTGAGATTGATCACTAAGAAACCTTAAGAGTGTTCACCAAGTGACTTTGGAAGTGATCACCAAGTCATCTTATGAGTGATCACCAAGTTACCATATGAGTGCTCACCAAGTTAGTGTGATCATCAAGTAACTCTATCCATATTTAGAGGGAACTAATGAGAATGAGAAGACACACCTCTTTCCCCCATCTATTTTACTATCTTCATATTCTTTACTTTCTAACAAGCAAGTTATCTCATTTTATAACAATACTATATTTGTACCTCCGTATGAAAATGCACAACTATCATTGCAACAAGACATGCCCATTCTTCATGAATTTAAAATGAGAGAAGATTGTGAAAGAGAATTCATCTAGTACAAACCATGTACAGCAACATGTTCTACAAATTGGATATTTTCTTTAATTCATGATCAAGTGTTATAGAGTTGACTTGAAAGTACCAGAGCATATTTGAGTCATTTTTATATGAAATCGAAAGCAAATGGGCACGTGCATGAACATATGTGCAGGGAAGGATAAAAAAGGACTCGAGACGGGGGGACAAAAAATATAGTAACATATAATCAACTTCAGTAACCTTTCATTGATTAAATGGAAGGGTTACAGACAGACAACTTCAATACAAGAGAGAGTAGAATTCTCTTTTACAATGAGTATTGCTATTTAATGGGCAACTATATTGGATTCCCTAGCTAGGCTGGGAACAGACTGAGATGATAACAAGTTAACAACCGCGTGCATTAAGGCTCCTTCTTCTGCCCAGATGGTGGTAGGTGAGGTAATCAATTTAGGTACTATCAACTTCAATTTCCCGAGGGAATAAATTCATATCATGAGCAAAACCAATGGCCGCTTTTACTGCAGCAATTAGGCTGCAAGAGGGGAAAGAAGACTAGCAATTGACTTTCCAAAAGCTCCCATTAATTCTCTCAATTCATTCCTGATCTCCAACCCAAAGCCTCTCCTTTTACGTGCTAGATCAAGGGCTTCATCTAAAGAGAAATGATATTTGCTTGATTGAAGTGAATGATGATTACAGAAGAGAGCACATTTATACTACAATAGTGAGAAGGCCTAGCTGCTATCATACAATAAGATCACATGTGAATGTTAAGAGAGTTGACAGATGTGCAGTTCAATATATTGTAGCAACAAACTTTGTCTATTGTATTCGGGTGAGAGAGAACGAGTTGTCTCCCAATATTGTCTTGTGCTGGACATGTAATCTTGTGATTTCGTTCTGCTAATGTGTTCATGTTATCATCATCTGTTTAGATTGTAGAAACCAGTTGTTGGCGGGCACCACCTGCAATTCCTGTCACTTTTTTGTCTCTTGTTTTGGTGTTAGCTTCTTTAAATGTCTCCAGGAGACTCCTTGATTTGATAAGAATTGCTTCATGGCTTAAGAGGTTTTGATAATTTATTGCCACGCCACCTGTTACGTTCACTCCATGAGAGCCAAGCAAAAAAGGCAAACAACTCCACTGTGTATCTCTGCTGCAAAGACACACTATACCCTGAACGCACTGTGTATCTCCCACTCTTGTCATAAAACCATCGGAGTTGCTCGGGGTTGCGTCTACCTCCAAGACAGCAAATTGAGATTCTGAAAATACATGGAGACATTGGGGTAAAGTACCTTTCCATCAAGAAATCAATGATTAGGTGTTATACATTTCTAAAAGAAAAGGCCCCACGCTCAAGTACATCTAAGGCGTAGTTTATGCCTTGTGCTAACATGCACCAAGGGTTTGGGTTCACTTGGTTTACCCACAAAAACATGCATCTGGAGGACTTCAAATTCTGAAGCTTTGTTTATTAACACCATTGCCCAACTCTAAGTTGCACCATGGAAAATCTCAAGCAAGAACAGTACAAAGATTAAAGCTTCAAATTTGGAGTGCGCGAAAACTCGAAGACAATGGAAATTACAATATACACAGGCTGGCCGACACTGACAAGACCGTAAATGATACTTGAAGAAACGTCAATGGTGGAAATTGATTATACACAATTGAAAAGGAGAGAGAAAGAAACAGAATATTGAATTGAATGTACTCACTGGTACAGGTTGATGACTGTTTCCCTACCTTCTTGACCAGATGAAGAAGAAACTGATAGAAGGATCCTCTGGGTTGCGTGATCTTGCTTGTCTGCAGCCATTGGTAGACCTCTCGACTCCACAAAGAAGAAGCCCTGTTTCTCACCATCAAGAAATACCCTCATACTCAAGTTCAGATTGAGCGCCAGAGACAGCACAAGCAAGTTTCTCGTTGTGAAAATGCTTAGAAATTTAGCCATTTTAGTAAAACAACGGAACTACTTGAAAGCAGAGTACTGAAAATAGAGCAATGAAAACAGAGCACTTTGAGTGAATGTGGGAAACTGACGAAACTTAAGGTGAGTTTTATAGTGAAACCTAGGAGTTGAAAACAAAAGGGTTTAAGTGCCAAATGGGTGGTAAAGAGCGAACTTTAACGCTTACACAATCGGTTTTTTGGGATTCAAAAGAATGACCTTGCCTTGCTGCTATTCTATGGGCTGCTGAAGTGAAATGACTCTGAAGATATTTTAACTCAGACCAGGGTAGCAAACACAAAGTGTAGTAATGCCTTCAATTTTGCATCAGATAGTAGACATCAGTTTTATTATCTATTTTTACCAGTATCTCTTAAGCATAAAACTTCTTTGCACAGCCAATGGTTATGAACATATTTTCTACTACAGGAAAATCAGTTGTACCAAGCTTTTCGATTTGTTTAAACCCTAAAATCAAATACTTCCAGTTATGTTCCCTTCATTGGCCTTGATGGGATACAGAGTTAAAGTGAACTTTTAGCCGGTACAAACTAAAACTAACATAAACTTCTAGGAGATTTGAATAGATTAGTTAATAGAATATTCAACTAAAATTCGATCAGAGTAGTCACTCTTGTGAATTGAAATAATTGCAATGGTTATAACAACAAAAGATCAGTGGTATTGGTATGTGACTAATCATGTGTGTTTTGACAGCTAAAACATTCTAATCCGGTTAGGAAACGAGAGAAAAAAATAGAAATCAACAAAATTAAAAGTAATATGTTGAATAACAATCACAAAAGGCAAACTCACCCTGAATTAAAAAGGACAATGGCAATTAATCCTTATGCTGATTAAAGGAGGTATTTCTACATCTTTTAATATCTTCTCAATTCTAAGATACTATGTTCTACATCTCAAGAGAAAAATAAATTTCTGTTTAAGAACAAGAGGAATTGACACACAGAAAGAGAGAGTAATATTTCAGAGAGAATGGAGATGTGAAGTGAGTTTATTCATCTCATACAAAGGGGTATTTATAGGAATACATTTGAAGTGTGAAAACTCAAAGAGAAAATCAAAATGATAACCATCTTGATGATGATTTTCTGCCATGCTTGTTGCCCTTTGATAAAGCATGTTACATAAGTCTTCATACACTCAAGTACCTATGATTATACACTCAAGTACTTATCTAAATACTTTACGTATTTGTTACATGACATAGACATACACAGTATTTATACATTTATACTACAACACTCCCCCTTGGATATTTCATGTTCAATAGTATTGTGTTGGTGGTGCGCTTCAAAGTTGCCTCGTTAAAAACTTTGCCAAGTAATAAAACCCTGTGGGAAAAACAACCTTGGTTGAAAGGGAAAAAGAGCACAACGCGCGTTGAGTGTGAAGTATGTTTCTGGATACTCCCCCTGATTTAGACTCCCCTTGAAGATCATGGGAGTTCGGATATCCTCCTCAATCCGATGCTCCTTACATGTTTTTCGAAAGGGGATTTTGGTAGTGACTTAGTAAATAAGTCAGCTACGTTATCTTCTGATCGGATTTGATTTACTTCAATATTTAGAAGTGTTTGTTGTTGCTGATTGTAGAAGAATTTCGGCGATATATGCTTGGTATTGTCGCCTTTGATGAAACCTAATTTCATTTGCTCAATACAAGCTGCATTATCCTCGTAAATGCATGTAGGTTCATTTGTGGTAAATTTCAAACCACAAGTTTCTCGAATGTGTCTATTTATAGACCTTAGCCATATGCACTCACGCACGGCTTCATGTAGTGCAATGATCTCTGCATGATTTGAGGAAGTAGCAACAAGAGTCTGTTTTGAAGATCTCCAAGATATCGCGGTGCTTCCCATGGTAAAGACATAACCTGTTCGGGAGCGACCTTTGTGAGGGTGAAAGAGATACCCTGCATCAGCAAAGCCCGTCAGAACATCATTATCATTTTGATGAAGAGGAGGAGGAGAACGCCGGTCACTATGGATAGTGTTGCCGGCGTTCATATTTCTTTTCTCTCTATAGGGATAGAACAAGCCCATATCGATCATACCTTTTAGGTATCGAAGGATTGTCTTCATACCAATCCAATGGCGGTGTGTTGGCGCAGAACTATGTCGAGCTAGCAAGTTTACTGCAAATGAGATATTCGGTCTTGTGCATTGAGCTAAATACAATAATGCGCCTATCGCACTTAGATATGGTATTTCAGCTTCTAATAAATCTTCGTACTCATCCCTTAGAAGAAACAGATCTTTCATGGGCTTAAGACTACGGTTGATCATGGGAGTACTCACAGGCTTTGTTTTATCTTCATTAAAGCGCCTTAGTAACTTTTGAGTATATGCTGACTGATGGATCATAATCCCATCATTACGGTGCTCGAGTTCTATTCGGAGACAAAACCGTGTTTTCCCGAGATCTTTCATCTCAAATTCAGATTTCAAATATGTAGCAGTTTTTTTTAACTCATCTAGAGTTCCAATTAGGTTCATGTCATCGGCATAAACTGCTACAATTGCAAATCAGGATCTTGTCCTCTTAATGAACACGCAAGGGCATATTTCATTGTTAACATATCCCTTCCCAATCAAGTAGTCACTTAGACGGTTATACCACATCCGTCCGGATTGTTTCAATCCATATAGTGAGCGTCTTAATTTTATTGAAAACGCGCTCCGTGGTTTAGAGCCACTTGATTTGTGTCATTGAAGTCCATCTAGAACTTTCATATATATCTTTGAATCTAGATCCCCATAGAGATATGCTGTAACCACATCCATGAGCTGCATGTCAAGTTTTTCGAAAACTACCAAACTGACAAGGTAGCGGAATGCTATAACGTCCATTACGGGAGAATATGTCTCCTCGTAGTCGATTCCAGGGCGTTGTGAGAAACCTTGCGCCACAAGGCGGGCTTTGTATCTAACAACCTCATTTTTCTCATTATGATTTCTAACAAAGACCCATTTATGGCCAACAGATTTTATATTTGGTGGTGTCAGCGTTATAGACCCAAATACCGGTCACTTTGTTAGTGAATCCAATTCAGTCTAGATCGTATTTTTCCATTTGGACCAATCTGCTCTTCGTTGACATTCTTCAAAGGAGCGAGGTTCGATATCATCGTATTCTATAATTCCTTTTGCAATATGATATGCAAACGCATCATCAATAAAACCATATAATTTCTATCCATAATTACATGTATACTAGTGTAATTCATGGAGATCTCTCTATTCTCTGGAATTGGTTCTACTATTGGAGCGTCCTCCAATAATGTCTCTTGGACATAACCATAATCCGGAATTTTTTCATGAGATGGATTATTTGTATCGATGATTAATGGATTATTTTGTGTCGAGCTCGTTTTCTTTCTTGGGCGAGAATCCATCGAACTTATAGGCCTCCCGCGCTTTCTGGCAGGAGCCATAGGTCTAGCCACTGCATCACCGATAGAGGGGATGTCATGTCCTTTAGTTTTAGGGACATCAATCCTTGCAGGTACGTTTACAGCAGGTATGTGTGATCTTGTCACTTTAGCGATATCAGAAAACACATCAGGCATTGATTCTGCTACGTTCTGAAGATCAAGAATCCTCCGCACTTCTATTTCAGACTGTGTGGTTCGGGGATCAAGATGAGACAAAGTGGGGACAGACCACGACAATTCCTGTCTTTTCTGTTGAACATTAGTGTTCTTGTCTCCGCCTAATGACGGGAAGACTGTCTCATCAAAGTGACAATCCGCAAATCTAGCGGTAAATAGATCACCTGTCAAGGGTTCTATGTAGCTGATAATGCTTGGAGTATCTTATCCAACATAAAGGCCTAAGCGTCTTTGAGGACCCATTTTGGTGCGCTGTGGAGGTGCAATTGGCACATAGACTGCACACCCAAATATGCATAAGTGTGAGATATCAGGTTCATACCCAGTTACCATCTGGGACGCAGAAAAGGGTTGGGTGGCAGTGGATCTCAGACGAATAAGCACAGCTGTATGTAATATTGCATAGCCCCAAGCAGAAATAGGGAGATTGGTGCGCATAACCAATGCCCTGGCAACCATTTGAAATCTTTTAATGGCAGCTTCTGCGAGTCCATTTTGGGTGTGTACATGAGGGACAGGGTGTTCGACCTCAATCCCAATGGACATGCAATAATCATCAAAGGTTCTTGATGTAAATTCTCCAGCATTGTCAAGACGAATTGACTTAATAGGATGATCAGGGTGGTGAGCCCTTAACTTAATGATTTGTGCTAGGAGTTTAGTGAATGCAGCATTTCTTGTGGATAAGAGCATGACATGTGACCAACGTGTCGATGCATCAACCAACACCATAAAATATCTGAATGGTCCGCAAGTTGGTTGGATAGGTCCACAAATATCACCTAGTATTCTTTGTAAGAATGATATATTTTCTTTAGTGTCCTTTGCATAGGATGGTCTTGATCCTACCTTTGCTAAAGAGCAAGCTTTGCAAAACGAATGATATGCTTTAGAAGTAACTCTTTGGACCAATGTTTGGTTCGTACTTCTTTTCGTTTTGAAGAATGGATGTCCGTGTGAAGCTTTTAATATACGGAGCATCATGTCACGACCTGGATGTCCCAAACGGTCGTGCCAAAGCTTATATGTGTCAAGATCCCATAAATTGTCATTCATGACATGGTTGGATTCAATGACTCTAATAGTGGTTGCATACAATCCACTAGAGCGACACATAAGTTTCTCTAAAACTCGTGTATTTCCGTAGTTTTCAGAAGTGATGCAAAGGAACTCTTGTCCATTCTCACAATGTGTTTCCACATGAAAATCATTGGCTCTTATATCTTTAAAGCTGAATAGGGTCATGCCGGCCCTTAGAGCATATAGAGCTTCGGCGACATTAACATTTGTGCCATTTGGTAACAAAAATTGAGCTGGTCCTCGACCATGAATCAATTGTGATGGTCCTGCCATTGTAGTTACTGAGGATCGACTAGGTGTCATCCATAAAAATAATTGCCTATGTCGCAATATAGTGTATGTGGTGCTACTATCAAGAAGGCATTCCAATTCGCCGGAAAACATACTGGAAAGGGATAAAGTTCGGAATATTAACACATGTCCATGACATTGAATGCGATACTTTATTAATAAGGAAAATAGCCAATGATTACATCAAAGTTATTCATAAGTCTATTCCAAATATCAAACTTTAGACAAATTGTTATCACTCAATCCGTTTGGTAATTCCAATGAAATATGACCAGGAAAGTAGAGAGATGTTGGTGGAGCGAGGCTCGCTTAAATACCTCGATCTCAATTGCTTTCCTAGACATCATACTTCATTGGGTACGCCACATAAGAAGGAGTTTAATACAATTGTTATTTATTGACTAAGGCACATTTGCCATTCTTGGAAAATAGAAAGAGGATTATTCTAATCAAAGTCTGTGGCATCCTCGTGCTCTTCATTTACAGCTTTGAAGTCCTCAACGGTGAGATTGACATCTTCACTATTTTCATCTTCGGCAAGGTTAGCTTCTTGCTCTCTTGCTTTCCTGTACTCCTTGTAGCGTGCAGCTAATTGGGTACTTGCATGGCATTGTTTAAACCAATGCTCGATTGATCCACATCTATGATACATGTCATTGTGGTTCCCTCCCTTCATTTGGGGTGTAGGTTGTGTAGGTTGTGCAGGCTGCGGTTTCCTTCTTCATTAGGGTGGTTATATGGACATGTTCGTCCTTCATGTCCCCTATTATTAGGGTACACATGTCCCCTATTACTAGGGTATCGCTCCTTGTGCCCTCTCTTAAGTGCATTATAATTTGCCTCACGAACGCTCTTGGTTCCAATGGGTCTTGAATTATAATTCTTTACGAGAATCTTGTCGTGCTTTTCGGCTACCGACAAAATATTTATGAGCTCATTGAACCTCGTAATTCGTCCAGCATTTACTTCAGTGTGATACTACTTTGATAGCAAGATTGCTGCAACGGGGAAGGTGGAGAGAGTTTTCTCAATTAGCTCTTCTTCTGTGAGGGGTTTTTGACAGAACCTCAACATGGATTTGAGACGAAGAGCTTCTGAATTGTACTCAACAATAGACTTGAAGTCTGAGAAGCGTACATCGTTCCACTGAACCTTCAAGTCAGGGTGGAGAGAATCTTGGATATTGTTAAAGCGCTCTTGTAGCGCCTCCCATAAATCCTTTGCATCTTTGATGGACATGTACTCTAGTTTGAGTGCTTTGTCCATATGACGTCGCATCAAGATGATTGCTTCTGCATGCCTCTTAGGTGTTCGAGGGAACACAAGGGCCGGGTCTGGTGCATAGATGATGGGCAATATCCCCTTCGATGTGAGATGGTTCTCAACATCGGTTTTTCAGCTATGGTAATCTGAACCTGTTGAGTCAAGGATTTGAAAATCAAGTCTAGGTTCATTCGACATCCTTGAAGATAAGAAGAAAATATTAGTTTCAGAGTTAAAACTTCCACGAAAAATAATAAGATTTCCGAGCTATGCTACCAAGAAATCAATTTCCAAGAATCATTGTGAACACTCTTAGTTCATTGATTACGAACGCTCTTAGTTCGTTTGGCGTGAATTTCTATAATTCCGCTTTTGATTGTAAGTTCTCGAGAAAAAGGAAAAAGGAGATAAAATAAATAAAAACTCAAAAACGGGAACTTTTAGTAAAGAATACCTTGAAATAGTGTTGCCGGAAATTTTGACAGGAAAAATTATCGGAGGTGATCGGAAGGATCGTTGGAAAAAGTGAAGAAAAATCGTCCGAAAAGTCGCCGGAAAAGTCACCGGAAAAGTTGTCGGAAAAGTCGCCAGAAAAGTTGTCGGAAAGTCGCCCCGCAAATCTGTCAACATATGTATCGGCAGCTGCTCGGCAGCTGCTGCGCAGGGGTCTCAGCAGCTGCTGCGCAGCTTCTCGGCAGCACCGGTAGAGGTCCGGTTCGGTTTTTCTGCTTTCGACGGCCGGTTCAGGCAGTTTCCGGCCGGTTCCGACGATTCTGAGACCGGTTCCGGGCTTCTGGAATCAAGGGCTTTGATATGAGCTAGGGTTTGGGGATTTTTTGTAGGTTTGGAAAAATGACTTCGATCGATGATGAACTCTTCTTTCGTCAATTTTCGATTCTAATTCTAGAGCAACTTCGTGCTGATAACGTGTTTAAGAACAAGAGGAATTGACACACTGAAAGAGAGAGTAATATTTCAGAGAGAATGGAGATGTGAAGTGAGTTTATTCATCTCATACAAATGGGTATTTATAGGAATACAGTTGAAGTGTGAAAGCTCAAAGAGAAAATCAAAATGATAATCATCTTGATGATGATTTTCTGCCATGCTTGTTGCCCTTTGGTAAAGCATGTTACATAAGTCTTCATACACTCAAGTACCTATGATTATACACTCAAGTACCTATCTAAATACTTTACGTATTTGTTACATGATATAGACATACACAGTATTTATACATTTATACTACAACAATTTCAACATATCAAAATGGACTCATACTGTAGTCAATTTACACATACATCAATATAGCAGCCAACTCCTAGTCTCTACTAACCTCACATTAACCAAGACATCAAATTAATCCCTTAAACACTGATTATCTGAGGTCAAGGGTTTAAAGCCTCTCTGAAAAATAAAATGGTTAAAAAATAACTCATCCTGTCATAAAGAACATGGGACTGATTCAAAATCATGTTCTAATTTTTGAGGAATATTCAGTATACAATAACAGTTCAGTAGATGATGAAGAAACAAGCAAAACAAAACAAAAAGTAGAACAGGGGAACATTCAAATGGATGAGGAGAATCAATATGCAGAATAACAAACCACCACCAGTTGTGTGCAAAGAGCAATCATTCCTCTTCATTTTAGTGAAAAATGAAGAGCATATCCTGCTGTGGTTATTTCTATGCGGGACTTGTCCCCCGTACTTCAATAAGGCAGTCTGCCATATATAAGCATTTAAAACTTAGGAAAGTTATTTTGTGATCTCGGACAAAAAAGATTGCAAAACCAAAGAGCTACATACGGATCCAAATTTAGTTTCCTTCCCTCTTAGGTTCAAGTTTTTCCTCAAGCTTCCGCAAAAACAAACCCAAAGCATTTTGAATGAACTAATTTCTTTTTTGAATAATCACAATCGTCATTAACTGTTCCTCCTCTTTCAGTTTGTAAATCAGCAAAAACAAAAAAAAACCTTAGTTCCCAGGTTGTGTTAAAGGTCATATACAACAAATCAGTAAACAGAGGTCACAGCGACCCCAGTAAGCAATTAGTGAAAACAAATAGAATTATAGTTTTCATTAGTTATTGGGTGATTCTTTCAAAAGAATCTAATAGATGGAGTTCATTTTAATCATTAAAGAATCAATGTTCCTCATCTTGCCTACTGATTGTGAAATATTTAAATCAGTACCTGTCCGATTTTCTCCTCACGCTTGACCATCAAAATGAACTTTCTAGACTGACCAAACAAAACCAATACTTCCCCAGATTGTTGAAACTAGAGACCGTAGATTATAGAAAAAACAACAACATAATGCTAGGCTGGCTCCATACTCCCATTCAAGATATATAGCATGACTACATATCTTAGCACCACCAATTCTTATTGTGACTCGTGACCAGCAGTAATTATTAATGTTGGACAGGACTCTCTGTCTATAGCCTGCCACTTATTTGTTGGATAGAAATGTTACTTCTGCAAGTTGCATTGTTGTGTTTTCTGTATAGGTGTCGGGACGACATGTTTCTATAATATTGGACAGAGTTTCATCAATAACATATATATGAGAAATCAATGGGAGGATACTGACTTACGAGAATGGAAAGACAAACCATGTGATTTCATGATTTCTCAAAAGATAGTGACCCTCATTCGACAACTCATTTCATGTAACTTCTTCACCACTTGCATGCATGCATGTAGCAGATGTCTTGTCATAGCCCTGGCTTATATTTCAAAATAGTTTGGTAGATGGATTGAAACCTGTGGTAGCCCTCTTCTTGTCTGCTTTATATGTGATTTGAGTTGGAAGACAAACCCATGTGGTTTCTCACAAGCTAATGTTCCTAATCGAGCCCATGTCAGTTTCTCTTCGCCACTAATTTCATGTAGCAGATGGTTTTCCACATACCATTTCTTTATATATACACACATAATCAGGTTCATGAGCAAACTCATCAACTCCTCTACTTGCAAGCATCAAATAAAGCTCTCTCTGTTTCTCAAGTCCTTTGATTTCTTTCCTTCCATCTTTCATCACTTCAGCATACATAAACCATGGGTTTTCGATTGCCTCGAATTGCTAGCACAAAGACATCAGATATCCCAAAAGGCTACTTTGCAGTCTATGTTGGAAAGAGCCAGAAGAAACGATTTGTGGTTCCAATATCATATTTGAACCAACCTTTGTTTCAGGATTTACTGAGTCAAGCTGAAGAAGAATTTGGATACCATCATCCAATGGGTGGTATCACAATTCCTTGCAGTGAAGACAGCTTCATTGATCTCACTTCCCGCTTAAGTGTGTGAGTAAACACTAATGAAGCGGATCTTGGATCCAAAACATCCTCATTTTGAAACTCGCTGCTGAGTCAAGATGAAGAAAAAGCTTCGGTTGATAATTTGATCATCCACTGAATGAAATCACTCTTGTGTGGAGGGGAAACCAGCCTGCTGTATTCTTGAAGCTGCTTCTGAGCTGAAGAGAGATTTCCAAATTTTGAAGAAGAATCAAATCACATCTTATGAAGTAGGCAAATAAGAACATTGTATATACTCTCTAAGCAATTAGTCTAAAGTCCATGAGACTCCAAATTTTGAAAAACTTTCTTGTTCTCTAGAATATATGGGAATGTAAAAGAATATATTTCAGTTGCGGATAAACTTTCTTGTCTTATTTTTCATGATCTCATTTATCTTCTTGTAGCGATATAATTACCTAATCACAGCATATGTTGAAAAGGAAATAATACTTGATGATATAATGGCTCAATTGATTTTTCACAATGGCATGCCAAATATCAGGTGGTGTCTTTGGTTAGACACATCAATATTAACATTACTGTTGTAGTATAAATGTATAAATATATGTATATCTATATCATGTAAACAAATACGTAAAGTATTTGAATAGGTACTTGAGTGTATGAAGATTTATGTAACATGTTTTACCAAAGGGCAACAAGCATGGCATAAAATCATCATCAAGATGGTTATCATTTTGGTTTTCTCTTTGAGCTTTCACACTTCAAATATATTCCTATAAATACCCCTTTGTATGAGATGAATAAACTCACTTGAAATCTCCATTCTCTCTGAAATATTACTCTCTCTTTCTGTGTGTCAATTCCTCTTGTTCTTAAACACGTTATCAGCATGAAGTTGCTCTAGAATTACAATCGAAAATTGACGAAAGAAGAGTTCATCATCAATCGAAGTCATTTTTCCAAACCTACAAAAAATCCCCAAACCCTAGCTCATATCAAAGCCCTTGATTCCAGAAGCCCGGAACCGGTCTCAGAATTGCCGGAACCGGCCGGAAACTGCCTGAACCGGCCGCCTGCGCAGCAGCTGCCGAGAGGTTGCGGAGCAACTGCCGAGACGCTGCGCAGCAGCTGCCGACACATCTGTCAACAGATTTGAGGGGCGACTTCCCGACAACTTTTCGGGCGACTTTTGGGACACTTTTCCGGTGACTTTTCCGGCGACTTTTCGGACGATTTTTCTCGACTTTTTCCAACGATCCTTCCGATTACCATAGCTGGAAATCCTAATGTTTTAACTTCGAAACTAATATTTTCTTCTTATCTTCAAGGATGTCGAATGAACCTAGACTCGATTTTCAAATCCTTGACTCAACAGGTTCGGATTACCATAGCTGGAAAACCGACGTTGAGAACCATCTCACATCGAAGGGGATATTGCCCATCATCCATGCACCAGACCCGGCCCTTGTGTTCCCTCGAACACCCAAGAGGCATGCACATGCAATCATTTTGATGCGACATCATATGGACAAAGCACTCAGACTAGAGTACATGTCCATCAAAGATGCAAATGATTTATGGGAGGCGCTACAAGAGCGCTTTAACAAGATTCTCTCCTCCCTGACTTGAAGGTTCAGTGGAACGCTGTACGCTTCTCAGACTTCAAGTCTATTGCTGAGTACAATTCAGAAGCTCTTCGTCTCAAATCCATGTTGAGGTTCTGTCAAAAACCCCTCACAGAAGAAGAGCTAATTGAGAAAACTCTCTCCACCTTCCCCGTTACAGCAATCTTGCTACCAAAACAGTATCGCACTGAAGTAAATGCTGGACAAATTACGAGGTTCAATGAGCTCATAAATATTTTGTCGGTAGCCGAAAAACACGACAACATTCTCGTAAATAATTATAATTCAAGACCCATTGGAACCAAGAGCGTTCGTGAGGCAAATTATAATGCACCTAAGAGAGGGCACCAGGAGCGGTACCCTAGCAATAGGGGACATGTGTACCCTAATAATAGGGGACATGAAGGACGAACAGGTCCATATAACCGCCCTAATAAAGAAGGAAACCGCAACTTTAGAGCTGGCACACGTGATGGCAACCCCACACGTGGAAGAGGGAGATATGGCAACACTGGCCGTGGAAATAGTACCATGAGCCTTGGAGGTCGCACCATGCGCCGTAGTAGTAGCAGCAACCCAACTAGGGAATATCCACAACTTGCACAACCTGCACAACCTACACTTCAAATGAAGGGAGGGAACCACAATGACATGTGTCATAGATGTGGATCAATATAGCATTGGTTTAAACAATGTCATGCAAGTACCCAATTAGCTGCACGCTACAAGGAGTACAGGGAAGCAAGAGAGCAAGAAGCTAACCTTGGCGAAGATGAAAATAGTGAAGATGTCAATCTCACCGTCGAGGACTTCAAAGCTGTAAATGAAGAGCATGAGGATGCCACAGACTTTGATTAGAATAATCCTCTTTCTATTTTCCAAGAATGGCAAATGTGCCTTAATCAATAAATAACAATTGTATTAAACTCTTTCTTATGTGGCGTACCCAATGATGTATGATGTCTAGGAAAGCAATTGAGATCGAGGTATTTAAGCGAGCCTCGCTCCACCAACATCTCTCTACTTTCCTGGTCATATTTCATCGGAATTGCCAAACGGATTGAGTGATAACAATTTGTCTAAAGTTTGATATTTGGAATAGACTTATGAATAACTTTGATGTAATCATTGGCTATTTTCCCTATGAATAAAGTATCGCATTCAATGTCATGGACATGTGTTAATATTCCGAACTTTATTCCTTTCCAGTATGTTTTCCGGAGAATTGGAATGTCTTCTTGATAGTGGCACCACACATACTATATTACAACATAGGCAATTATTTTTATGGATGACACCTAGTCGATCCTCAGTAACTACGATGGCAGGACCATCACAATTGATTCATGGTCCAGGACCAGCTCAATTTTTGTTACCAAATGGCACAAATGTTAATGTCACCAAAGCTCTATATGCTCCAAGGGCCGAAAGGACCCTATTAAGCTTTAAAGACATAAGAGCCAATAATTTTCATGTGGAAACACATTGTGAGAATGGACAAGAGTTCCTTTGCATCACCTCTAAAAACTACGGAAATACACAAGTTTTAGAGAAACTTATGTGTCGCTCTAATGGATTGTATGCAACCACTATCAGAGTCATTGAATCCAACCATGTCATGAATGACAATTTATGGCATTCTGACACATACAAGCTTTGGCACGACCGTTTGAGACATCCAGGTCGTGACATGATGCTCCGAATATTAAAAGCTTCACACGGACATCCATTCTTCAAAACGAAAAGAAGTACGAACCAAACATTGGTCCAAAGAGTTACTTCTAAAGCATATCATTCATTTTGCAAAGCTTGCTCTTTAGCAAAGGTAGGATCAAGACCATCCTATGCAAAGGACACTAAAGAAAATATATCATTCTTACAAAGAATACAAGGTGATATTTGTGGACCTATCCAACCAACTTGCGGACCATTTAGATATTTTATGGTGTTCGTTGATGCATCGACCCGTTGGTCACATGTCATGCTCTTATCCACAAGAAATGCTGCATTTGCTAAACTCCTAGCACAAATCATTAAGTTAAGGGCTCACCACCCTGATCATCCTATTAAGTCAATTCGTCTTGACAATGCTAGAGAATTTACATCAAGAACCTTTGATGATTATTGCATGTCCATTGGGGTTGATGTCGAACATCGTGTCGCTCATGTACACACCCAAAATGGACTCGCAGAAGCTGCCATTAAAAAACTTCAAATGGTTGTCAGGGCATTGGTTATGCGCACCAATCTCCCTATTTCTGCTTGGGGCTATGCAATATTACATGCTTCTGTACTTATTCGTCTGAGACCCACTGCCACCCAACCATTTTCTGCGTCCCAAATGGTGACTGGGTATGAGCCTAATGTCTCACACTTACGCATATTTGGGTGTGCAGTCTATGTGCCAATTGCGCCGTCACAGAGCACCAAAATGGGTCCTCAAAGACGCTTAGGCCTTTATGTTGGATATGATACTCCAAGCATTATCCGCTACATAGAACCCTTGACAGGTGATCTATTTACCGCTAGATTTGCAGATTGTCACTTTGATGAGACAGTCTTCCGGTCATTAGGGGGAGACAAGAACACTAATGTTCAACAGAAAAGACAGGAATTGTCATGGTCTGTCCCCACTTTGCCTCATCTTGATCCCCGAACCACACAGTCTGAAATAGAAGTGCGGAGGATTCTCAATCTTCAGAACGTAGTAGAATCAATGCCTGATGCGTTTTCTGATATCACTAAAGTGACAAGATCACACATACCTGCTGCAAACGTACCTGCAAGGATTGATGTCCCTAAAACTAAAGGACATGACATCCCCTCTATGGGTGATGCAGTGGCTAGACCTATGGCTCCTGTCAGAAAGCACAGGAGGCCTATAGGTTCGATGGATTCTCGCTCAAGAAAGAAAGCGAGCTTGACACAAAATAATTCATTAATCATCGATACAAATAATCCATCTCATGAAAAAATTCTGGATTATGGTTAGGTCCAAGAGACATCATTGGAGGACGCTCCAATAGTAGAACCAATTCCAGAGAATAGAGAGATCTCCATGAATTACACTAGTATACATGTAATTATGGAAAAAATTCTATGGCTATTGATGATGCATTTGCATATCATATTGCAAAAGGAATTATAGAATACGATGATATCGAACCTCGCTCCGTTGAAGAATGTCAACAAAGAGCAGATTGGTCCAAATGGAAAAAATGCGATCTAGACTGAATTAGATTCACTAACAAAGAGACAGGTATTTGGGTCAATAACACTGACACCACTAAATATAAAACATGGTGGCCATAAATGGGTCTTTGTTAGAAAGCGTAATGAGAAAAATGTGGTTGTTAGATATAAAGCCCGTCCTGTGGCGCAAGGTTTCTCACAACGCCCTGGAATCGACCATGAGGAGACATATTCTCCCGTAATGGACGTTATAACGTTCCGCTACCTTGTCAGTTTGGTAGTTTCCGAAAAACTTGACATGAGCTCAAGGATGTGGTTACAGCATATCTCTATGGGGATCTATATTTAGAGATATATATGAAGGTTCCAGATGGACTTCAATTACTCAAATCAAGTTGCTCTAAACCACGGAGCGCGTTTTCAATAAAATTAAGACGCTCACTGTATGGATTGAAACAATCCGGACGGATGTGGTATAACCGTCTAATTGACTACTTGATTGGGAAGTGATATGTTAAACAATGAAATATGCCCTTGCGTGTTCATTAAGAGGACAAGATCCGGATTTGCAATTGTAGCAGTTTATGTCGATGACATGAACCTAATTGGAACTCTAGATGAGTTAAAAGAAACTGCTACATATTTGAAATCTGAATTTGAGATGAAAGATCTCGGGAAGACACGGTTTTGTCTCGGAATAGAACTCGAGCACCGTAATGATGGGATTATGATCCATCAGTCAGCATACACTCAAAAGTTACTAAGGCGCTTTAATGAAGATAAAGCAAATCCTGTGAGTACTCCCATGATCAACCGTGGGCGGCCATTGTTGATCTCAATGGAGAAGACATGAGAAGAGTTGTCGGGGGGCGTTCAAAGAGACATCCCAGCTCTCCAATTTGACCCCAGGGTAAAACTTCTTTGCTTGTTATTGCTCCTTTCATCTTTGCAGTCAATTTTGTCAACTGATTAATTCTATTCCATGGAAAGAAGTTTGGTATATTTATTAGTTCTTTTACCTAATAAACATTCATTGTCACAACAACATTGCCTTGAAGTTTTATTATTGTGCGTACCATATGAGGATCTGCAATTAGAAGAGACGTGATTTGAACCTAGGCCAGTCGATCTTAAATTTTTTACATATATCAAATAATTTATGCGAGCATTTTCACATACCTTTTTTTTTTTTTTTGGATAAGAAACGTACAGAAGAGTTAAATAGAGGTGCCTCTGGTGCACCCAGATCCTAGTCTATTAGATAACATGGCCCTTGAGATGTTGGAATGCAAGTGTCTCTCCCACACTTTTTCCGTGCGTAGTTGCGCCCTAGGTTTGCACAAGCATCGGCGGCAAAGTTTGCTTCTCTGAACATTTTCACATACTTTGTTTGTGCTAATTCTGCACATCTTTACTTATATATGTGGTATATATGAGTGTCTTTAATTGGGTATGCAACCAATTTTCAGGTTATTCGTGGAAGGGATCATTTCTTAGTGTGGCATGGGCAACTGGAATATGATGGCAGAGAAGTTTGTGAAGACCATGATATCTGTCGACAGATATGTAAATTATCTATCGGGCCAAGACTCCTGAGCAGATATATAACTATTCTGCCTAATTATTCAGGCCTGTTCGCTCAACAAGCTTACGTGCCACTCGCTACATTAAGAAAGAATCACAAGCCACATCAATTGGTCCCTCAAACATAATGGCGAACAATGTCAGATCATGATCTGCAGGTGAAGAAATGGGGGTATATCGTGGCCAGTAGTAAGCCAAATCATGCACCAATATGCCTCCAATTCGATTCAGCATAGTGTTTGACAAAACCATCAGGGATGTTCGGAGAGGTGACTAACTCAATGTACAGGCCTCTAGTGAAGCTTTCGGCTTCTCCAGCCCGACTTGAGGTAGTTAGGCATCACGGGGTACGACTGCAAAGAGATTGTCAAGAACCAGTGTAAGACTGCAAATCTTAGACCTGTGAAAAAGCCAGCAAAATATGAAGATTTATTTTCCTGCTCTTTTACTTCCAGTAGTATGCAACTTTAACATTATTGTAACATGCTAACATGTGATGTACTATATTTTTAGCTCCCTATGAAAATGCATAGCCGTATATCATTGTAACAAGATAGGCCCATTTCATGAATTTGAAATGAGATAAGTGGGTGAATCACAGCCACTACTAAGAAATGGGCAAGATTGTAGGGCGGTGTTTAGGGCAAGATTGTAGTTGTGGGTGGTGGTGTTGTTGTTAGGAGGGTTGAGCGAGGCATTGGTTACATGAATGGAAGGTTTAGAGGGTATTATCAAGAAGTAACACATGAGTACGGTGCCACTGATGACGCTAGTAAGTGAAACCCAGATAATACAATCTTCTTTACTATCCGCCATGGTTGAGATCGAACAAACTTGTATGCTAAACAGTAACGGGGTAATAGAAATGTATCTCTTATTTTTAGAGACGACCTGGGGTGGGTAAATTTTTTGTAACTAACTGGTAACTGGTAAGTGTCAAATTGGGGCGCTCGTTTTAGAGAAAGAGAATTCGAGAGAAGATTCAGATACTTTGAATAATAATAGGGGTCCATGGACTACAGTACAATATCTTCAAGTACAAGTAGGAATATGCTAACCCTATTACAAGTGGGACTAGGTAATCCTAAACCTATTTGGACATTGTGTACCTAATTTTGATATTGTATTTCCGATTTTGTGACCAAAAGATTAACAAAACATATTATATTCCTGATTATGTGACTATTAAGAGAGATCATGAGATTGTTAACCTTCTCTTTTTGGTGTTGGAGGTGGTTTTTTACTCTTTTAAAATTTGGACATGAGCAAAGTGAACACCAAAAGATTTATAAAGATATTGTAATTCTAATTTTGTTGATAAGAAGACTTGGGCGTGGTTTGAGAAACACTTAAACAATAATTAAGCCGCTTAAATTATGAAAATGTTAAATTGACGCTGATTTTCAAATAAATTGCTTTTGATTTTTTTTTTCACCGAACACATTTTGCTGCTTAAATGTATGTTAAGTAACTTTTTAAATAATTGAAGGTATCCCAAATTGGACCTTAGAACCCTAATACCTGGGGGAGCACCAACTAATTTATGGACTTTTAACATCAGTACATGTGCAAATAACAAGGTATGACATATCATCTACTACGTAATCAACTTAGGAAGAATGAAGAGCACTTGATCAGTTCATCCTGTGGGGGTCTACTGAGGCCATTAACACTTTAAAATGGAATCGTGCATCGTTATGCAAATCGTTTCAAAATGGGTGTGTTATTGAACGGGTAATAATACCAAAACGATACCATCTTCCTAATTAAGTCACATTATGTATTAAGAAACAATATCCAAACTAAGAATTCTAGTCTTCTGATTCCTCATGCAGTGAAGATTAAGATCACCGTCACTGTCCATCAGTTTTGCATATTCAACCAGGCGGCCATTTCATCTGTCTCCCACCAAGGAGATGCAAGTGGAGATGATAAACAGATTGACCTGGACAAAGAGAGCGCATTGATGATTGAAGTCAACAAAGCTAAGCATTGCACAAATGTGAAGGGAAGGCACAGACAAACATTATAAAACGATGACTTACATCCCTCTGGTCCGTTGTTGATAACCACACGAAACCCGTGAAGAATACCTTCTTTCTCAGCAACTTTCTTTGCTGCATACAGAAGTTGACCCAATATTTCCACATGCCTAGATTCAGCCTGCAATGACAGAATGCATAGAGATAGCATCAAAGTCCCGTATATTGTTTGTTATTTCTAGAAACCATATAAATCAATCCCATAATTTGGTCTATCAAGAAAAGCTACAATTTTTCTTTTAACAAAAAAAAACATTTATTTAAGTCGGCAAAAGGCTATCAGATTCACTATAATCTGATATTAAATGAAAGAATACCTAATGTTGCAGAGAAACTGAAATTGAGAGGAATTCGCCATGTGTTCTCATTGATAATAGAGGCCTCTTTATATAGAGAATTACAATGCATAGAATCTGAATATACAAGGAAAGTAATTCTACATTGAATACGATTCTAGATCCTTCTATAACCCTATTACTACTAGGTCAAGTAACCTAGAGTTTGGGTCAGACACATAATCTAGATTTCCTTAAACACACCCCCTTGTGTCGCCCAAACGTGGTACTTCTCTCGTTGCCTCGCTAAAAACCTTGCCGAGTAACAAAAACCCAGTGGGACAAAAATAACCTCGGTCGAAGGGGAAAAATAGCACAACACACCCTTCACATTTCGAGACCATACATGTAGACATCTCTCCTTGATGTCTGCATCTCCCCCTGATGACTACGGTCATGGGAGTTTGGATAACTTCCGCAAACGATGCTACTAACATGTTTCTCGAAAGTGGAATTTAGTCAATGACTTAGTGAGCAAGACTGCCATACTGTCCTCAGATCGAACCTAGTTCACTTTGATCTTAAGGAGAGTCTGTTGTTGCTGATTATTCTTGGTGTTGTCGCTTTTCATGTAGTCTTGTTCAAAACCAGCATTATCCTAAATGCTTGTAGGCTCATCGGTGGTAGACTTCGAACATAATTGTTCGAACATGCGTAATTATGGATTCAATCCATATACATTCACGAACCACTTCATGAAGAGAAATAATCTCTGCAATGTTCGAAGATATAATGACTAGGGTCTATTCTGTAGACCTCCAAGATATCACGGTCTTTACCTATGGTAAACACTTAACCAGTTTGGGAATGACCTTTGTGTGGGTCAGAGAGATACCCAATATCAGCAAAACCTTCCAAAACACATGTTGTTTTGGGGTGGGGATAGGAAACGCAGGCCAGCGTTGGAGGCGTTTCTGGTGTGTGATGGGTCCAAATCCATCATCTCTCTGTAGGGATAGAACAAGCCCATATCAATCGTACATCTCAAGTATCGAAAGATATGTTTTACACCAATCCAATGGCATTGCGTTGGCGTAGAACTATACCTAGCTAACAAGTTCACAACATATGAGATATCCGGTCTTGTGCATTGAGCTAAGTACAATAATGCACGTATTACACTTAAGTGGGGCACTTTTGCCTCTAGCACATCTTCGCCATCATCCTTTGGATGAAGTGGATCCTTTCAGGATCAAGACTACAGACGATCATGAGGGTGCTTGAAGGCTTGACCTTGTCAAAATACCTAACCATCCATTGACATGATGCTTAAGTTCCAAACCGAGACATAATCGTGTTCTCCCAAAATTTTTCATCTCAAACTCGGATTTCAAGTGTTTAGCAGTTTCCCTTAACTCTTTAAGAGCTTCCAATGAAGGTCATGTCCAACGTGAACCGCGATAGAATCCGAAACTTGTTATGGAAACACGTGGGCATATCCCTTTCCAATCAAGTAGTCACTTTAGTGAGCGTTTCAACCTTATTATAAACGCGCTCCGTGGTCTAGAGCCACTTGACTTGGGTAGATGAAGTTCACCATAAACCTTCATGTATATTTTGTATCTAGATCCCCGTATAGATACGTAGTGACCATATTTGTAAGCTACATGATCAGTTATTTGGAAACTACCAAACTGACAGGGTAGTGGAGTGCAATGACATCCATTACGAGAAAATATCTCTCATCGAAGTCGATTCTAGGGCGTTTTTGTGAGAAGCCTTGCTCCATAAGGTGAGATTACCATCTCTTTTTCTCAACACGCTTTCTAACGAAGACCCATTAGTCAACATGTTTTATAATAGGAGGTGTTGGCATCACTGGCTCAAAAACCTTCCTCTTCCTTAGAGAATCCAACTTAACCTGGATCGCATCTTTCCATTTAGGTCAAATCTCTCTACGTTGGCATTCATTCATCAACGGAGCGTGGTTCGATATCATCGGACTCAACAAACTCATGCGCAATGAAATGCATGACTACATCATCAATTTTGATGGAGTTTCTATCCCACATCTCATGTACACTAATGTAGATTTCATAGAGCTCTATATTCTTAGGAATAGGTTCTGACATTGAGGCGTCCCATAATGATAACCATAACCCAGAAGATTCTCATGAGACGGATTTTGAGTCTTGATGATACAAGAATTGAGTTGTGCCAAAGTATCATTCGAACCCACGGGCCTCCCATGCATCCTAGCTGGGGCGACGGCCTGTAACGCTAGAGTGCCACTCTCTTTGGCGTTGGCACCATGCCTACCTCCGTGTAGGATGGCGCTACGTCCTCTTATAGGGACGTACTTCCTTGCATGCATATTTGCAGTAGATGTGTGATCTCGTCACTTTTAGTAGGGATCGAAATGAGACATAGTGGGGACAGACCATGACAATTCCTGTCGTTCCTGTTGAACATCCATGTTCTTATCTCCCCCTAACAACGGGAAGACTGTCTCAGCAGAGTGACAACCCGCAAATCTAGCTGTAAGGAGATCACCTAGCAAGGGCATTAAGTGGCGGACGATGGTTGGAGTCTCAAATCCAATTTTCTCATTCGTCTGTAAGGACCTATTATAGTGCGCTGTGGTGGCGCAATTGACACATAAATGACTCACTCAAATGTGCGTAAGTACAAAATACTTGTACCCAGTCACTAGTTGTAACACATAGATTGAGTGGTGGTAGGTCGTAGACGAATTAGCATAACTGCATGTGATATTGCATCACCCCAAGCGGATATAGGGAGATTGGTGCGCATTACCAATGTATTGACTACCATCGTAGTCGTTTCCGCGAAACCATTTGGGTGTGTTCATTAGAATGTGATGTCCAACATCAATCCCATTACAATATCCATCGAAAGTCTTCGATGTAAACTCTCTAGCATCGTCAAGTCCAATTGACGGAATAGGATGATCCGGGGAGTGAGCATGTTGTCATATGGTATTTGCTAGGACTGTAGCAGAAGCAGCATTTACAAGTGGACAATGGCACAACACGTGACCAGCGTGTTTGCGTGTCAACCAACATCATGAGATATTTAAACGTCTGCAAGTTGGTTGAATCAGTCCACAGAATCCCCATGGATTCGATGTAAGAACATAATGAGTATTTTCATATCCTTTGTATATGACGGTCTCAGTCTTAATTTCCCGAAGGAATATACTTTACAAAATGAGCGAGAGGCTTTGGAATCAACCAATGAGGATTTTGGTTGGGCCTGATCGTCTGTAGCGTTATTAGAAGCAAAATGTGTGACTACATCACCCATCATGGCGTTGGAACCATGGAAAGTGGCATCCATGGTGTCTCGACCATGGGGAGAATCATCCATGGCATCATGACCATGGGAAAGGACTTCCATGGTGTCATGGCCATGGGTAGCGCCATTTATGGCGTTGTCACATGGGACTTGGGCAGCCCAATGGCGCTTCAAGACGGCTGCAGCGCCAGATGCTGCAATTGTTGCGGTCTTGTTAAGTCCAGAAATCAATTTTCAATTCTTGCTTCTTCTTACTCTGAAGAATGGATGTCCGTGTAAAGTCTTTAGTAGACGGATCATCATATCATGACCAAGATGACCTACCATGTCGTGGCAAAGCCAATATGTGTCTAAATCCAAGAGATCTTCTCTTATAATTTTATTGGATTTAATAGCTCGAATAGTGACATAGAGTCTACTAGAGAGACACCTAAACTTCTCTAAGATGTGCCCTCGTTCGCAATCATTAGAGATATTGCAAATGAACTCATTTTCGTTCTCTACATGCGTTTTCGCATGGTATCCGTTGGCTATTCATAGGTGCGATTTGCCTAGGAGCGTAGAGAGTTTCTGTGACAGTAATCAAGGTGCCATTTGGTAATGGGAACTTGGGCTATTCCATGTCCTTGAATTAATACTGATGGTCCAGCCATCGTAGTCACAGAGTCATATGCTCTGAATCGAAATGGAGTCATAATGAAAAGAACTTGAAATTGTATTCATAAGCCAACAAAGTTACATCATTGTCTCTTTGACCAAAGAAAATCTAATCCAAAATGCTAGCTAATGCAAAACAATGGTAGCCGTCTAACTTCTTTCGGTATTTCCAAAATAAATGTGACCAGGTAAGTAGAGAGATGTCGGTTGAGCAAGGCTTGCTTAAGTACCACTAATCTCAGAACATTCCTAGACATCACAGTTACTTTGGGTGAGCCTACTTTGAAGAAAAACGAAACCATAGGCATTTACTACAAAAATAATATGGCGATTGCCTATTACATCTCTTGAAAAAATAAAGACTTAAACAAAATTGGCGATCTATTGATCCCAGCCAGATTTGTAGTCTTTAACCCTTCATTTTAGATCATCATCTTGATCTTCTTGTTCCACGTTGTGAGCTTCTCTTGCTTCACAATATGGTTTGTAGGCGCTGACAATTTCTTCACGAGCTCTACAAATGTGTGCCCAATGACCGGATACTTCACATCAAGAACATACATATCTGTGCTCAGACTCCATTGATTGAGGTGCTTTGAAAGCGTCATTTAGATGGCTCTTAGTGTTGGTGGCGCCACCAACATGGCCAGAGGCGTTGCCTTCCTCTCTCTTTCCACGTTGACCTCTTCAGTTCCATATTCGCCTATTTTGGTGGTTACCTTCCCAAGTAGAGCGATTATATGGACCAGAACGTCCAAATGTATTCCTAAGATTAGGTTTCGCTCTTAACGCACTTTCTTTAGGGTGCCACTATAATTGGATTCCGGAATATGCTATGTTCCCATGGATCTCGAATTATAGTTCTTCACAAGGATATTGTCATGCTTTTCGGAACATTCATAGCTCCAATGAGCCCATGAAACCTTGTGATTCGTCCTGCAACAACATCGATTCGATAGTTCTTAGAAACCATCAATGCCGAGACGGGGAAGGTAGAGAGAGTCTTCTCAATAAATATCGCATTCGTGATCTCTTTACCACTGAATTCCATTAAGGATTTAATGCGAAGTGCTTCTGAGTTGTAGTCAAGAACTGACTTGAAATCACATAAGCGGAGGCTATGCCATCTCACTTCTAGTTCAGGAAGCAAGGAGTCACGGACGTTGCCAAATCTTTCTTCGAGTGAGACCCACAACCTTCTGGGGTCTTCTTCATTCATATACTCGTACTTGAGCGAATCATCTATATGGCGAGTTATTAGGATGATGGCTTTCGCCTTATTTGCCTCTAAGGCTGCTCTATTTGCTTCCAAAGCTTGAGTTTGCTCAACAGTTAGCACGTCCTGCCTAGGCTCGAGAATCGTATCCAGGATTCCATCGGTCTTAAGATGCTGGCGAACATCACGAACCCACTTGTGATATCCAGAGCCAGTTGTTCCCAATGAAGCGAAGTCCAGTTTGTTCAGATTACTCATCCTGAAAGAGAACAAGAAATTAGGGTTAGTTTCGAAGCGTAAAAGGCTACCACGAAAACATATAAAATTTCTAAGCGTAGTCGCTTCCAAGAAATTAAGAATTTCTGAGCGTAATTGCTTCTAAGAAATTCAATTCCACATGATATTGGATTAGATCGAAACAATGACATAAGTGGTCGATCATAGATTCTCTACAAACTCTAAGTTTAGAGATCTCAACAAGCTCCAAGCTTGGAGTGAGCACAAACCCCCACAATTCTGCTTAATTACGTCTCCCCTATGATGAAGAAATAGGGGTAGAAGAAGGGAGTTTGCAAGTCCCCGAGAAAAGAAGAAGAAATTGAAAAAGTTCAAAAATGGGAAATTTTAGAAAAGTTTACCTCGAAAAGATGCCAGAAATCGCGGCCGGAAACGTTGTTGGCTTGGTAGTGCAGGGATACTGTAGGGTCGCTGCAAGGATGCCGCGAGGACGCTGCAGAGAGGCCACGAGGACTGTTGTGGGGCCACTGAGGGGATGTCGTGAGGCCACGAGGATGCTGCAGGGATGTCGCGAGGATGCTGAGGATCTTGGGATTGAGAATTTAGGGTTTTAGCTATTTGTTTCAGGGTTAGGGTTTCGTGCTAATAACGTGTTGTAGAGAAACTGAAATTGAGATGAATTCGTTGTGTGTTCTCATTGATAATAGGGGCATCTTTATATAGAGGATTGCAATGCATAGAATCTGAATATATAAGGAAAGTAATTCTACATTGAATAGGATTCTAAATCTTTCTATAACCCTATTACCACTAGGTCAAGTAACCTAGAGTTTGGGACAGACACATAATCTGGATTTCCTTGAACACCTAAGAAATTAAAGTAACTTATAAATTACTCAAATTGGTCCTATTTCACAACAAAAGGAAATTAGTTTTCTCATCCTTTACCACCCCAAAAACCCTCATTTACTATGCTATTTGGTTTTGCAGATTCTGTTGCAAAATTTTAGATACGAGAATTTATGATTTACTATTTTAGACAGTAGATATTTAATTACCAAGTTAAAACTCAAATACGCGACGCCACGAATCAGAATTTTTTAAATAAGAAAAAATTGGCCGACGCTTTCTCTCCCTCAATATGATCTTCTTCTTCTTCCTCCTCTTTTTCTCTTCTGTAGCGACGGCAATGGGCAGGATAGGGTAAGGGGATTAAATTACCATCCCCATACCCGACTTCATTCTCCATCCCTTTACCCTCCCCAATCCTCGTAATGAGATACTGGGGATTCCTCATCCCCATCCCAATTGGGGATTAGGTCCTCGTACCCTCCCCAATCCCCATTAACAATATTACTACTTTATTATATAAAAATTTATACAGATAATTATGGATTGTAAAATATGAAGTTAAAATCAAAATCAAAATCAAATAAATTTCTTATTTCAATCAAAGAAAAATTAACATTTTGATAAATATCTTTTATTAAAAGAGTCTTCTTTTTTTTTGAACATATTCATTAACAGAATTTAAATATTGACAAAAATATGAAATTTACATAAATATTTATAGACAATATCAAAAATATATATAATATATATATTTTAGATAATTCTTATTGGGTGGGTATAAAGATGGGAATCAAAATACCATCTCTGCCCTGTACCCGATTTCAGAATTCGAATACTGGGGATCCCCATCTCCGTTACCCGATTTTCCCCGAATTTCTCTCAGTTACGGTCGAATACCCTATGGGTACCCTACCCGATGGGGATTTTGCCATCCCTACTCTTCTGGCTTAAATTTTCATTTCCATCTTTTTTTTTTTAGAGGTTCTATTTATACCTCTCATATCAGTCGTTGGACCTCCTACACTATTTTTACCATTAAACTTCCAATTTTATCCAATTTTCTTTACTCCTTACACCTCCCCTTCTTCCTATAGCCATAACTTCAGATCATCCACGATCCATCCCCACCTACACAAACATCTCCAGTGACCAAATACCATGTCAATGGTTATTATCTCAGCTCAAAAAAAAAAAAAAAAAAAAACCTGCATTACTGTGGCCGATAGCTTTCTGTGGTAACTGCCCATGGTGCAATTTTTTGACCCTCACACTATTAGTTATGGTTGGATCAATCAAGAACAATGTAGTTTTGTTTATTTGAATTCAAAGAGGAGGTATAGCAAAGCGCTTTGCTTCTACACAGTTCGTAAATAAGAATGAAAATGAAAAGGGCCTGAGATTTGCAAGGGAAAAAAAACTGCACAACATTGGGGGTTTGGCAAAGGATTCATATAATTATAAATCTGTTAGCAAATATAAGAAATATGGAGATGAAGGAAGTCAGGTGTTCCTCATGAAGGAGGAGAGAGAGAAGATGATTAAAGAAGTGCAAGATTTTTATTTGTTCTTGTTTCTTTGTTTGTAAGAAGGTTAAAATAGGATTTTAAAATATTCAAAAACGAGTTGAGGTTCCAATGCTAATGTAAGAGGTATGAATAGAAACACTTTATTTTTAGAAGAAAAATAAATTTCCAAATACCCAACTCGCTTTCTATAACCCTCAATCTCCCCCAACTCGCTGTCTATAACCCTCAATCTCCCTCAATCTCTTCTATATAAATAGACCCTCTTTGTTTCTGATTCTCGTTTTTCACCTCTCAGTTTCCCTCTGGTTGAATCACACACACAAACCCAGAGCGAGCAAAAACGTATAGAGAAGAAGAGATATCAGAAACCCAATACCAGAAAGGATCTAAATCTCTCGTCTCTAAATTTGTGAAGATGGGTTCGGTTCCTCCTGAACTGAGCTTGGATTTTAGACCCACTTTCGTTCCGAAAACGATCACTGATTTCCTTAAGGAGGTTTCTTTGATCGGAAATGTGACCGAGAGGCTCTCAAAGCTTGACGATTTCGTCAAGCGATTGGAGGAGGAGATGAGGAAGATCGACGCCTTCAAGCGCGAGCTTCCTCTTTGCATGTTCCTCTTGAATGATAGTTGGTTTTCGTTTTTCGCATTCCAACCCTTTTTTTTTTTTCTAAACGCAGAAAAGTATTGATTTTGGATATGGGTTTTGGTTTTTGATTGATGGGTGTTTAGTGAAAATGATAATCAATTCTATTCTGGAGATGGGTTTTTCGTTTTGATGATATTGATGAATGGGGTTTTGCTTAATTCTGACTTCTTCTTCGTCTTTTTTCTGGGTTTCCTTTTCGTATTGATTGCAGCAATTCAAGCTCTGAAGGAAGATGCAATGCAATGTGCTAAGCCAAATGTTCAACTAGTGTTGGAAGAATTCATACCATTGAAGAAAGATTGTGATAAAAACACCGGGGAACCCAATAACCATAAGAAAGAAAAAGACTCTAGATTGGATGAGCTCTGTTCAGCTTTGGAACACTGATAATTATCATCAACCAACTAGTGATTTCCCTTGTTATCGAAAGCAAGGTTCCGAAATTGATTCTAAGGTGAACATAACTAAATGGATGATTGAACTTCGTTTCTTAATGAGACAATCTGGTGATAAATATCTAATGAGTTCCTCTTGTATATATAAACTATGGCAGAGAAATGAAGCCAGAAATGGGATAGCAAATGAGGATCCATTTCAGACATGTAGAGATAGGAATGGTGGAAGAGCCTGTGGGTTGATATCCCGAAATGCCAACACCTTATCATCCTCGTACACAATGGTCGATGGGATTTCCTTTGCTATGATCTCGTCAAAGCTGAATATAGGGGAAGAAGGAATTCATAAGATGATTGGTCAATTTGGATGATATTATCATTGTCATAAGATGTACTTCAGTTCCATTTGGCCCTTACCTATTTCAAGGTAATGTAAATGGCATACAGGTTTAAACAGAAAAAAGAAAAAGGAAAAGGAAGAAGCAATGATCTTGACAAGGTACTTTATCTTTTCTATATGCATGACCCCATAAGTTATATACTGAAATCCAGAATTAGATAAAATGAACCTCTTACTCATATCTCCTTCATCATCTTTGATCATTTGCAACAGGATTCTTATCTACCAAAAACTATTAGAACAAGCATGTATATTTATCATTTGCTTCTCTACGAAAGTTGCTGCAAAATAGTTGTTACTGCAATTATTAAGCTCATATTAACTCAATAGTCAATATAGTACATGACAATGCGGTTTCAAACATGTGGTAGAAGATTATTTGTATTGCTATTCTAATCTTCTGCAAGGAGTCCTTCTAAAGTTAACTATAGAAAAGTTATTCTCATTTTCTATCTGGATACTTTCCTTAAATTGGAACCGGCACCGAGTTTCAATGTTTTAATTGATCAAAGCTTAACAGTTAAATAGAATACTCTGAACTGAAAACTATGCCCTGATATTGAAAGTGAGATCAAACCAGTTTTAATATGTGAAGGACGATGTTGGAAATTTTATGATTTAAAATTAAAATCTATATTATTTATTTCTTTATTTATTTTGGGGGTTATTTTCATTGTGTTTATTACTCTATTTATGGTTTAACGGTTTTATGTTTTAAATATATGATTATTATTTGATCCTTATATGGTTTATGAGGCTAATTATGGTCATGGTAAGTATGATCTATATAAGGGTACATGGCTAGAGTTGGAAGGCATATAGTGAGGCATGAAACATGCACATGTGTCGGAGTTTAGATTGTCAGATAATGAGGGTATACATGACAGTATAATCCACCATAATGGAACCACTCTAGCCAAATACCTCTACCAAAGATACTCTTACAAACTTTACATATACATACTTTACTTATACACCGTTTTGAGTGCATAGATGATTAAAGTTCAATGTGGTTTCTTAGCTGCACGACGGAGCTCGAAGAGTTGTTGTATCTTGGGAAAGTTCGTCATTCAACTCTATGTAGTAGGGGATGAATCTTCTCTTAGGACAGTGCGTTTGCACGCCTCGACTCGATAAGTTTTCCTATATAAAAATCTATATATTATATTATTTTCTTACTTTATTTAATTTCCTTGTCTATATTTTTATTCTCATTTCCCAAGATATTTTCATATTTTTTTATTTTAATTTTACAGAAATTCCGTCTCATATTTTTTACAACATACGATACATTGTTGGAGCTCCATTGTCGGCATTTGCTGCAGCTACCTTGGCAGTAGCCTCTTCATTGTTTGTAGCGCTAACACGACACAGGGACCTAAGAACCATATGTAACTCATAATCACATGCCATGAACCTTAAAAACCATTAGAATTAGACTCTACAATAACTAAAGCAACTACAAGGCCATCCAACAAACATCATATGAAAAAGAAATATTATTTGGTAGGGAAAAATCCTCAAATGGTATCTGAACTATGGTCAAATGCACATTTTGGTACCTAAACTTTCAAAACTACTCTCGTAGTACCTGAACTATTGCTCTGTTTCTCTATATAGTACTTCCATCCAATCTACCGTTAACTTTGCCTATAATTTTTTTTTTTTTTGGAGATGAATGTCAATTTATAAGAATGAGCCACGTAGGCAAAGTTAACGGCAGATTGGATGGAAGTACCATATGGAGAAACGGAGCAATAGTTCAGGTACCATCAGGGTAGTTTTGAAAATTTAGGTACCAAAATGTGAATTAGATAATAATCAGGTACCATATGAGGATTCTTCCCTATTTGGTAAGAAAACACAATATTTCTTCAATAACAGATCACCTAATTGACCACTTGAATATCATGCTTTCTACTCTGCACTAGAGTAGTGAAATAAACACACACCACTCCTTCCCATCTGTACTGTGAGTCTTTTATGAAGTAAAAGAAGCTTAGAAATGTCACTGAATATAACACATGAACGAGCATTCTATTCATACAATAGAACTACAAGTCTACAGGGTATGCAGTAGGACAAAGTCCATAATTCTTGTAAAGCCAACATTTCCCCTAAAGTCCAAAACTACTTCAACACCAACTACATTGACAGAAGGCTTATGGCAAGGTCATTTTCCTTCATCCTATATTTCAAGATGATTTAGCAGATACCCAGATGAAGATTATGGGTCTAGTAAAAGGCAAAGTGGTAGACACAAACAAATTTCAGAAATTTCAATTTGCCTAATGAAATTAAAAGCTCAATTGTCTGTTTACCTGTGAGAGCAAGGCCAGTCCTGAGTTTTTTGATGCCCAGGGCGAATTTTTTTGTGTGTGCCCAACTAGCCTAAATAGACATGTAATAGTTCTTTCAAATGTCATACTCTAAATCTTTTTTTTAGGGGCTATTACATAAAAAAAACATTATACAACGGGGACATAAAGTGATAAAACTAAAACAAGGTATAAAAAAGTTTACAAATCATGACATTAGTTCTTGCTTTTCTTGAAGCAAAATCATCAATTGTCTTTTCATAGTCAACATTTGCCAACATATTTCTTTCAATGGTTAAAATAGCTAATCCATTTCAGCCTATCTTCAGTCATGTAGACCGCAGATAAGATTTTAATAATTTTAATTTTGAAAATTTTTTTTTCAGCAAATGCTACCGTCACCGGTATAGTCAATAAAATCTTGTAGGCAACCATAACACTTGGAAACATATCCATTTTCTTTGCAAACTCCATAATTTAAATGGATGTCCAAGGCCTATTTGTTTCATAAGCCTCATTTGGCAACATCTCCTGCAAAATTTGTAACTCCATAAGCAAATATTTCGCATCAATATCAGAACCTCACCACTTCTTAAAGCAGTTTCAAGATTCGCACAACAGTTTTTCAATTCTGATCGAGACTGACTTGCAAATCTAACTTCACCTAATATTGAAAATTTAAAACCAATGAACGAGCAAGTTGTTAGAAATCACTTTGAATAATAATTGAAAAACACTGGAGCTTAGAATAATACCTGAAAATCTGAAATTGAGTAAACGTTGCAACCAATTTAAAGAAAAAATTTGCTGGGTTTTAAGGTTTGGGACTTGAGAGAGAGAGAGAGAGAGAGAGTTTTGCCAAAACTATTCTTTTCACTAGCTGCTACGATGAAGTGAAGAAGAAAGAGGAGGAAGAGGAGAATCTGGAGAGATGAAGAAGAATGGTTGCGAGCTTGCGGCTAAGTGGAAAGAGATGGGAGTATATAAAGTATACTTAAACTATTAAAAAGAAAAAAAAACAAAGAAAGAGAAAGGAATGTGGGGGGCAGAGAGGCAGAGAGAATGGGAGTATATAGGGTAGGTTTTGTATTTTATTAGAGAAAAAGATATTATATAGTATAAAGTATAATTAAAAAGAAAAAGAGAACAAAGAAAGAGAAAAAGATGGGGGTAGACGGGCAGTGCGGTGGTGGCAGAGAGACATAGAGAAATGGGAGTGAGGGAGTCCATAGGATAGGGTTTTGACCGTTTTATATTTTATAATAAAAAAATTATTAGAGAAAACTATAGTATAGAGTAATGGGAGAGAAATCCGGTGCCCCCATCAATCTTGGGCTCTGGGCTGTCGCCAAAGTTGCCCATGGGCAAGGCCGACCCTGGTTCCAGTGGTAGTAGTGGTGGGGATGGCGGTCCTGTGATATTGGAGCTTCCTGTTGATAACATAAGGAGGCCTTTGATGAGAACCAGAGGTAATGATCCAGTCAAGGTTCAGGAACTGATGAATAGCATAAGTGAAATTGGCCTCCAAGTACCTGTAAGTATTGGTAACAACCCCAATTCGTAATTTGCTTTATTGGGTTGTATATTTCTGTTTGATCATCCTTCTCATATAGGATTGATTGTGAACTTGTCATGATGTTTTGTGATCGTGAATGCTGTACTTGGGAAGACAGTGAAATATATGCACTCATAGCCTAACATTTTCAATTTACAATATAGGAAAATGGGACTATCAGGCTGCATTTGATGTAATGCTTATGCTTTTAATTCAGGACATCAATACATATATTACATATCAGTAATAGCTAATGTAATGCTAACAAAGAGGAATTAGATTTCATATTTCAATAATTTAGAAGGAAATTGAAAAATTTCTAGACTTAGTTGTTTACGGGAAAGCATTTAACAGTTAAGTTGGTGTTCAAGCACCCACCTCGATCCGATTATGAAAAAGTAATCAACAAATGAAAATGAGGTTATGATGTTAACATTGGATGAGTGCAACTATCCGGTACAGCTCAACTTGTTTCTTGTAGTAAGTTGACTTATTACAAGAAACTAGAGAGTGAATTTTCATGAATAAGTTGACTTATTACTCACTCTTAAGCTGGTTTTCAAATTTCAACCATAGTTTTATACTCTAAGAAGAGGAGGATGAATGTTGTCTGAAACTGAAAGAGTCCATGTTAGTAAAATCTGGTGTGCATACTATGATCCCGGCCCAAAAAGAAAAGGGAAAAAAAAAAAAAACAGATGCCTAGGATGTCTCACTGGTGGAGGTTTAAACTTTGATACCATGATAGGATCTGTTAGTAGGTTTTGCTTTCTGAACAGATAGTGTGCGCTGAATGCATGTATATTCCATAATCACTTTTTATGACTAATTATCTCATAAATGCAGATCGATGTGCTTGAGGTTGACGGAGTTTATTATGGTATGCACTTATCATTATTCTCATAAAGAGTTAAAATTTCTTTATATTGCTTCCTTACAAACCATTGGAGCGCTCTAGTTATAACTTTGAAGTGAGAAACAAAGATGCAGAAAAGAAACTTTCTTCGAGACTGAATTTGTCAGTATGAGAATATCATAGCTGCAAGTGGGTCTTTAGGATAGTAGTTCAGTATTCTGTCATGTTTTGGTAGGTTTCTCTGGCTGTCATCGCTATGAAGCTCACCAGCGTCTTGGACTCCCAACAATATGTTGCAAAATTCGACGTGGGACAAAAGAAACTCTCCGGTACCTTCTTGTTTAGCCTTTGCCTGGTTTCTCCTGGACGAGTTTGTAATTTTCTTATTCGTCTTGCTGGCATCACCTCCGCTGAATTTGCAGTGGCTTATGTTTCAGAGTTAATTTGCAGCTTGAACAAGTTAATCAGCTGCTTACCTCTTTAATTGTATTGCAAGTAATTGTAGGGCATTTATTATCATATGTTCCTACAAGCCTGTACAGACTTGTCATAATCAACGTCGAGAAGGGATCTATGTCACTGTGTGGAATCTGCTATTATTCTGCTATCAAAGAAAGTTTCTATATATAAATATAAGTTGTGTTGATTTGATAACACATATCAGTTATTTTGATTTAGACAATGGTTTCTCGGCCTACTGACCCAATCCAATTAGCCTGTGATGTTTCTGTGATTTCAACTGTATACATGGTGCATTAGTCCTCTCATAAGTCATAACATGACAAAAAAGCCTTAAAAATCTCAATTACTGCTATCCATAAAGTTGCCAAATAGGGTTACTAAAAGCTAACCTCAATATCATTGCAGTTTCAATAACACAAAATTAACGGAACAATCCCACTTTGTCTGTTGAGAAGGTGAGGTTCAATTGTTTTGTGTCTGAGTTCCATGGATGGCGGTTATGCATCTTTGGTTTAACTCCTTTAATCTGTGCATGAGGCCAAATTTACTTCAGTTAAGCTTTGTGTGCTGCACTCTGAATTGATTGTCTTGAAGGTAACGGTAATTAAACATATACTAGCTTCTGTTTTCTGCAAATAACTCTCTCTCTCTCCCTCTCTCTCTCAGGGAAGACATTGTTGATCACTACTGTTCTTGTTAATTGCTTACACTGCCAACATACCAATATATTTCATTCTCTTGTTGCTTGTCACCTTTCTCCTTGTATTGATTTTTTTTTTTTGGGGGTAATTGCAGGTTTATATTTTTTATTTGGTTCTTCGAGCTCTAGACACTGGGTACGTATCTATTTTCTTGGGTCTTATGCTTTCTAAATGCTTTACTGTTGATTGTGTCTGAAAGATTCAATTTGGCTTGTTTGAGCTTAAGATTCAATTAGCCTTGGGCATGTGGTGTTGTTTGTTGGGCAAAATGTCAGCATAAAGTTTACTGAAATTTCAAATTAATTGGACTTGATTAGACACTAGGTGAAAATGATTTTTAGCTTTATGAACATTATTTGGTCCATTAGCTTAATAAGGCCATTCTCTCAGGTTGGATTTTTGTCTCTGTTTTCCCCATTCTGTTCAGTTTTGCTGGTCATATTGTTCTTGATGCATGTACAAAATCATTGTATATGAAAACTGAGTCTGTTTGATCTTTGTCTTATTTCTTGTGTGTTGAGTTGTATCTTTATTTGCAATCATGGTGTTTCAGATGAATTGTTAAGTCCTTAAAATACAGGTTCGATCTTTTGTAGAGCATCGTCCCAGACTTATACTCAGGTTTATAATCCAAGGTATGCTTTTGCCTTCTGCAGCTGCAGCTGCATCTGTCAATTCTATTCTTATGTATAATCATATGATATATTCTCAAAAAAATTAAATAAAAAAGTGATATATATATATAGACACACACATACATATATGAATGTATGCATGTGAATGCTAGTAGAGTCAAAATAAGACAAGATTGAGAGAATGAATTTTCTGATATATATTACACCCATTCTGTGGTGTATATAAACAGATTACAATCGTACTACAACTATTGTGTACTACTGTACTACACAACATATACAAGGTAAGTAGTTACAACAATATATTCCCTTGTAGTCTATTCCTAATAGGGAACGATGACTCACACTAACACTCCCCCTCAAGTTGGTGCATATACATCAACCATGCCCAACTTGCTTAGTGAGTCATAAAACGCCTTCCTGGAAACTCCTTTGGTAAGTACATCTGCAAGTTGCTCTTCAGTTGGAACAAAAGGAAAGCTAATGATTTTGGCATCTAGCTTCTCCTTTATAAAGTGACGATCAACCTCCACATGCTTAGTACGATCATGTTGTACTGGATTCTGTGATATGTCAATAGCTGCCTTGTTGTCACAATACAACTGCATGGAATTTGTGAGTATGAAACCTAGATCACGTAACAGATTTCTCAGCCACAACAATTCACACACTCCATGAGCCATACCTCTATACTCGGCCTCAGCACTAGAACGTGCCACAACTTTCTGTTTCTTACTCTTCCATGTAACCAAATTACCTCCCACAAAGGTAAAGTAACCTGATGTCGACCTCCTGTCTGTGATATTTCCAACCCAATCTGCATCTGTGAAGCCACAAACCTCAAGAATGTTGTGGTGCTTAGAAAATAGTACTCCCCTACCTGGAGCTGACTTCAAGTACTTCAGAATTGGCATAACAGCATCCATGTGACTCTCACTCGGATTATGGATGAACTGACTCACCACGCTCACTGCATACGCAACGTCTGGTCTGGTATGAGCCAAATAAATCAAGCGCCAAACTAACCTCTGATAGCGAGCTCGATCAGTAGGTACCTGATCTGGATACTCAGCTAAACCATGATTCTGCTCAATAGGAGTGTCAATAGGTCTGCAATCTAACAAACATGTCTCTGTCAGCAAGTCAAGAACATACTTCCTCTGGCACAGATAGATTCCTTCTCTCCCCCTGGCTACCTCAATTCCTAAGAAGTACTTAAGCTCACCCAAGTCCTTCATTTCAAACTCAGAAGCTAGCTGTCTCTGCAGTCTATCCATCTCAACAGTGTCATTACCCGTGATTACCATATCATCCACATAGATAATTAGAGCTGTTACCTTCCCCTGTTGATGTTTGAGAAACAAGGTATGGTCTGAGTTGCTCTGCTTGTAACCAACCTTCCGCATGAACTGTGAAAATCTTCCAAACCAAGCACGAGGTGACTGTTTGAGACCATACAGAGACTTTCTCAATTTGCATACAAACTCACCAGGAGAAGCAACTACATACCCTGGTGGGAGGCTCATGTATACTTCCTCGACTAACTCTCCATGAAGAAATGCATTCTTGACATCAAACTGTCGGAGTGGCCAGTTTAAACTAGCAACGAACGAGAGCAGAGCCCGAATAGTATTCATCTTGGCAACAGGAGCAAAAGTTTCATCATAGTCTATACCATACGTCTGAGTAAATCCCTTTGCTACAAGTCGTGCTTTGTATCGATTCACTGATCCATCTGCATTATGCTTCACGGTAAACACCCAACGACAGCCTACAACCTTCTTGCCTTGTGGTGGAGGCACAAGTTGCCAAGTACTGTTCTTCTGCAACGCCTCCATCTCTTCATCCATAGCCTTCCTCCACTTTGGATCCCCCAATGCATCCTGCACTTTGTTAGGTACTGATACAGCAGATATTTGATTCACAAATGATGCATATGACTTAGACAACCTCCTAGTGGACATATAGTTGGCTACTGGATATGTTGATTTGGCAGTAAGAGTAGGTTCATATCTTTTGGCTGATTGACCTCGAGTGGTCCTATGTGGTAACACATATTGCTCAACATTAGACTCACTACTACTAGTATCAGTGGATGGACATACCTCAAATGGATGATCTTCAGTACCAGGAAGTTGTGGGTCAGGGGTAGAAGCGATGGTAGGAGGGGCAGTTGTGTCTTCAACCTCATTCTGAGTGATGGGAACTGGTGCTTCTGCTGCTGGAGGCGGCGAGCTAATAGTTTCAACCGGATCTGTCAAAATACCTCCTGGCTGTGTGGCTTCTCCCTCTCCCTCTGATTCCCCCTCTCCATGATATAGCTCTTCAAAATATGAATTCTCCCCCTGAAGAGCTGTATCTGAAGAGGAGAAATAACTCATGTCTTCAAAGAAAGTAACATCCATAGTGACATAATACTTTCTGGTGGGTGGATGATAGCACTTGTACCCCTTCTAATGACCTCCGTAGCCAACAAACACACACTTAAGGGCCCGGGCATCCAACTTAGACCTCTGATTTTTTGGTACATGGACAAAGGCAACACAACCAAAAACACGAGCTGGAAGATTGTGAAAGGATGGTAAGGAGACATGAGAGGCGAGAACCTCAAATGGAATTTTGCCCTGAAGGACACTGGATGGAAGACGATTGATAAGATGAGAGGAAGCATGTATAGCATTGCCCCAAAGATACTTGGGCATATGAGCACTAAAAAGAAGGGCACGAGCCATATCAAGTAAATGACGGTTTTTCCTTTCGGACACTCCATTCTGTTCTGGTGTTTGCGGACACGTGGTTTGGTGAACAATCCCATGAGTTTTAAAAAACTCTTGGAACACATGGTTAACATACTCCCCCCCATTGTCAGAACAAAGGACTTTAATGGTGCTATGATATTGTGTCTGAACAAGATTACAAAAGGTTTGAAAAGCGGGGAAGACTTCATCTTTGGTTTTAAGAAGAGCAACCCATGACAATCTCGTACAATCATCAATAAACAACACAAAATATCGCATACCCGATACAGTAGGCTCTCTAGAAGGTCCCCAAACATCAGAATGAATCAACTCAAAAGGGATAACACTTTTATTAGAAATACTAGGAGAATAAGTAGCACGATGACTCTTGGCCAAAACACATGTTTCACAATGTAAAACTGACTGATCCACACCAATAAACAGAGTAGGCATGGTTTTCTTCATAAGACTAAAAGATGGATGCCCTAAACGGCGGTGCCACAACCAAATCTCACTTAGCTTATCAGAATTCGAAGTCAAAGCGACTCGGGACTGTGCTCCTGGTTTCTCTCCTGCGTATGTCTGATCCAGATGGAACAACCGGCCCCTCAGATACCCCCGACCGACTATCTCCCTGGTGAGAAGATCCTGAAAAATCACATACATAGGATAAAAGGTTACAGAGCATTTAGACTCAGTGTTCAATTGTGGGACAGATATCAAGTGATGAGATAAGTCAGGCACATATAACACATTATGAAGTTCTAAAGTGGGAGTAATACGCACTGACCCTGACCCTAACACAGGAAAAGCCTCACCATTGGCATTGGTTACATAGGACACTGATGAGGAAGACAATTCAGTAAAATATGATTTGTCATAAGTCATATGATCGGAGGCACCAGAATCAATAATCCATGTATCAGAACCAACAAAGTTAGAAATCTGTAAAGCCATACCAATTTTACCTCGACCAGTTATAGAGGCTGTAGGGGTAGCTCCACCTGCTGTATGATGATCTTGGCCAACCACTCCATAGAAATCTGGTTCTTGGACCAAGTGAACCGCAGCTGCTTTCCCCTTAAGACGATAACCTTGCTTTTTAGGTTTAAGATGTGGGTTCAACTTCCAACAAGTCTCCCGAACATGCCCAAGATCTTTGCAATAAGAGCATTGAGGACGAGGACGGTTGGAGAAGCCTTGCGGGAAACCTTGCTGATGAAGTGGGGCTGAACTCTGTTGCTGAAGGAAAGGTGCAGGTGACTTGGCCTGAATGGCTAGGCTAGATACTTCAACCTGTGCAGGTTTGACACTTTCCTACTGAGACTCATCCTTGCGGATGTATGTAAAAGCTGTGTTCAAACTAGGAGGGTCTGTCATTCTGAGCAATTCTCCCTTGGCACTGCTATGCTTCTCATCAAGCCCTCTCAGGAATACATGAGCCCTTTCTAGCTCATTCTCCTTCTGGTACCACACAAGATCTTCCTGATTCTTGATCTTGTAAGGACGCTTCTGATCAATTTCAGCCCATACATTCTTCAGTTTGGTGAAAAACACTGACACTGGTTGCCCATTCTGTTGCATTCCTGCAGCTTTGCACATCAGTTCATGAACCTGTATAAAATCAGACTCATTTGTATAGAGATCTCCCAACGTCTTCCATATTGCCTCAGCAGTTTCACATTCCTCTACCATCTGTAGCACATCATCAGTCATGGCTCTAAATAAAATAGACATTACTAACCCATCATCATCTTCCCACTTAGCATAGGCCTCGATGTCATCTTCACTAGGAACCTTGATTGTTCCTGTCACATGTCCCATCCTGTGTATCCCGCGAAGATAAACGGACATAATCTTCTTCCATGTTCGGAAATTGGTACCAGTGAGTTTGGTACCACCAAAAGAACCACCTTCTGAGCTCTTAACAGAGACCTCAACTTTCTGAACCTCATTGGTCTTAGAACTCTGACCTTCACTTTGATCACCACCCATCACAACAATTCAATAGCAAAAATCACAGAGTATGCAGCGGAAAAAGAGGATATTCCAACAATTGCAGTGATATATATATATATATATATTTTTTTTTTTGGAAACTGTTGGGATTGACCGAGTTGGTCGAGTTGACCGAGTTACCGAATTGACTGGGTTACCGAGTTACTGAGTTGACCGGGTTACCGAGTTTAGCTGGTTCTGACAGAGGGAGAGGGACGACCGGAAGCGGAGCGACGCCGGACTGAGTCGAGGTCACAATCGTGGACGTCGACTGAAGGGATTTGACGATCTGAGGCAAACGAAGGCGGACGAAGACCAATCTGATGTCGGAGGCAGACGAAAGCGGTCTGGGACACAAGACGAGGCCGGTCTGGACTGAAGGTCTGGGCGATCTGTCTGTTGCTGAAGACGAAGTCGAGCGAACAAACAAGATGAAGAGGACGTCTGAACGACGTCGTTTCAGAGCCTGACCAAAGAATTGGCTTTTAACCCAATTGTTTTTACTTGGATTGAGAAAAAACTGAAAGAAAGAGACAAAGTCCTTTTCGGATCTTCGCTCTGATACCAAGTCAAAATAAGACAAGATTGAGAGAATGAATTTTCTGATATATATTACACCCATTCTGTGGTGTATATAAACAGATTACAATCGTACTACAACTATTGTGTACTACTGTACTACACAACATATACAAGGTAAATAGTTACAACAATATATTCTCTTGTAGTCTATTCCTAATAGGGAACGATGACTCACACTAACAAGTAGGTCAGATTATTCTATGCATCATATGTCAGATTAAGCTTTTTTCTTCTTTATTAATCTTAATTCTTTCTATAGAGAATGTGAAATTAACATAAAAGTTGATTCTCTTTGAGTGATTATTTAGCTTATTTGTCTTGCATTAATTTAACGTTTCCATCTTTCATGGCTAGTACCCTTTCATTGATTTAAAGTTCTCATCTTTCAGAATTGTTCTTATAAAATAGAGAAGTAGTGCTTGCCATGAGCTTTATAGTGGAGCTCCCAAGCTACATTGTATCCTAGCTTTTTCAATGTTATTGGCAATTTGGAGAGCATTTGATGAATTATTTTCTGAAATGTGGTCCATATTATATTGAGATCAATGTACTTGATATGTGGTTAATTGTTCCCTATGGCTGCTTTTCTTCCACATTATTGATTATGATCTTCCTTCAAAATGTGTTTTCTTGCTATGTCATTTACTTTCTTCTTTGCCATGGTTAATCCAATAAATAGCAGCACAGTCTGATCAGCAGACTTCTGTGGCCATTCCACAATCTTAAATATCATTTCTGAAGAGATTCTACTCCTTGATGCTCTTCTAATTGTTACTCATTCGCTGCAAAATTGCAGTTTTGGGATACTATGGTGGCATTTGAAAGATTACGGCATTAATGAAAGGTATTGTCTATATTAATATTCATTCTCTCTTGGAATTAGATTCTCAATGGAACTTATCCAGAGAAGATAGAACAAAGTTTGGTTTGAGGAGTATTTCAGTTTGTCTATTGTCTAACACTATAGCTCGTTTTGAGAAAATTAAGAGAAACAAAAAGATATTGTGTAATACAATATCGTACTAGAGTATGATTATTTGAAACAAAGAAGATAGAATCAGCTGACTATTGTTAGTTGGGATTGAGGCATTAATTGATTTGAACCTTAGGTTTCAGTGATCTCCTTGGAATTGTAACAGTGAAACTGTATGTTGCATGTTTTTCACTATTCTCCTAGTTTGTTGAAATGCAGGATTATCAAGAATACAATCAGTAGACTGATATTGGTATGTTTCTTTCACCTGATGGTACAATCTTAGAGACAAATCAAGGATATAAATGGGCAAGTTTTGTATTGAAGCAGATATTTGTCTGTCTAAACGATTGTGAATTTCCAATCTGGACCTTAACTTTACCTGTTTAAGTAGGCATAGATTAGGCTCTACAGTTGTTCGTCTCCTTTCATATAATTTCCATATTTCCCGACTTACAGGACACAAGAACTATTTGTGGGTACAATTAGGCAAAAATTGATGCGTAATAAGTTAAGAAAAATATTTTTATCCATGTTAAAGAAATGAGAGTCGATATCCGTATCATAAAAGAAAACTGGAGATACAAGGAGCTGTTATTATTCCATATCTCCTAGTTTCAACTATACCAATGATATCATAGTGAGAAACATGTTCAAGGGATAGGTCATGCTCCGATTTTGGGGCAATTGATGTGGAGGATAATCTGGTTTCCTCCTACTATTGATGCTAAAATATGCTTTTGGATACATATGCAGGTGCTTCAATACGTAATGGAAGAGAAATCCTTTTACAGGTAAATTTGATAATCTCCATAGAACCTAAAAATTGAACCTTGATGCATAAAAAGTTAAAAACTATATATCATCCATACAAAATGAGCAAAGTGAATCAATTGTAGTTGAAGTGGTTGGATAAGTGTTATGTTATTTTTTGGGATAAGTAATATAGTTGCAGTTTGGCTATATGAAACTTTAGCATATCTTGGATCACTGACCATCTTTAGCTAATGAAGAACATTTAAGCACATTTTTTGACAGAATTCTTCAACAAGCCTTTAACTGGGAATCTCATAATCATGACTGGTGGAAAAATTTAGAAAGTAGAGTTCCAGATATTGCAAAATCTGGATTTACATTAGCATGCTTGCTGCCATCAACTCATTCCTTTGCCCCGGAACGTTGGTGCATGAAATTCATCAAGTTGGTTTTTATTCTTTCTGCATATAGATGACCGGATCATCGTGTCCACTTTGCTTTCCTCATATTGTAGGTTACCTCCCTCAGAACATATATTTCCTCAATTCGAAATATGGACATGAGCACCAATTAAAAGGTTTACTTCAAAAAATGAAGCAATGTAAAGTTAGACCAATGGCTGACACAGGCTCAACACATGTAGTATATACTTTTGTATCCTGCAGAATGTCTTCTAAGAACTGCTGAAGTTATTTCTGCTTCAGATGCACATATTGCATGCGAGTAGAGAATTTGGGATTGTATATTTTTGGTATTACCCTTTTCATGACGTACTTGCATGGGAGTTTCATATCTCAGCGATATTTGAAAAAGAAAATTTCAGTTTCTTTCTAAAAATTCTATTAATTCATGCAAAATTGAAAATAGAGTTTAGCCTACCTTTTTGGGGCTGAGCTAGTCAGGTTTGGCCTGTTGTTGGGGCCCAACACAACCTGAATGTGTGCATTTGCTTTGCATGAATGTGTCACATTTGTGATATGTGGTGCCTATCTTTTCAAATGTTTAGCTTTTGGTCCCAAAATGAAAGTTAATCCACTCACTTCATAATCATTTTATCTACAAGCTCACTGGCCATTCCCTTCAAATCATATTATGGAGGTAAGAAAATGTTGTTCTAGTTGTTGGCTTGTTGTAGTGATATTATTGTGCTCTTATCCTTGCTGCTGTTATAATTCACTGGTCTAGTTCTTCATAAATTGAGTTAAAGAAGACTTGCAACTTCAAGCAATGTGATAGTTGTCTAGACATAAATGTACAAAAAGCACTAGCAAATATAACTTCATTTTACATGCATATTATCTGCAGGGATAAGCATATATACTCAAGCACCTTGGAATACCTTCCGTTTTCTATGACCACTTCTATGATTTGGGTGATTCTATTCATGATCAGATTGTGAAATTGGTACAGTAGTACAGCTAGCTAGTTTCTTTATTGACTAGTAGAAATTCTTCCTATATTAAGCATTTGCACTTGTGTGCGTATCCAGATTAGTAGGTATGGTCCATTTTGAATTGATACTCATGATTAGGTTTGTGTACATAAGGCAATGGTGGATTAATGAAAATTGCAATGAATGATTTTGGATGTGGATTTTATGGTTTCATGAATGAGCAATTTTAATTTTCAGAATGCATGCATACCAATTGTAATCGGGGACTGCTAACTAATGTGTTATCTCAAATTGCAAGCTACAACAAAAACACACCAAAACGTGTGGTTGCAGCTGCACAGACACAACACAAAAACCAATTAGAAGTCTATTATCTTTTTGACAATGGGACAACAGAAAATTGTAGTCTAAAAGGCAAAACAATAACATAAGTTAGATGAAAGTATTGGCTAAAGTGTATAACAACAACAAATAAGTGTGATTGGACGTGATCACAGACAATATAAAACACGTACTATTAGTGGTCTTTTTTATATTCAAACCACAAATATTTGTCGTCTAAATAATCTCAAACGATAGTAAATTGTCATTGTAATGAGACTGACATAACAGACAGAATATGATATCTATTGTCTAAACCATTTCCCAACATCACATACGTATAATTTTAAAGCCTTTCACATAACACTTAAATGTGATACAAACCTACCCTAGAACGACACTTAATTGTCCTCTGATGCTCTTTACGACCACATATAATTGTCGTTTAAAGTAAATTAGCACAACCTTTAATTGTTGTTGTATGAGAGAATACACTACATACGAGTCTTCATATTTCTTATTTAAGGGCATTCAGACCACACAAATAAGTCTTGCAAATATGCTTCACACAATAGTATTTAAAAAAGATTGTGGTTGTTTTGTTTATCAGACAATACAAAACTGTTGTTTGAATGTTTTTAAAGATACAGATCACAATGTTCCCAAAATGCAAAACTCATCAGACAACACAAGACTTTTATTTTTTTATGTCGTCTGATGCCCCCAAGAGACGACACCTTACTAGACGACATATTTTTGTTCGTTCAAACAACAGAACAGTTCTGTCTTCTGAAGGCCTTTTTGGCATTGTGGTAACTGACTGTTTTGATGGGCTTAACTCTAATTATTATTTTGTTACTCATATTCTTTAAGCAATTAATATTTTCAGGCCCAATTTTATATTTAATAACAAGAAGAAGAAAAAAAGAAAAAAAAACCAATTTTCTGAGCTTCAAGTTCATCACCGAAGGTAATAAGAACTACAAAAAATAACCAATTTTATTTGTTGTATAAATACCAATAACATTAAATTGCTTTTGCTTTGTCTAAGCCCATAGATGTTTGATGTCTGATTTTCACTAAATACTTGATTTTCACTAAATACCGTTGGGGGGGGGGGGGGGGGGAGAGAGAGCTGAGAGAGCTGAGGATGAGGGAATTCGAATTTTGAGAGTGCAATTGGGAGGTTAGGGATTTGATGTGAAATTCATTTTAAATTCTTGATTTCTATGTGTTAGTAGTAACTTACCAACAACAGAAAATAAAAACTTTGATTTGATTGTCTTTCTTATTAGTTTTGGTGACTAATAAATAGGGGGATATCTTGATAGGATAATCTCAACAAAAAGGAATCTGGCCTTTTAATTTTTTTACCATTACTAGCATTCTTATTTTCAATCTCCACATCCAGGTTTTTTTTTTTCTCCAATATAATGAGAAATCACCACATGGTGCAGTGGCGTAAGTAATGGAATTGCCTATTCGTTCGGAGCTTTGATTCTCTAAAGAAATCAACATTTTGTTCAAAAATTACCTAGTTTGATATCAATGAAAACTTATACTATGATAGCAAGATATCAACCCTTGTTTCACCGCTGAACGAAATGCTTAGCTACATCACGGTAGATTGGTCCCCAAATAGCATAGTATCCGTCATGCCAAGATATTCAAGGATGTTTTCAACATACCTGCTCATCTTTTATCATATCCTCCCATGAGTTTGTTCAGATTGTTTACATTAACAGATCAAAAAACCATATTTCACCTCAATTAATTCAGAAAAGAATAGAGTTAAGTAAAAACAAATATACATGCCTTTCATTTAAAGACCTAGCCTTCATGCCAACCATGCATGATGCCTTCCTTTAATAACCTGCCATCACAGTTGTTCCTTTCAGCCCCAAATCCATCCACTGAAGATCCATATTCAGGGACATGTCTCTATCAAAAGGTGAAATTATCTAATGTAAATAATTAAGAGATAAGCATATCGAGTAAGCCACTCTAATGCCAGCAACACATAAAAAAATCATCCAAGTCCGTCTCATTGAAATTTTATCATGTCATAAACAATTTAAAAAGCCAAAAGCAAAAATGGGATCTAATATCAAACACCGTTTTTCTTTTTACACGTATTATTATATCATTTGTTGATTTAAGAAAGTTTTTGCCCAATTATCTAGTAGTTGAAGTCAATTTTTACTACATACTCTAAAATGAGTAGGCAATAATGGCGGTGAGGAGAACGAAAATAAACAAACTATAAGATTTGAAAAAAAAGGTTGTTGACTTTATCATTTGTTTAGAGATGAAGAAGATCTAAATGTGGATGATTATCTAATAATACTCTGAAATGAGGAGACGACAATTGCGGTGAGGATGAACGATGATAAAGAAATGGTTAAATACTGTTTAGTCCTTGAGCTTTTCACCATAAAACACTTCATCCCTGACCTTCTAATTTTACACGTTTAGTCCCTGTACTTCAAAATTTCAGACCAATAGGTCATTGCCGTCTAAAAGTCGCGGTGAAATGTCTATTATAATAAATTTATTCCTTTCTCTTTTTTTTTAAATTCTTTTTTCTTTATTTTATTTATTCTTTTTTTTTTCAAACAAAAAGAAAGAAAGAAAAAAAAACAGAAAGAAAGAAAGGGAAAAAAAAATCATTTTCCAAAAAGAAAATAATTAACTAATTAAAAAAATAGAACTGAGGGCATAATAGACATTTCACCGCGACTTTTAGACGGCAAGGACCTATTGGTCTGAAATTTTGAAGTAGAGGGACTAAACGTGTGAAATTAGAAAGTCAGGGACTAAAGTGTTTTCCGAGCAAAAGTACAAGGAGTAAACAGTATTTAACCCATAAAGAAACTACAAAATTTGAAAAAAATAAATAAAAAAAAGGCTTAAAGCTCAACTTTGTTCTTTCTATTGGATGATATTCGATTTGTGTGCTGGCAAAATTGCTCCGCAGGTGTCCTAATGTTATGAAATTAAAATCATTCGGCTCTATAGCGACAAGGACCTCAAATTGATTGTTGAAAAATGTCCTCGTCTATGGACCACCAGGATCATCAATGTTATGGTGACGTGGGAGAAGATGCTCTGTCGGCTAGCTCTTGGGGATAGATGTCCCAATTTATCTGAAGTTGTAATTCGATGTATATTTGCCATTACTAATTGTGGAGTGATTGCTCTTATGCAATCTGCTTATAATCTAATGACTTTGCTTTTGGAGTCCAGAGGTGGAGTAGTGGAGGATGTAGCACTTGAAGCAATCGAGTCTACATCTTCCCTCAATAATTTAGAGCTACTCAAGGGTCTAAGAATCACTGATGTGGGATTTGGCTACTTAATTGGGCTACTTAGGCCACCTCCAACCCATGTGTTTAAAATGCTAAAAGGGCAAAAAATAACCCATTTGTTCTTCAACCCATGAAGTTAAGGGTCAAATGAACAAATTTGAAGGGCAAAGGTGTGTTTAAAGGTGTTTTTTTTGCCCTAAGAGGAGCTCTTTGGCCCTTGGGAAAATTGGAACAGAAGTTGGCTGGCCCACGTGTGGTAGTGGAGACTGACGCTAGCATGACGCCAACAACAGCTAGTTGCTGACGTCAGCTAGCCGTTGGGTTTTTTATTTTTAATTTTTTTTAAATAGCCGTTGGTTATGGTTTTTTTTTTTTTTTTATAGCCGTTGTTTATATATATATATATATATATATACACACACACACATAGCCGTTGGTTTGTGTGTGTGTATATATATATATTTAAAAAAAAATTACACTATAAATACATATGACTTCAACATTCTTTTTCACATCTTCATTCTACTTCCTCATATATGGCTCTACCTCTAAGACCTTGAGGAAATTGGTCATGCAAGACAGTGAGAAGATCACAGATACCGGAGTGAAGCATATACACAAGATGTGTTGCTTGGAGAGCCTGTCATTTGGAGGGGATACATAGGTAGAATAGTATTTGGCGGAAATGAGGAAAACTTTGGTTCCAGAAAGAATCACAGAAGCTGTTGGTGTTGCAATATCTACGATCCACATCCTCAAAGAGTTAAGGTTATTTGAGACATGGACTGTGTCAAACAACACCTTGCTTGCTCTCGGAACTGCCACAGCTTGAAAATCCTTGGCGTAAGATATTGTCCAAATGTCACTGGAGCTGGTTTCTTGCTTTTTCAAAACACAAGTGCTTGAAAAAACTTGTGATTTTGCTAAGTGTGCCGCTTGGTATTTCTGATGTTGTCACATTAGTGGAAGGATGCCCCACACTTATATATGTCATGGTGGATTCAGCTTGGCACATTACTTGGAGAGAGGAATTAAAGTCGATGGATGACAGGAGAAAAAGCAACAACACCCGTTGGCGCTGGCTCACTCGTCACAGTGTGTGGAGGTGATGCTAAAGAATGACACACAGAGAGAACTGAGTAGTGGCAGAGCGAGTTAAGGACGAGTGGGGGCAACTACCCCAGTTGAGATTCTGACATTTGTCAATTATGAGGAAGTTTTTATATAATTTGCCCCCACCAGAAAAAAATGTTAACAATAAATATTGTTTTCTCACAATTCAAAGCCCACAAAACTCCTATTTGATGGCTGGACTAAACATTTCAGCAAGCCCACAATTCCCACAGAACAAGAAACATGGAAATATGAAGCTTCTCATGTTCTCCATGCACTATATATAATTAAAGCCTTCAAAGCCATACACAATGAGCCTATAAGCCATATACAATGAGCCATACACAAGAAAAAGGGGAATATGAAGCTTCTCATGTTCTCCTTCAGGTGTGCTATCAGGCAAGGGAGGACAAGGACAGGAGTCCAACCTGAAAATACATCAGGTTCTTGATTTCAAGTGTTAGTACTTAGTGGTAAGTTACCAACAACAAAAAACAAAAACTTTGATTTGATTGTGTTTTAGTTTTGGTGACTAATAAGTAGGGGGATATCTTGATAGGATGATCTTGACAAGAACGAATCCAGCCTTTTAATGTTTTTACTGTTACTAGCATTCTTATTTTCAATCTCCAAATCATGTTTGTTTATTTTTTTTCCAATGTTATGAGAAATCACCATGTGGTGCTGTGGCATAAGTAATGTAATTGCTTGTTCGTTCGGAGCTTTAATTCTCTAAAGGAACCAACGTTCTATTCAAAACATAATCTACTTTGATATCAATGAAAACTTATAATATGATAGCAAGATATCAACCCTTGCATAGTTTCACCGCTGAACAAAATGCTTCGCTACATCAAGGCAAAGTGGGCCCCAAATAGCACTGTGGACATCATACCAAGGCATTCGAGGATATTTTGAACCGACCAACTCATCTTTTATCGTATCCTCCCACGAGTTTGTTCATATTCCTAACATTAACGTATCAAACAACCATATTTCACCTCAATCATTTCAGAAAAGAATAAAGCTAAGTAAAAACAAATATATGTGCCTTTCATTTAAAGACCTAGACTCTATGCCAACCATGATGCTTTCGTTATAATAATAGGCCATCATTGTTGTTCCTTTAGGCCCCAAATCCATCTACTGAAGATCCACATTTAGGGACATGCCTCTGTCAAAAGGTGAAATTATCTAATGTAAATAAGTAAGAGATAAACAAGTCGAGTAAGCCACTCTAATGCCAGCAAAATATAAAAAAAATCATCCAAGCCAGTCTCATTGAAATTTTATCATGTCCTAAAAAATTTAAAAAGCCAAAAACAAATAGCTCGGACCTCAGACGCCGGACTGCCTGTTGCCAAGGAGAACCATCGGCGGTGCCATCGAATTTGAGGAAGAGAGTTGAAGAAGAAGCTGCCGCCCAGGTGAATATGTGGGTTTTCATCTAGCGGAGAGAGAGAGAAGAAAAGGATGAACGAAAAAGAATAGTTTTCTCAAATAGAGGGGAAGACAAGAAGTATTAAACAATAGGTAGGTGGGTTTTCATCGAGAGGAGGGGGGAGAAGAAAAGAAAGAAAGAAAAAGAATAGTTTTCTCAAAAAGATGAGAAGAAAAGAAGAGATTAATAAACAATATATTGGTGGGTTTTCATTGGAGAGAGAGAGAGAGAGAAAGTGAGTTTTTTAGGATTGATATTTTTAATAGATTATTTGGAGAGGACAAGGCTGAGTGGAGCAGACAAAAAAGAAGAAGGTCTTGATTGGGTAAAAGATAGGATATTAAGTGGTGATTTGGTGGATAATAATATATACCTATTATTTGATATCTAGTAGTTCGGTTCCGCACAAGTTTAAAAAATGAGAACCGGAACCGAACTGTTGTTACTATATAAAGAAAAGAACCGAACCGAAAAACATACATATTAATATTTTGAAGAACCGAACCGAACTGGATTTTTCGATCCAGTTTGGTACGGTTTAATCGGTTTTGCGGTTCCAGATCCCAGCCCTAACTTGATGTGCTATCCAACACATTATTTTGTATTCATATTTGGTAAAAAAAAAAATTTGTGATGCATGGCACTGCTCAAATTTTTTTTATTAATTTTTATCTGGTAGTTTTTTTTTTTGGAGAATATGGTGCCTTTAGTTTTACAAATAAAAAAGAAAAAATAAATAAATATAATGAAAAGGAGGGAAGGAGGGAAATTCCCGCTTTGTGGCCTTAGCCAAGTAGTTCAGTGAGGGGAGGAAGATGAACGCGTCGCCGTCGGAATCAGAGGCCGAGGAAGCCCCCGATCTGGTGTGCCAGCTGGACAACGTCCAGGGCATGGTCGACGCCTTCACCACCGTCCGATGGAAGCGCCATCAGGTCAGTACCACTCCCAATCTCACCCCCTCCTCCCCAACTCAGTTTCCTCATCTAGGGTTTTTCACCACCTTCTCTCCTTCCCTACTTCCGATTAGGACGCCGTCGTGGAGCTATCGGAGCACGGCGTCGTTTTGATTGTCGAGGAAACCGGTTGTCTTCAGGCCAAAGTGTATCTGCAGCGCGAGGTAATTAACTAGTTACTAACACTGCTATGAGTTTCACTTTTTTACTTGATGGTAAAATTGTATTGGATTCCCGGAAATGAATGGAATTATGGTGATTTGTGTAGCTTTTTGTTCGTTACGAATTCAAAGGGCATGGGCGGCCCAGGTTTGGAGTGAGTTTGGGCCTCTTTGTGGATTGCTTGAACACATTTTCAGTCCCTGGAAAATCGAGTGTAATTGAGATTCAATATCCCGGTCCTGATATGCAGCTTCTTGTCAAGTATGTTCATATGACCCATTCTTGTAATGTATCTCTTGTAATTGAATATCGCAGCTTATTGGTCTACTTCATGAGTCTAAATTCAATTTATTCGTTTGCTTAATGTTTTTCTGAAATGGGAATTATGTGGTGAAGCAATCCTTAATCGTGATATTAGTACACATCTTACTATTGAAATATTGTTTTTGTGGGTTTATTTTTTTTTTTCGTTTTTGGGGGGGGGGGGGGGGGGGGGGGGTGGGGGGCGCCAATTTGTGTTTTTGTTGATGAACCGCAGTACAACAGCAAGGGAATAGAGCTACGTGTCATTACCTTTATATGTATGCTATCTTTAGTTCTTTACATGGAGTGAATAAATTTGGTCATTACAATGTTTCTCGTACTTGTTTGTTAGGTCTGTTGATTCATTGGAATCTTGCATTTATGCCGAGATCAGGACAAGAATCCCAGATACAGTTTCGTGGGACTACAATTTTGAACCAGCAGGGAGCATCCCGATCTCTTTTACTGTTAAGGTATGCTTATTCGGTACATGATAAAATTCTTATGCTGTCAATTAAAACAGTTATTAGGGTTTAGAAGAAAAGATGCACCTTTCATGGGTTTGTTTTAGGCTTCAAATGTATCAATGATGCAACTGAGGCATCCCCAGAGAAGCTTCTAGTAAAAATCTTTCACTTTTAGAAACCAACATATCCTTTTCCCCCTTGTTGAAACCACCTTCTAACCCATATCTGCTGGATTAAATGTTTACTAGAGGAAGATTTGTGCTTGAAGGTAGAACAAGGAATTGGTTTACATTACCTATTGTTGAGGTGTCAAGACCTTGTTTGCATTTTGTAAAAGCAACTTACAGTATCATCAAATCAACTTCCAATATCTACAACTCAACTTCTGTTGAGCACCTTATTATGCATATTGGTTTACTGCCTTTATATTGCACAACTATCATAAAGTTTGAGGTATTTCAAGGCATCTGATAGTTCCATATAATAGAAGGTTTCATGTGGACTTTATGTATGCTTCTGTGTCTCTGAGTCCTGAGTTAAACCTTTGTTTATCAATAAGATGATGATGTATGTCTTTATAAGTAGATGTCAATATCTGTGTGCTGCATTACTTGGTGTTCCTTCAGTGATCAATCTAGTGTAAGTAGAAAGGCTAATTACTGATTTTTCCCTGTTTTAAAAGTGTAAGTGTGCCACAAAAAAGATTAACATGGGAAGTCTTCTAACCACATGTGACTTATTTGGCATTAGCATTGAGGAAAAGAAACAATTCATGATAGTTGTGAAGGAAAGAGTTAACATATTCACTGATGACTGAACAATGTGTGGTGGTGAGAAGTTTCTTTACATATTGAATATGTTCTTGATTGATGCTGAAATTCTTTTACGTTTCTGTTGTGTTACATGTAATCTACACCACAGTCTGCAGCACTGAAAGAAGCGATTGATGATCTTGAATGGCCTGGATCAAGCATCCAGATCAGCCTACAACCAAATCCTCCTACTGTTACCTTTAGGGGTGAAGGCCATGGAGATTTACAGGTAAAGTCTGTTCCTTCATACATGCAGGAGATTTACAGGCCATGATGCAAGCATTTATCGTGATGATTACAATTTTCTTAGAGTTTTAAATTTGTCTTGCTTGCAGATAGACTTTACATACTATGTCAATACTGATCTCTTGGTAGCATTTCAATGTGATCATCAAGTATCTTACAGGTATGTCTTACTTTTGAAAAGTACATTTACTGAGCATTGCACTTCCACTTTTTTCACCGTGTTTGTCTTACCCTGATATTCTTAGGTATAAATACAAGTTCCTTCGAGCAACAACTTCAAACATTCCCAGCACTGTCATTAAAGATAACAGAGGAAGCAAGTTGACTATTGGGAGAGGTGGATTGCTGAAAGTACAGCACTTAGTTTCAGTGGCAAGACCAACTACTTCACACCCGCGCATAGACTCTGCTGGATATCAGCAACCAAGTCGAATTGCCTATATTGAATTCTTCGTTAAACCGGAGGAAGATGAAGCCACAATACATGATTAGACATTACTTGAATGTCTAACCATTCACCATTGAATTGCAACAGTG
>WFKR01000122.1:0-96536 GCA_025331145.1 Rosa persica | reverse complement strand
CTGGTCACAGTGGGACTCTTGATCCTAAGGTTACAGGTAATCTCATTGTCTGTATTGACCGGCAACACGACTTGTCAAGTCTCAGCAAGGTGCAGGAAAAGAGTATGTCTGTGTTGCACGCCTGCATTCAGCTGTGCCTGATGTTGCCAAGGTGGCCCGGGCACTTGAATCCCTCACTGGCGCTGTCTTTCAGAGGCCACCTTTGATATCTGCAGTCAAGAGGCAGCTTAGGATTAGGACCATCTATGAAAGCAAGCTTCTTGAGTATGATGTGGAGAAGCATCTGGTTGTTTTCTGGATTTCCTGTGAGGCAGGAACCTATGTGCGAACACTCTGTGTGCATTTGGGTCTGCTTCTTGGTGTAGGAGGGCATATGCAGGAGCTTAGGAGGGTCAGGTCTGGGACTATGGGTGAGAAAGAGAACATGGTTACCATGCATGATGTCATGGATGCTCAATGGGTTTATGATACTAATAGGGATGAGAGTTATTTGAGGAGGGTTATTATGCCACTTGAGGTGCTTCTGACCAGTCATAAGAGATTAGTTGTCAAGGACTCAGCAGTGAATGCCATTTGCTATGGTGCCAAGTTGATGATTCCTGGGCTGCTGAGGTTTGAGAATGAAATTGAGGTAGGAGAGGAAGTTGTGCTAATGACTACCAAAGGTGAAGCGATTGCTTTGGGAATTGCTGAGATGACCACTGCTGTGATGGCAACTTGTGATCATGGTGTGGTGGCAAAGATTAAGAGGGTGGTGATGGATAGGGATACTTATCCTAGGAAGTGGGGATTGGGGCCAAGGGCATCCATGAAGAAGAAATTGATTGCAGAAGGGAAATTGGATAAGCATGGGAAGCCTACTGAGAATACTCCTCCAGAATGGGGCCGGAATGTGGTTTTACCGACAGGTGGAGATTCTGTTATTGCAAGTGCTGCTGCTGAGCTTGCTGCTGCACCTGCTGTTGCCACTGAGACAACTTCTGTTTCAGAGAAGGAGAAGAAAAAACGCAACAAGAGGAAATAACTGACAGTCCTGTTCCAGTTCCTGCAAAGAAAAGCAAAGGTGAAGAAGTAGCTGAGGTTGAAGTTGAGAAGACAGAAAAGAAGAAGAAGAAAAAGAAAAAGGATAAAGACAATGGTGTTTTGGATTCTTCAGATGGGGAGAAGTCTGTGAAGGTGAAGAAGCACAAAGATAAAGAAGAAGCTGGTTCACCTGCAACTGAAAAGTCTGAAAAGAAGAAAAAGAAGAAACACAAAGAGGCTGAGGATGGTGTTGATGCTGCCACTGATAATGGGAAGGGTGATGGTGAGGCTGATAAGAGTGAGAAAAAGAAGAAGAAGAAGAAGAAAAAGGATAAATCGGATGCTGACGAAAAATAGATGAAAGGTTTAGTAATAGTGTCTTTAGTGTATGCCTTCTTTCATCTACAATGAGAATTTTCCATCTAACTTATGGGTTTTCAATCTCGTATATGTAATTTCTTTATCAATTTTCCGCAGAACTAGTTTATGTAGTTTAGCTTTGTATTGGTCTGTTTTTCTTCATAATTGAGTACTTTCAATTCAGTTATTACATTTTTCTTTGCTTGGTTTCAATATGGAAGCGAATCCACTTGCTGATATTTCTGCAGCAGGGTATTAAAATGATGCTGTTGAGTATAACTTTCTGGTTTATGTGTTTGTACATACTACTCAAGTGTCTTCTTGCAAGGCAGAAGAGTTTTCTGAGATCTAGTCGTAAAATGAGTTAGAGCAATAAAGGGCGGAAGACTCTTCTGCTCTCACGGGTGCAGGTATGGCATCCTCCGAAATCTGAACTTTGCATCATGTTCCCATTCCTAATTTCCTATAATCCCAGCTTGAGCCTGGTTATGGTTCCAAGTTCTAACTTATAGCTGGTCTGTGATCATGCATCCATAACATTCAGGTTGTCATAAAAGCCGACTACCTATAGCGCATACTAGTATGTTTCTCTTCCTTTCTGCGGCCTTCTATAACATGTTCATTTCTACAGGTAAATTATGTTAACGAAGAGTACCAACATCCAGAGCAGACGAGGTGGCTCTCTGCACCCAAGGAAAACAACGGCAATATTAAGTAGTAGGTTAGGGGTAGTGAATCATTGATATGTATAGGCGGGTAGTAATCCATCTACTTCAATTTGAAATTAGCCTCCGTTTGATCTTTCAACATCTTTTGAGTTTATTATCACATCCAACTCGGTGTCTTGCTGATAAATGGCTACCTCCAGTTTTACATTTTATCGAGGCCAGCTCAAAATGCAGAACTATTGTATAAGTTCCGCCTATCCATAAGAACATTTTTACTGGGAAGTTCATTGTCGGACTTGTTCGGTTTCCCTTTCAAATTTCAGTCCATGTGTCCATTTCCAATGAAAGGATCTTTTGCAACCAGCCCTTTTAAGAGAAGCCACTTCTCATTCCGACATCAAAAAGAAAAGGCTAATGAAGTAATAAACTGACATGCAAGGCCAGACCCATCACCGATCGCAACATGCTCGCACCTTTAACCTCCAACAACAAACTTTAAACATTGATGAGGAAAATGAAGCACTTGCACAGAGGACATTCAAGCATGCACCACAATCTGATGTCATAATTTATCACTTGGGTATTAATTCAGGTGGTAAAGCATGGGTTAGCATTAGGTCCAAATGAGTGAAAGGGGTGAACGAAACGGCGTGTATTTCCTCGCTTAAATAATCAATGACATTTATACAGATTGTGAGAACTAGATTGTAATTACAATTAACTTAATTGAAGGAAGCAGAGGGGCATTAGAAAGAAATATAGCAGTTACCCATCCTCGGTAAATGCAGCCTGATGGGGATGAAGAACAGTATGCATACCGAGAATTTTCATCCAGATTCTCAAAAGATCCCTTCATGACCACTTCAATTCAGCTCATCCCAACTCCCAAGCTATGACTGCTTGAAGTGATTGACTATTTCTTCTGTCTTTGCAGCTAATACAGCTGCTGAACAATTAGTGACCTCCATGTGCCAGCTACAACCAGCGTAGGCAATTCAGTATCTCAATCACTAGGAGTGTGTAAAGATATCTGGAAGGCCCTGTCATAACTTTGAATGCTGTCGCCAAGGGCATCCTTCAAGCCTGCTCTAATACGTCTTCCATTCGCTTTGCAACTATAATCTGATATGAAAGGTTTGAATACGACGGCAAGTTAAGTTTTGACCACAATTACTCCAATAGCGAAAACACTATCGAAGTGAACTACAACTGACAATACAATACCTAATTAGCTGAAAAGATGTAAAACTTAAACATCAGGTCAAAATTCATCTTACGACAGAAAACTATACAACTGAGAAGCACCGGCCAATAAAACCAGAATTACCTCAAGACCGGCAAGCACTGCTGATGGTACCTCAGTTAAGTCCTTCAGATTTCTCTCTGGAAGAATGACTCTTTTAATACCACAACGGTGTGCTGCCAACACCTGCAGTAATATAAATGTAGATGGATCAATGGCGAGAATTCTAGCTCCTTGATGATATGCAAAATATTACTCATCACGTGCTACATTTCATCACTTAAAACCTGAAGGTTCTTTTAAAATTATAAGGGAAAACAAATGCTTTGATAGCCTTTTGCGAGTGATACAAGCATACTGTAATCTACGTAAACTATCTCAAATCCATTTTGCAAATGGTGGACGTGGCTTCACAGACCCGCTATCAAAATGCCACAACAAAATAGATATTGGACAACCAAGTTTCGAACGAATTTTTTTTTAAATATCTAGGTTCAATGGGTAGAGCCTCAAGAATGAAATAAGGACACAAAGTGACTTATTCAGTGATTTGACATGTTTTAGGTTTCAGACCCCAGTCTGCTTAAACAGCAAAACAGTAAGAAAGTAAATATGATTTCTACATTAGAGTAGCTTACGCAGTTATGCTGATCGTCAACCACCTTGTCTCCAATAGGTCTACAAAGTCTCATCTAACACTAAAATCTCTCGCTAATGAACCAAATGTGTCGCACACCTTTAATTAAAATGAAATTAACCAACGTGCACCGCACAAAACTCCAAGTCTAGGAAATTTGGAACTGACTTAGTTTGGAAGGAATCTGTTGTTGGGTTTAAATGAACTTCCATGGAGAATGACCGATTAGAAATTAGTTGATAAAATATGATGAAGTGGTCACAATAAAGAAACACGTTCAACAAAAGAGCCTATATTATTTCAGAATAGACTATTTTGTTTTCTTCTCCAATTCATTATTTCGCTTTCATGACATGATCTGGATTCTCACTTCTCAAACATGAAAACACCATCTGCATTTGAGTTTGGATTGGAATTTATCAAGTGGATTGAAGAGGTAGCCTACTTTCTACTGGTTCTGACTTCTGAGACCACCTTCTTGCATTGTTTCCTCATTATCAAGGAGTTTTAAGCCTAAATAATTATGTTATTATGTACCAAGCATCCACTAGGCTAAATGATGGTTATGGATAAGACAAGATGCTAAGAATGAATGAATGCTCAATAGTACATAACCTGGAAATTATGAAAATGAAGGTAGTAATAAAAGTGAACTTCTCTAACCAAAGAAGACGTATAGAATTTGTGTAACAAACTGGATCATGTCAGCATGCCCAACATGCATACTCATTAAAGTACTTGACATGCATACGTTGATGTAAATAAAATAAAAAAAGTGAAAAGCAAAAAAATGTCAATTCATTTGGTAAAGCATACATGCAGACAGACTTATGTGCAAAGTATACTTCTATAATAAGGCTTGGTCATGGGGTGAGTAAGCATACCTTATCCTTGATACCACCAACCGGTAGTACGAGACCCCTCAATGTCATTTCTCCAGTCATTGCTGTATCTGCCCTTACTTTTCTGACTGAACAGTGAAACAAGTGCAGTTACCAGTGTCACACCAGCGGAGGGCCCATCCTTAGGTACAGCGCCAGCAGGAAAATGAATATGAACATCCCGACCCTCCAGAAGATTTGTTTCATCCGATGCTGCCAACATAAGATCTGTTGCCCTAGCTCTTACCTGGAGGAGATAAAGGATTAACTTAAGCCCTCTTTTTCATTAAACCCTGGTCTTATTACCATGATAACCTTACTTATAAGGTTAAAGCTAAAAACAATGAGTTGAGTTTTTTAACAAACAATTGGGAAGATTACCGTTCGGTTCCTATACAAACTATTGTATTAACTTCTTGGATAATCAAATTCATTGACAAGATTAAGATTGCAATATAGTAACATAAATACAGATGTACATGAGTGCCTAAAAATAGGTGTCCACGAAGTGACCGCCTAAGAATAGGTGACCATGAAGTGAGTCCCTAAAAATAGATACCCAAAAAGTGAGTGCCAAAATTAGGTGCCCACAAAGTGAGCACCTAAAGTAAGAAGTTTGGATTAATGACTGCACTGATTAATAGGTTATTTTTTTAAGTTGCTAGCATAGCAGCTAATTGTTCAAGCCAGTGTATGTGTTGCTTCTGGCGCTTACTGTCATCTATTTTCAGGCACTCGGTAGATGCATCTCTACATGCAACACATACAACGCATATACACACACATATACATAATCAAGGTCCGGGCATGCATGAAAAAGCAATCAGACCAATTTCAACAATATTATCATCAAGGCACTACCAGAAATGCTCGACTCAAGAAAAAATATGAGGGAACTAGTACATCAAACAAATCAAGAAATCTTAAGATAAAAATTTACCCATGTCAGTGCTATCTGTGCTGATTCTTTTATAACATCTCCAAGCTGACCAGTGAGATGTAATTCACCCTTTCCCGCCATTGCTGTAGCCTCCACAAACTGAACCTCCCCACCAACAGAAGTCCAAACAAGCCCAACAGATACACCAGGTGTTGCAACCCGTTCTGCAGCTTCCTTGTCGTCAAACCTTGGAGGCTGCATTGTAAAACAAAACATAAGACCTCAGAATCTCTTAAGCTATAAAGCAAGTCAATTGCAAGTTTAATATATGAGAAAGCCAAAATACATTAGCTATTAAATGTAGTCCTATTTATGGACCACATCATTCAAGAAGTGCTTGGATGTTTGAACGGAAAATGGTACAAGAGGCTACCCAAATCCCAACTCCTTCAATTCCATTGTGAGTTAAACTCACTTCAAGAATCTTCCCAATCATAAACCCCTGAAGTACATTGTTAACTAAAAAGCTGTACCTAACAAACAAGCGGAATCAACATGAAAATTGCACAGCATGGAGTTGGGACTTGCCAAATGGCACATTTCTTAGATTGTATCACACCTAAAGACAATTCCAGCTACTCTAATTTCTCAGTTTTACGCACAAAAGATGTTTACTCCAACTGTACATCAATCTGTCCTATTTAATAAAATAACAGGAATAATTACCCCTAATACTTTTTCCAGCATATCCTCATCCACAATATCACACCTAAAGACAATTCCAGCTACTCTAATTTCTCAGTTTTACGCACAAAAGATGTTTACTCCAACTGTAAATCAATCTGTCCTATTTAATAAAATAACAAGAATAATTACCCCTAATACTTTTTCCAGCATATCCTCATCCACAATCAGTGGTGAAGAAATCTTGAAAGTGCTTGATATCTCATGATTGGTTGCACCCATTGGAATAACCTCCATTTCCACTTCACCTCCATCAGCTAGTCTGCTTTCCACTATCGGTGAAGCAAGCGAGTGCACATCTTTGCTCACTGAGACAGCTTGTTCATGCTCCGCAACTCTCACAGCTGCCGCACGAGCCAAAGCAGCCAAATTCCTCTCCAGATTCCGAACACCAGCCTCTCTGGTGTATCCCTGAATGACAAGTTTCACCATCACCTGCCACAACAGAGAGGCAGTATATCATATATATATATATATATATATATATGTATGTATGTATAGATTCTGGTCATGAATGAAAACAGTCATTAAAAGGCTACAACAGCTACAATAGTACAATGTGTTCTAAAAATCTGATCGACGACAACACAATTATGCACCATTACTACTTGATAAGAACACTACTGGAAGCACTAATTACCTCTGGGATTTGAAGAAACTCGGTGCTTAACCCGTGTTGATCAAGAACTCGCGGAATTAAATGGTGCATAGCTATCTTCAGCTTTTCTTCAGGTGTATACCCAGGCAACTCAATAACTTCCATCCTGTCCAAGAGTGGAGGTGGAATAGGCTGCATCCTATTTGCAGTTGCCACAAAAATCACCTTTGAAAGGTCAAATGGAACATTCAAATAGCTATAGGCCTTGAATTAAGGAATCACATGAAAACAGTCACATTCAAGATATGGTGACCGATACTGGTTCTAGCAGTAGGATGTTTATAAGTTATAACACATGCTATTAGTTGTACTACATGCATTTGAATAACAGACCTTATTTTAAACCTAGCTCATGAATGTTCAAAACTTCAAATGGAACAGCTCTACACGAAGAACCCCACTCTCCAACCCATGCAGGCAGAAGGGAATGGCAAAGACAGGACTGATTAGAAAGGTCTATGTTGGAGATTTTTCATATACTTATACTAATTCAAATTCAGAATTCAAGTGATACTAAGTGATACTAAGCCGGACCATCATGTCACAAGTGATATTGATGATCTATAATTATCTCATTTTTCTTTTCTTTTTTATGTAGAAGATGATTTTCTCCAAGAGTTGACTTAAGCTTAAAGCACAAGACACTTATAGGTCAAACTGGAGATCCACAAAATGAGATGGCATTTCAGATTGCTTCAAACTTAGCCTATAGTAAGAATATAATAGCCAGAGAAAAGGATACTGATCATTGAAAGTTTTGTTTTGCTCAGGGTCAAGAACCTCCAATAGAGCCGAAGCTGGATCACCACGCACATCAGATCCGGTCTTGTCAATTTCATCTAGCAGCATGACAGGGTTGCAAACAGCTACTCTCTAAAATACAAAATAATTAAGAAAATGTTAGCTACTAATTAATTCCATTACTCTGTGTCTGGTATACAAAATAATTCCTATAAATGTTAGCTGCTAATGCATCCAACATCTTCATGATGGGGAAAAGAATAAAAATACCTTCAATCCATCAATGAGTCTCCCTGGCATGCTTCCAATGTATGTCCTCCTATGCCCTCGAATATCAGCCTCATCCTTGACACCACCAAGGGATATGCGTATAAACTTTCTGCCCAGGGCAGCAGCAATAGATGATGCCAAAGATGTTTTCCCAACACCTGGTGGGCCAACGAAGCACAACACAGGGCCTCTGGCATCTGGTTTGAGCTGCAATGAAAAGTAACTAACATATAAACATCAAATTTTAAGATACAAGACATTAAAATTTAGAGATACACAAATGGGCACCTTACGAACGGCCAAATATTCAATAATCCGCTGCTTGACCTTGACTAAACCATAGTGATCACTGTCAAGACGTTCTTTTGCAACCCTTAAATCTAACTCAAATTCTTCAGTAGCCTTCTCCCAGGGAAGATCAGCAAGTAGCTCCAGGTAAACACGTGAACTATTATATCCAGGTTGCTGGGGTTGCATCTTTTTAAGCCTCCTGAAACATGAAGAGAATAAAGTAAATAGATGATGTTGACTATAGAAATTCAAGTGCAATTTGTCTACTTGAACAAAACAATAAAGGCAAGTGGGATAAGAATTGAACTTTACCAAAATCAGCAATTTGACATACATAATTTACAATTTGCTCATCATGAATTATTGTTATTGAATTTCTCATCACAAGGGGACAACTAGACCAGGGTCCTGTTAATGAAGCTTTTGCAACTTACCTATCCTTTTCAGTGGAAGTCAAAATCAAGGTAAGAAAAAATAAATACAGAGGAAGAATGGTCTATTTCAGTTTCAGTATCATTTTGATATTCACATTTATCATAATTTGTAGTCAATAACGGCCATAAGCCACTGTCAACTGTTCATCAGTCACCAACCAGCAGGACTGGAAAATGAATGTTATTAGGCGGTAAATGTATTCGCAGCACAATGTCTCAATCATGCAACAAGCTTAAAAGAAATCTATAGAGGAGAACATGATTGTATCTCTTTGGTCCCAAAAAACAAAAAATTATTACTAGTGACATCTGAGAGTCAGAGATTTTTTTTCTCCTGTGTGGACATGCACAATTCACATGGCATCAGATTTAGAAGTGTAATAATATGTACCAATTGATATCTTCTTTTCTCCGAAGTACGTTGAGAACAAACATTTAGAGAAATCTTAGCACACCAACATTGGCAACTTGTAAACATAAGTTACATAACAAATTTATGCAAACAACAGTGTCATCGTTCTTTTCTCCAAAGGCCTTAAAGTCAGACACTTATGCTTTTGGGAACCATAACCATATATTAAAGAAAGCCCAAGCTGATTAAAAATGAGACCACAACAAAGCTTTCTTAGTACTAATAACCATAGCATGACAATCTATGTTGAAAATATATAGTGACCAGAATCACTTTAGGTGCCGCAAGAGAGTAACCCTTAAACCTTGTATTCTAAGAAAATCGCACCTTAACTCCTTCTGTGCATGCTTCCAGATATTTGAAGGCATTCCTGCACTTTGCATCTTTCTTTCTAGGGCGGCTACATCATCTTCATCATCATCATTGTCACCGAGCTCCTCCTTTATAGCTCTCATCTTGAATTTGTTCAATATAGAAGGAAAAGAAATAGAATAATGGTCAGGACTTGTAGCACATAATTGATAGAAACAACAGTCCTTTTGGAAGCCCCATCCCTAGTTTGTTAGGAATCCAGCTTTGAACTTAAAAAGTGAAAACTTATGAAAGCTAACCTGCTGGCGTAAAAGGAATTCTTTTTGTGATTTTGATAATTGACCCTCAACTTTCTGTGTAATCTTCTCTGCTACATGTATAGACTGTCACAATAAAACCAACATGAATCCTTAGATAATAAAAGAAGTCTCATATTAATGTGCTAAAATCAGGGCCAATGAACCAAGGCTTACCTGCAAATGCCTGTCGACTAACTCGGTAGCTTTTGAAAGTCTTACTTTTAGATCAACTGAATCTAACATAGACAGTTGCTCCTCAAAACTTATCTCAAAGCTAGCAACAAATATATCTGCCAACTTATGAACCGGGACAGTCTCTAAAAGAACTTTTGTTCTTCCCCCAGTTTTTTGCTTCTGCAAGCACAAATAAAAATTAAAGTTACCGATTTGAAAATATGAAACTTTCTGTCTCTGGTTTGTAATTCATCGTCGAAGCCACTTTTTGCTAGAGGACCTAAAATCTTGGAGGGACCAAAATGAAAATAAAAGAAAATGTGGAAAGAACAGAACTAAGTACAGAAAAATGCTTATATGATTTTCTTCTCTATTTTGTCTCAGTACAGGTAAGATAATAATACCATAAAGTATTACCTGCTCAAGAACAGAAATAAGCTCAGTAGCAGTTGCTTTGAACTGTCGAGACAATGTGATGAATTCAGGGTCTTGCTCCACATGCTCCATTTCTAAAGATAACAAATATGAAAGATAATCAAGATAATGCAGGATATTCAAACAAGTCAAACAATAAGTCGAAACAAGATAATGCAGGATGTTCAAACCATATGTAGGAAAATCAAGCAAAAAACACTAATATCTTGTACCAAAAGATCACGTAAGAAACTAACAACTTACCAGACTTTGTCATTTCAAGAGGAGATATCCGTGCAGTATAATATGTTCCTCTTGTGCTAAGTTCCTGGACGCTGAATCTACATAAACCTTCTAGGACAACTACATATGTAACCCTCCCACTTGGCTTCTCAACTCCTCTTGAGAGATGCAGAGCACGCGCAGCAACTCCCCTAAGAGATTACCCAACAATATCATCACAATTAGTCTACAACCGCAAATTGCAAAATTTCCCAACAGAAGACGTGAACATAGATTGATTTACAGCAAAACAGAGAATCAAATCAAGAGAATGTAGGTGAGAGGATGAACCACTTTGATGGCCCGTTTAATTGTTAAAGGCAGTTAAACTAATTGATATAAAGTATAAACACCTTTAAGCTAAATACCACTCAGTACACTACAAAACAGAGTTTTGACTCTCAAGTATACCTGGTATGCCAATGAATATCCTGCTGATTCTTGCCATCCACTCTTTGAGAATCAGATGTGCCAACTTGAACTTTTGAGCTGCGCTCACCGGAATCACTTCCGACGCCTAAAATTAGAAAGTCCAACACGAAAAAAATTTCCTCTCAGGACTGCTATCACATATAGTTTAAAAAAATAATAATAGCAGCATCTTTGAAAATACTCTATAATAGCAGCATATCACAAGAGAAAACAAAAGGAAATGACCTTGAGACAACATAGGACCCATGGTAGCTGCCTCAGCAGCGTCTCGAACGGGAAGAATGCCGATCAATCCCTTCTCTTCCCTCTGCCATAACTCCTGCTCCACCAGCTTCACACTGCATCAATAAAAAATCATCATCCCATATCTTCATCAATTCCGGCACAAATTCGCAATTCTAAGGACTAATAATCTCACAAAAATTACATGATCAACAATGTATTCAGAAGAAGGAAGAAAACTTGAGTAACTATAACAAATCCTTTTGTCATCAATAGTATGTTCAATCCACAGAAACAAACTGTGCAACCAGAAATCTAAGTGAAATGGTCACAGAAATCAGGTGGAAAACGAAAACTAATGACACAAGTTCCGAGAACAAATGATACTGATCCATTTGGCCCAAACCAACCTAATTTCCAGAAAGTTGCATAGTTGGAGCTGAGTTCAGACTCCACTGTGCACAAATCTCTCCCACCAAACCAAAAAAAAAAAAAAAAAATTGTTTGGAGAAAACAAAGCAATCGAGAAGAGTTGTGTGATTAAAGGTGCCGACCTGCTGGGTGAAGTGCACCGAATTCGGATGATAGCTCCCGGCAAGAGAACCTTGTTCTTGAAGGGGAGGATTCCGAGACGACTTGGAAGCTCGACTGATTCCGCCATGCTTGGAAGTGAAGAGTGGTTTTAGAGAGAGAGAGAGAGAGAGAGAGAGAGAGAGAGAGGAAGGAAGGGAAGGTGGTAAATGCTATGTGTGTGGGTTGGTTTTATTTGGAGCTGGGAGCGGAGGAGTTGCGTTTCCCGTCAGATTTTCAAAACGGCGACGAGTTGTTTTTATTTTTCTTTTTCTTTTTCTTGTGTCTGCCAAAATACTCTTTTTTTTTATTTTTTTTTTCAAGAATACTCTATTTTGTTGTGATCGGCGGTTTAGAAGTGGGAATATCTGGTGGCGATAGATTCTGTCTTTTTCTATTGGTGATAGAGGATAAACGTGTTAGATTGTGCGCGTCTTGCTTTTTTACTTATATTGAAATCTGATTCGTCCTTGAGTAACTTTTCATCAATTACCTTTTTCATTAATCACTTTATAAAAAATACAAAAGTTACCTCTTTTCTTCCTGACACTTGATTATGATGGTCGTCCGCTCGTCTCATCTTCCTCTCAACCGTTGTTTGAAAGATCCCCTCCATAGTGTTAAACAGTGATAAGTATGGTATGTGATCTACTATTATATTGATATTGTCTCAACTTAACCACTCGTTAAATGTTCGGTTTTAATCACAAAATATCTCAATACAATTAGTTTTGAACTATCCACTTATAAGTTGAGATATTTCCTCTCCAACACATAGGAGGCATGTTTAGCTGTTTGGCACCTAACAAGGCTGTGAGGCAGCACCTTCAGGCTAGTGGTGAGGTCTCCTTCAACACTATGTTGGTATTTTAAGCATGTCATGCTCAGTTCTCTCTCGGCAATCAATTGTGAATGATAACTCAAATCTTAGTTTTTGCGCATCGAGCTTCCAGGTTGTGACCACAGGTTTATGTATTAATAGGCGTCTTCTCTGCTTTGTTCGTTTTTAAGCAGTGGTATCATTGTTTTGACTTTTTTTATTTTTTTATTTTTTAAAGGAGTTTGAACATATTCCAGCCTAGTTGGGAGACTCAGCTCACACCCGGTTCTATTTATTATATTAATATTAGAAATTTGCATGGGGAGACAATCGTTTTGGCTATTGGTTTGTTGATCGAATGTGTTTTTATAAGTTTCGAAGGTGAAGCTCCATACGTAAACCAAACGGCAGCCCGGGTCAGCTTCAAGAATGATATGCCTAGCTACACCTCAGAGGGGGCACTTTTAACTATCAGTTCTCCTCAAAAAAAAAAAAAAAAAAAAAAAAAAAAAAAAACCCTCAGCTCTCTTTGTTGTTGGAGTAAATGACGGTGATGACTAATTGTTGGACGCAACAAGTTCAGTTAGGGTTTTCCATGGCATATAGAGCTTGGTAGTTTCTACGGATTAGACTCTGGAGTCCATAGTTATTACGTGGGTCTGGGACCTGGGTCGAAATGAAGCGAAAGACCAGATTGATCTCACGAACAAAGACAGAAGTAGAAACCAAGAGGTACCAGTGTATCTAATCCGACATGCAAATCGATAAACCCGTAGAAATTGATTATCATTGATAGATTGAATTACAAGAATACAGTGTATATAGTAGAAGGCAACTTGCATTGGATAATTACAAGATATATGCACAAGAAACAAGATCTGATGAAATCAATTTAGATAATTCTGACTTGATTTGGCGATTCCACAATGGAATAACCTAGAGATCCAACAGAGACTCGAAGACTAGACCAAAAGTCTATTCTAGGTCGGTGCATTTTTTCAAAACTTCATGATAGCAATATCAACACTGGAATCAAGCACAAAAAAACCATGTAAAGTCCACAAGGTGCTGGAGATTGATGTTGAAAACTTACTAGGCCAACCCGTCTTGATGGATTGTAAGTAAGATGATACTCGTTCTAGATGGCGAGGATGCAATAGAGAGAGCATAGCTCAAATCCTACCAAAAACAGCAAGATCTTACAAGTCTTGAAGCTAAATTTTACTTTAATAAAGAGATAATCAAATTTGATTAGGAAAATATGACTGAGAGAAATAAATGGAACAAGGAGCTTTTAAACACAAGAGAGTGAAGAAACTGAGAATTTAATCAAAGATCAATAGTTGACTATTAGGTTGTCTTCAGTTGTGTGACTTAACTAGTTTATTTCTCTTGTTCTAATTTGTTTATAGAGGAACAAGATTTAAGATCAAACCAACTTCATTTAACATAAGATACATCCAACTTATTCCTGGAAAGGTGTCTTTGAACCATGCACCGACTACAATATTGATATTATTAACATTCGATAATGACAACTCAACTCTTTTGATATAGGATTGTTAAATACCTGCAAGAAAGACTATAAGCTTTCTTAATCCACAAGTCATCTGTAGGAGGACGACTTTGGTTCTGGACATTTGGGATCGGAAGACGTGCATGAAATTTCCTAGTGTTTCTAGTATAAACAACACGCATAGAAATGGAAGACAAAAATAATTTTTTCATGTGGCGATTGAGACACTATTCTAATGGAGAAAAGTCAGTTGATCACTTCATTATTTATCTATGAAAATGTAATCTAATGAAGCCTTGAGTGAATCAACCAAAATATTAATCTCGAAAGAGGAGTAGTTTGCAAGCCTAAGAATTTTTGTTCCAAAAGTATTAATTTATAATTCTAGTTAAATTCAATTTACCTCTTTTAACTTTACATTTAAAATCATTAGGAAGAAAATAATGAATTAAGTTCAAGTTGGTAATGATTAATCAAACTGGAGAGTACAATATATATGTGATCAAATTTGAAGTGCGGGAATCCAGACGATTTTGAGTGTAAACTTCATTGAGGGAAAATGAATTTACCAATTTAAAGTAATAAACTCAAATTAATACCACATTGATCTACATGATAATAGTACGTATATTAGAATAATAACAACATACATGATAAATAAGACTAATATTATATATTATGAAATTGAAGATAACTTTATGGCGCATGTGGCTAGCATTGCAACAACTAACTCCTTCATATCTCTCAAGTCGATTTTTTGCTCCGAGTCTCTCTGAAACGAGATGATGGTTGCAACTTGCAAGTTGTGTTTCTTCTGGGCTCCTATGATAATGTTGTCTTCTTGTGGGACTGGTTTTGTTAGTGTTCATGTTGTGTTCATCCGCCTCCCTTTGCGTCGATGTACTCACTGGCAGTGACGATATCTCCCTGTGGATGTAGGAGGTGGTAGGTTGCTTTGGCTGTCAGTGGCGGTGGTTAGTGGTTGGTTTAAGCTTTGACTAGGGTTTCTCTTGTGGAGTTAGGTTATTCTGGGTCTTAGTGAGCCGGATATTCACTTGGTGAATTGGAGCAATAATATTTTGGTGTTATGGGTTGTTTCTCAACCTCTTGTGAACCTTTGCGTGCGTGTGCTTGTGTTGAGGTTCCTAACCTTGGATTACAGATTTATTGGTGTTGGCTTTTGTGTTTTTAAGATTACTTAGAAAATGATTTCACCTTTAAAGAATTAATTATTAGGACTCATGGGGTTTGGTCCAGTTGATAGCAGGTTGGTCCTGCATATTAGGCGAACGCTACATTAATACTCCTGATAGTAAGGAGGTCATTGGTTCGATCATCCGCATGTGAAAAACATCCTATGGAGAGGGGTCTTACTCAAGTGCTCTTGGCCCCGGAGTGGTAGTCTCACTCGATCACCATTTTGTAACAAAGAAAAAATTAATTATTAAGTGAGAGGATAAGATAATTATTTTTCATCTATTCTTATATAAAGGGCGATATTATGATCAATTTATTTTTTATTTCTTTTTATACTCTTTTTTTTATAGTACTTGCAAACTTTTAAAAGGTGCGATTGCTAATGCCATGGGCCTAACTCAAGGAATTATACAGGTTGTTGATGATAGATGTTCTTTTTTCTTCATCACAAAATTAAATTTTATGACAAATGGAATTGTTCAAAACTAGAAACAAAGAACACCATACAAAACCAAGAACTTGTCCACAGCCACCTACCTCTCTAATATTTTACAAAAGAAATTGAAATACTTTATTTTTTGGGGAGGAATATAAGTAGCAAAAAATAAATTGGGGGAGTGCCTACTGCCTAATAGGTCGGCCATTGATAGATCGGCCCCCACCTGATAACCGGATTTGACAACGTCGTCCATTTCCGCCGGAAGTTTTGGACGGTCGGATGTGCAGATAGGGTAAGGTGGTAGACTGGTAGGTGGTACGCGGTCGCCAAGTGGTGGTGGGTGGTTGCATGCGTCGACCACCAGACGCAAGCTGTAACGTAAACGTCAAGCTGTCCGCGTAGCCATCTGTGGGGCCCAAATGTACGTGGCGTTTCAGCGTTCAGATACTGACTGGATTTGTTTATTTGGTCTTTGGAGGATCTGTCCTTCAAAGAGAAGTCCATACAAAGTGGATAACAGTATCTCCTCCCCCCACGTGTCACATCTAATCATAAGAGTGACTTTCTCACTTTCTTCTTTTGTTTTCCCTTTTATGTCTTTGTCTTTTCCAAACCATGATTTTTTTTTTTTTTTTTTTTTGAGAATAACGTGTGTAGTAACAAGATACCATGATTCACCTCAAAGGGGTTACGTCATGACTGAACCACTGCATAGAAACCAACAAGACTCTAAGACCATCTCCAACACTAGGTTAAGGGGTTTGTATAGCCTAAAAAACACCATTTTCCATCTCCAATCCAAAGCTATGCTATAACAAAAACTGATTTTGGGGGCTAAAATGGCCAAAGGCTGGCTAAATATAACCCTTTGTTTAGCACTTGAGCTTCTTCTTTGTGAGGAACACGCTGGTGGTCCAAAATTCTTATCAACAAAACCAATGACTGAGATTAAAGGACAAACAATAAAATAACATGATATTTAAATTTATAGCCCTAATGGTTGAAGATGATAGAAATTATAGCCCTTATTATTTGCATAAATAGTGATTATCGGGGCTATTTTAGCCCTCCACAGCTGGAGATGGCCTAACATAATACCACCATGAGATAAGCTCTGAGAATTAAAGAACCAGACAATACTAAAACTAAAAACTGAACAATCCTCAATTATTTCTAAACTAAAAGAAAAGGACTTTAATTAGAACAGGTAACCTCTAACTTTTCTATCGACTCCAACACCATTAGAGCATCCACTTGACGTTCGTCCCCAATGTAGAAATTTTAAATTTTTTCTTAGGTTTCTTGGCATCCAAGTTCAACTTTCGGGAAACTTTGTCCCCTTCAAGCTTGTTCTTGCTATCCAAAGAACGTCAAACTCTAGCCTTCTTTACTGGAGAAACTTTCAAGGTACCTCCCTTTATTGGGAGAGATAATGCCAGCTCAAAATCCAGTTTCATCGAAACTGTAATGACAGTATCAATGTATTTGATCTGCTTATAATAGGACACTAGAGCCATGGAGGTAGTCCTCTTTTCCCTCGTACATCGAGCCGCTGCCTGGCTTCCTACCTCCACCTATGATGGTGGAGCAGTCACCACCACTGGTTTGCCCTAAATCGGTCTAACTGTTCAGCTAGAGCACACGTTAAGTCACCCGGGATTGTGAACATTAGCAGCTTAGGTGTCCTTGTAAACATATTCGGAGCTTGAGCCCTAGCCACTAACCTGAACATCTGTGTCGTCTTCTGCCCCGCGCTATTGGTCTTCGTCTCCTTCAAAACCACCACAAATCCACACAAACCCTATAAGCAGCATTAGGGTTAGGGTTCCTATTTCCAACCTCCACCTCCAGCGGCCCCAGACAGCCAGAAGGTGAGTGTTCCAATAACTCGCAAATCTTGCAATACCCCATCATCTTCTCATATCAAAATTTTAGAGTCTGGATGGCTCTAAAGCAAACTCAAAGAGAAGTAGAGGGTAAGCCTACTTCACTAGATCTGAGATGCAATGACAAATTCTCGCCCGCATCGGATCGTCAACTTTTCCAAACTTAACATCGTCCCCAGTGTTAAACCAATCATTAGAACTGTATCCTCAGTAAATAAGGTCAGCAGTGACCCTAGAACTTCCACCCACACTGGAATCCCTATGATCAAGACCATATTCGCTTATGTGAGTTCGTCATACTCCTCTAGTGCCAACATAGCTTTTTCGAAAAACCACGGCCCTCCAAGCACGATCTTTGACTGCTCTGCCTCCCTTGAAACCCTGAAAATGAATTGATCCGCCTAAGCCCTAGTTGAGAATCGATTATGGAGCCTTTAGACCTTTGACATCGTTCCGATGAACGCCTTCAGGTCTATCTTCTTTCGGCTCTACAACAGCCAACCCACGACATAGAAATGGGTTGAAGTGGTTGAGCCACCCACTACACTAGACGACATCTTTTCCTTCTCAAAGATGGCTAGAAATGCTACCAGTCTTACGGATACCTCATCTACCATTGTTGAAGGCAAAAATGCTAACTTGAAGGAAACACTAGCACACCCTCCATTGCAGCTGTTTTTTTTTTTCAAACTATATATATATATATATTTTTAAAAGAAATTAGGATTTATCCTCACTCAAATATTAGTATATATTGATAGATATATCAGACGAATATCAATAGTATAGTGTTTTTGTTATGCAAAAAGAAGATATTTATTTTTAGAGAAAATGAGATTGTGAAGACCTGAATTTTCATAAAATAAATTTATGTAATTCAATAATTGTTCTATTATTTGAATTATGATATTTGTAATTAATTCGGTTGTTGTGGTTTGAGAAAATAGGTTTCTAATGATTTTATTTTCAAAAACGAACGTTATTTAGGGGATCGTGAAAATCGACTTTTTATACATTCATAATATGGGAAAACTTTCTTCATGAAAGTTGTAGAGCTCGTCGATACGAGTTCGTGTATATATGAAACGTAATATTCGGAGTTCGTATGAATTTATTACGAATATTTAAAAATTGAGTTTTTTCCTATAAATAGAGGAATTTTTCAGAAAAAAACAAAAAATTTCAGATTTCCAATCTTCCCCAGCTCTCTCTCTCCCCGCGTCTGTCACCCATTTATGGGCTCTTCTTTGTCCGGCCATATCTCCCTCCACAGATCTCTGATCGATTTGATTCCAAAAGCAATTTTGCTCACCTTGAAGTCATTTAAAACTTCCTAGAAGACATCGAAGTCAAAAAATAACCGTGGGAGGCGCTACAAGGCCGAGAAGCTGCACAGCTCAGGCTGAAATCACTCGAGCTGCTCCTCCCTTCGCTGGCAGATTTCTTCCTCCTCCGGCCACCAATCGACTAGACGCTTGTCCCTATCTCTTCGCCTTGAAACAAGTTTTCCATACATATATGCCTTCCTCTTATCATTCACCATAGACAACGAATCGAAGCATTTCTTCAAATTCCGGCCAACTCCGGCCAAAGTAGGAGGAGAGACCAACTGGGCTTTGTTCGTCTTGCCATGCTCTACTAACTCACCAAGTTTCACATCTCCATTTAACCCGAAGAAGACAAGTTTCATATGTGATGGATTTTGGGCTATTTCGACCTCTTTCTTTTTGAGGTAAATTTCGGCCCTTAGACTTGAAATTTGACTTTGTGCTAATTATGAAAGTTGAAATTGGAGTTGAGATGAAGAACTTTGATGTTGGGAATTTTGGCAAATTTTGACTTTGGTATGGCAGCAGCGCCGCCACTTTGGTGGTGGTTTCTGGGGACCTCCGGCCACCCCAAGAGCAATTTCTGCTCATTTTTAGATTTTACATGTCGATACGATCATTTTGATATATAGCATGTGAATTTTGGATATCGTATGAATTAGTTATGAATTTTACGATTTCGATTGATTTCGATCGTTCGATTTATGATCTGTGAAGATTGGACCGTCCGATAGACGTGTAGTTTTGATATGATGATCGTAGGACTGTCTCGATGACCTTATGTGGTCATGGGTGAAGATCCAATTGGATCTTCATATAAGTGCATTTTTGAATTGTACGCTAAGTTAATTATCATATTTGATTAGGTGATTGACGGTTTTACTTTGGTGGACGATTTCGGGGTGAATTTGTTAAATTGAAGACGCAGCGGGAGTATTGAGGTGAGTAAAACTTATGTGGTTCATATTACGAACCAAGTACTTTAAATTATTTATTTTTGTAATTGTGTGAAAAATATTTATGGATTAAATATTTGTTTTTAAAATCATATGGACTTAATCAACTACGGTTCATAGGTAAGTAAAATTAATTTTAATTATACAAATGAATTTTACGATTTTCTTGTGTGAACTATAGATGTCATAGTGGTCATTCCTGAGTGGATGATTACGTATATATATATATATATATATATATATTTACGTGGAATATATATATATATATTGATTGGTGTGTTATTGAGTGATGATATGATTGAGTTGGAATGATGATTTGGATTATATTTCAAATGCTTAAATTTCATAATAATATTATGTATGTTGGATGAGTTGATTTCATTGTGTGGAAACATATTGTTGTACTTATTATGGATTTAAGATCAACGTAGTGACCGGTATGAGGGAATCGGACGCTCTAATCCTAGGTGGATGATGGGATACGATTTGTTGAGTATGTACAATTATCGGAAGTTCTAAATATGTATATAAGTATACATATTGATGAAACACGATAAAAATAAATATGTCGGATGCCATAACCTAGGCCAGGCGACGGGCTACGATTCAGTTAGAGCTTTAGTCTATCATATACCGTATTTGTATAAATACGATGTCGGGGTTTTGAGAAGAAATATGTGAATTAGGGTTTTGTGTTGATTGGTGATTTGGTGATTGTTGAGATTGTTGGTTTCTTGTGGACGTTGAAATTGTTGAGTGTTGACTTAAGTGAAAATAAATATGATTTAATTAAACAACCGTTCTTTCTTTTTACTCATAGGAGCTTTCAAAAGCTTATCGGGTTTTGTGTTGTTGCAATCCCGGTACACTATTCAAATGGTGTAGCGGATATTCCTGTAGGTCAGGATAACCAGGGAGGTGACCGTGCAGTTTAGGAGTTGCAGTATTTATTTGCTTTTCATTTGAGTGGTGAGATTTGTTATGCTCATTTAGAGCTTTACATTTTATTTTGTGAGTGAGTTGTAATAATTAACCGAGACTAAATTCAGTTTTTTTTTTTAATTTAAATTGTGTGGTGTGGTTGTTAAGGAAAAGAAATTTTCAGGATGGTTATTTTAAGTTGTAATAATTCATGTTTCGGATTTTGAATTTTTATTCTGAAATTCGGGGCGTGATAGAGATATCCAAAGATATATCAGTGTATCATTAGATTAGTTACATTAAATGTAGATCAACTACCTACAATAGCAGACTAATTCATTATAGTATTAGACTAGCTGAGGATTGGGTTACTAACATTGCATGGAGTCGATCGATATCTACATCAAACTGTATGTAAATAGTAGTAATATGTCACAATGTATTATTAACACTTTATATTAATGATATAAGTTGTCTTTTTGTAAGTAGGTGGATCAATTTTCTCTTTTATAGTTAATAGAGCTCACTTAAGGAACAATTTTTTGAAGGATTGTAAGGGATAAATGCAGGGGTCATCATTTGGCCCTAAACTCGCCCGACCCATAGGGCTGAAGCCCGACCCAGCCCTTGCATTAAGGCGGGCCGGTCCGACCCTTTTTAAATTAGGGTAGGTTATGGGCCATGAGAATGAAGCCCAGCCCGGCTCTTTAGGCCCGCCCGAATAAGCCATAATAATTTTCTATTTTTTCTATTTTTTAATTATGTTTCTCTTTTTTCTATAATATGCAATCTATGTCTTTCTTTGTAATTAATTTCTTAAGCTTTGTTTTCTTTAGTTTTTATTTTCTTTGTTACATAACAATTAATATTAGGATATTTAGAGAGATAGTTAATTGAATATAACTACCTTAACTAATATTAATAAATGTTATAATTTAATTCCTACACACACACACACATACACACACATATATTAAATAACAATGTCTTGTATTACCTACATAACCATTGAGCCATATTATGAGAAAAAAAATAATGTAAGTCTTTTTTTTTATTAAACAAAATAAGGTCTTTTTCAGCCCTATTCGGAAGGTCGGCCCTTTCGACCCTAATAGATTGGGCTTTTAGGGCGGGTAAGGATTAACATATTTAAACCCCGGCCCGACCTTACCCGATCTTAAATTTTGTTGACTTTGACTAGGTCCGGCCCGACCCTAAGCCCTAAAATTTAGGGTAGGGCCGGGCTAGATGACCCCTAGATAAATGTATCTAATATTTGAGGATAAATATACATTTTTAAGTTGTTACTAATATTTTAAATTTAATATATGTGGTTGAAATGCACTTATCCATCATAATCCTTTAAAATGTCTCTTACGTAAAAAAAAAAAACTATATTTAATATAAACTTCCTTCTTTATTATTAATTTTATTTTTTAATTAATTTTGTTCAGTTTTGTTTTGTAGCTTTGTCCTGATGTTCTTGAAATTTCCACGAAACCAACAGATTTCCTTCTTTCTTTTCATTTTTCTTTTCGGTTTCACATTATTTTTTTTCGGTTTCACATTATAAGATGTCTTTTTGCCCATTTTCTAATCTCACACCCTTCTACGGTACAACTCCAAGGGTCTAGTGCTTTTCCCAGCAGTGGTCAACGCCAAACCAGCCTAGCGGTTTTGGCACGTTTACATATTCCCACAAGGTTTTGGAAAAAAATGTGAAGCATAAATAAATGGGTAAAGTGACGGGACCGTAAAATGATCTGACCTCTTTATTACGAGAATGACATCTCTCTAATCAATTTATGATTTACTATAAATGAAGTAATAAGTAAAAAACAATGACATTAACTAACTAATAAAATTTGTAAAGAAACAAAAAAATTGTCATCAACGTTTGAACACAAGAAAATTGTTCCATTAATTATCAGCAATTATATAGTTAGATATTACTAACTGACTAAACAATAATTCATGTAAAATTTTTTAAAGAGGAATGCTACCTATCTTCCCATTCAACATTTTCCTTTCAACCTTCTCCACTCAACAAATGACACGTGGATTTCACTACCACTTTAAACTCAATATTTATTACATTAAATAACTAATTCTATTTTTTTCATATTTGCCCTTCTAATAAATGTCTCACATTTTTTTTCTTTCTATATTTTATTTTGACTTTGTAGGATGTTTAATTTATTTTGCATTTATTGTTTCTTAATTGATTTGGCATTGTTTTAATTGTTATTTTGAGAACCTGGGTTGTGGTTTTTTTTTTCTTTGTGGGTTCATCTAGGTCAAACTTTCCCACACCAATATTCTCTTTCTCTCAAATCTTTCTTTATTTCTTTCTATCTCTCTAGCATCCATTCTGAAATCCATTCCCCTTTTTTAATCTTCATCCAATCAAATCTTTCTTTATCTCTTTCTATTTCTCTAGCATCCACTATGAAATCCATTCCCATTTTCTAATCTTCGTTCAATTTCATTTCTTTGGTGGGTGAAATATCTTTTGCAAACTATGGGTTGAATGAAAAATATGAACAAGGTCAACAACAAATTGTTTTTAAAAAATTGAAAAGAAAAAAAAACTAAACTAAACTCAGAAAAGAATAGAAGGATCAAGCAAAAGTGCAAAATCAAACCAGATAAATATTTCAACAAAAGACAAATTAAAAACTCTGATCATGAAATGGAGATCTAAAAACGAAACTGATAGGAAACTAAAGAAAATTAAGAGAAAGGGAGAGAACAAAACAATTTGGGGCGCAATTTGGGAGTTTAAAATACTTTTTTTTATGGAAATTTTATTGTGAGTTGGTACTAGGGATTCTTTGGAAAAATAAAAATTATCGATTCATGTTTTATAAACTCAGAAAAGGAAACAAAAAACCCAGTGAAAAGTTATAAATGCAAATATATATAAATATATAAATATTGTAAAGGGTAGACATGGCAAAATAAAATTAGTTATTCAATGTAATAAATATTGAGTTTAAAGTGATAGTGGAATACACGTGTCATTTGTTGAGTGGGGAAAGTTTAAAGGAAAAGGTAGAAGGGAAAGGTAGCTAGCATTCCTTTTGTTTAAAAGTCACATAAAAGCCGCCAACTAATGCTCCAAATTTATAGAGATGTGCTCAATTTTGTAAAACTCTTCTATGCACCGATGGTGTAACTGAATCAACATATCTAACAGATTTCAGCTGTTAATATTTATAGGCAACATTTTTTTAATAATAAAAAAAAAACATACTTGATGTTATCTAGTCGTCAATTCCTATTAGTGTAAATGTACATCGGTTCACTAAATACTCTCTTCTCAATTTTAGCTTCTCATTTACCTTTAGCGCGTGAAGCTCAACCCCGATGGGGCTTTTCTTCCCTCAATGTTCCTCTTTGAGACATGGCTGATGTACTTCATGACATAAGGGGTGGGGTAGTTTTTGTTTGGGTTTGGACTTTTGATAATGAGGTTACTTGGATGATAAATTATATTAAACATAAATCTAGTATAATCTCTTTTTCTTACGAGGCATTAGTATTATCAAAAGACATAGAGGTGTCAACTAGATCAAAGCTCATTTAAAGTCGGTCCGAGCACGACTTGCAATGGGTTGGATAAATGTTTTCTCTAATGCATTCAACCCCAATCATTACATGAACCGACCCTAATATAACATAATTTTACTATAATCTCTTCTTCTTTTGAGGCATTAATATTATCGAAAGATGTAGAGGTGTCAACTAGAATAAAACTCCCTTAAAATCAATTTGAGCACGGCTTGCAATGGGTTGGATAAATGTTTTCTCTAACGCACTCAGACTCAGTCATTACATGAACCAACTCCAATATGACATGAAACCCGAATGAGTTTTCTTTAAATTTTGACATAGGAATATGGAAGCTCAATTCGGTTTCAACGGAAAAAAGAAGAAGGAAAAAAAAAACAAAAAAAAAAAAAGCCAACTAAGCGTAGTCTTTACTTCATTCCTTTCCCAACTTGGCAAGTGGCAACACCTCAGGTGTCTCTGTCAACAATTAACACTATTCATTAACGAGACTGGCAATCACAAGAAACAAAGAAACACTAAATGATCAAATCCAAATTATTACACGTCCACAATATCCAATCAAGAGTAGATATTTGTCCCACTAAAATAGTTTGACAATTCATAATTAGGGACGGCGTAGTGTTATAGCCATCGCAATTCTCAATTGATAATGCTTCAGTCGGGGACATCGCAAAAGGAAAACATGACTGATAATCATTCTTTATTTGATCATATGATTCACATAGTTGAAGTCACAATCAACAAGACAAAAGCGACCCCAATCTGATTAAGGCTGAAATTAGTTCTAAATAGACAGGGAAAATGACCAGTATGGTTATGCTTGTTACCTTATTCAACATCATGCCGAAAGAAGATGAAAAAGGAAAAGAGAAAAGCACTCTTGCAAAATATTGTTTGCAAACATGTTATTTTTGAATCCAAATAAATTTAGACATGTTTTAGAGAATCAGAAACTGAGAGAACATCGATGTGTATTCTCATTGATAATAAGAGTCTATTTATATAGTGGATTACAATGCATAGAATCTGAATCTTACAAGGAAAGTAATTCTACATTGAATAGGATTCTAATTCCTTCTAATGTAATCCTATTACTACTAGGTCAAGTAACCTAGAGTTTGGGCCAAACACAAAAGAGAAATTTCCTTAAACACTCACCCTTGTGTTGCTCAAATACGGTGCTTCTCTCATTGCCTCGCTAAAAATCTTGCCGAGTAACAAAAACTCAGTGGGACAAATATAACCTCGGTCGAATGGGAAAAAGAGCACAACACACCCTTCACGTTTCGAGGTGAACATGTAGACATCTCCCCTTGATGTCTGCGTCTCCCCCTGATGATTACGATTATAGGAGTTCAGATAATTTCCGCAAGCCAATTATTGCCACATGTTTCTCGAACGTGGATTTAGGCAATGACTTAGTAAACAAGTCTGTCACATTGTCCTTAGATCGAACCTGGTTCACTTTGATCCTGAGGAGCTTCTGTTGTTGCTGATTATAGAAGGATTTGGACGATATATGCTTGGTGTTGTCACCTTTGATGTAGCCTTGCTTCATTTGTTCAATGTAAGCAACATTATCCTCATAAATGCTCGTTGGTTTATCTGTGGTAGACTTCAAACCACAATTACTTCGACCACGCATAATTATGGATTGTAACCATATACATTCACGAATTGCTTCGTGAAGAGCAATAATCTATGCATGATTCGAAGAGGTAGCGACTAAGGTCTGCTTCGTAGACCTCCAAGATATCGCGGTGTTTCTCATAGTGAATACATAACCAGTTTGGGAACAACCTTTGTGTGGGTCAGAGAGGTACCCAGCATCAGCAAAACCTTCCAAAACACTTATATCGTATTGGGATGAGGAGAGGGAACGCAATCCACCATGTGTGGCGTTCCGGTTGTTTGATGGGTCCGAATCCATCATTTCTCTGTAAGGATAGAACAAGCCCATATCGATCGTACCACTTAGGTATCGAAAGATATCTTTAACATCAGTCCAATGGCGTAGTGTTGGCGCAGGGCTATATCTAGCTAACAAGTTCACAGCGAAGGAGATGTACGGTCTCGTGCATTGTGCTAAGTACAATAATGCGCCTATTGCACTTAGATATGACACTTCTGCCTCTAGCATTTCTTCGTCGTCATCTTTTGAACGGAATTGATCTTTCTTTGGATCAAGACTACGGATGACCATTGGGGTGCTTGAAAGCTTAATCTTATCAGTATTGAAACGCCTAAGCATCTTTTGAGTTTAAGCTGATTGATGAATCATGATACCATTTTCACGGTGCTTAAGTTCCAAACCGAGGCAAAACCGTGTTTTCCCAAGATCTTTCATCTCAAACTCGGATTTCAAGTGTTCAGCGGTTTCCCTTAACTCTTTAAGGATGCCAATTATATTCATGTCATCGACATAGACCGCTACTATTGCAAATCCAGAACTTGTCCTTTTAATGAACACACATGGACATAGTTCATTGTTGACATATCTCTTCCCAATCGGAACCTTTCGTATTCATTGTTGTAAATCGCAGTTTTGAATGCCTTAACGATCACCAATTTGGCTGAAATTTTGTAGAGATGATCTATACATTAGGATCTAAAAACTAAACGGTTAAGATGTAAAAATATGATCTAAAAATGGGTAAAAATGAGAAGTCCGTACGTTTTGCTTAGGTGCGGATATCCGCACTTGAGCAAAGTCCTATATATATATATATATATATATATATATATATATATATATATATTCCAAAACCCTATTCACGACCTCATCTTCACACTCTCAACCTACAGTAGCCGCACACCCCATTCCTTCTTCTCACCGAGACTAGCCACCCCTCATATTTTCTATTTACCTTTTTTCCTTCCTTCACATTTCAACCATCAATCTTCATCAATTTTTTAAGGGATTTCAAAGAGCATTAAGGGACTTCCAACTTTTGAGATTGGGTAAAAGTGGGAAGACATAAATCAAGGCTTATCATATTTGATCTATTGCAATTGTGACTTGTTTTTGTTACTTTTCACTCCTTTTCACTTTTACCTATTTAATTGATGTATATTGTTGTTGATTTGTGGATGGGTTGTGAGTAGTCTATTTAGGAAGCTAGAGTTTGAGCCCTAGCATGGATTTAATGTAATAAATATATTTTGATTTTATGGTTTTCAATTTTGTGTTTGGCATATGTTCCATTCTATAATATTTGGCTTAGATGCATGCTTAGGAGCTTGATTAACTCTTGAATATGTAGATGAGCATGTCTAGAACAAATTGGGGGACCTAATCACTTCTCTAATTTATAGCTAGGACACTTGTTTAGAACATGGTTAGTTACAATACCAATTTCGATTGTCGTATTGGCTAGCTTGGGAATCTTGATTCTAGGACTCTTCGCCTTTTGGTGCAACTAGAGGACCTAACAAGGCTCTAGATTGTCCCAATTGAGTTTCGACGACCGTTGATCCGGAGTATAAATACCCTTTAAGGAATCTAATGACCCATGAGCCTTGAAAAGCCTTGGGTACGGTTCTTGATGCCATTATGAATTGTTTGACCATTGTCGGAATATATTTGTGCATTAAATTTGGCTAGGAGGATACCTTAGTGACCTAATTTCCATTTCTTGATTAGTTTCTACTATCTTTATCCTTAGTTGCAATTTTATTTTTCAATAGTCAATTTTATTTTACGCAATCAAAATCAAATTTCACAAACCATTTTCATTGTCAATACTGCTTGATTGTGAGGTTCCGCATTCACTTGTGGTTCTCTTAAAGCATTTTAGGCTTGGTTTTTCCGAGCCAAGTAGGTATAAAGCTTGGTGCTATTTTTTAGGTTTTATATTTGTTAGTGACTTAGTAATCGGCACAACTAAGGATTGTGTTTGAACCCAAAAAGTATTTTTAGGCGGACCTTTAGAGTGGCAGACAGTGTAGGCCGATGTAGCGGCCCATACAGGGAACAAGTAGGAGGCCCAGCGAAGAAATCTAGGCGGAGTCCCCACGAAGCCCTACAGAGGCACAGGGGAGCCCACTATCGGGAATCCACGTGGGGTAGTCATTATATTCTCCACCCACGTGGAGATCAGAGAGTGCAGTACAACTTAGCTCGCGGTGGAAGGAGGTGCTAGGCGTGCTATGAGATCTGATCACTTTTGCAGAGAATCAGGAATATGACATCATGACTATATTAGTGTGCCATTAATGCAATTTGCTCGCGGGGATTCAATTAAACAACCATATCCCAAATGCCCGCGGCCAGCGAGGAGTCAGCTTTGCTCCTATTTTAGCTATATCCAGATTAATTAACAATTAATCTACGATATTCATTGTGACTCCCAAGATAATGCTCTTGCAGATCAGATACCCTTAGTCGAGAATAGAATATTCTACACTTTTCTGGGGTCTGAGAATTCACAGAGTAGCCTATATCCGAGGCTAGCACGAGAAAAGAAAGGACGCTAATTCATCAACTAATCTCTACTATTACCCAAGCCTCTCCGGAGCAAGCAACCTTTCTCATCTTACAGGTGACCACACTCCAGTCCTAGTCTCCATAAGAGCCGACTGTTAGTGCCACCGAATCTTCTGTCAACGTACGTCTGTCCTAGCCTCCTCGGGAGCCGACGGTAGTGCCGCAACCATAACGGTTACAAAACCATCCAAACAAGGGTGACGCCCTCGTAACCCAGCCAAGCTAATGTCGCGCTTTAGCAAGATCCTAACACTTCTTGTAGGTTTTCGCTCTTCTCAATCTACAATATTGAGTATCGACTATGTGTGAAGAAGAAACGCCAGCAAAATCCTCACCACGAGGCAGAAAGAATCCCACGAAGAGGTTGGTGCTCTCCTCGTTTACAATCGCTCGACAGAAGTCAGGTCAAGGGACACCCCTGACGACTACACCCAAACGGTGCTGGCACGCCCACGCAAGAAAAGAGACTGTTGACCAGCTACAACAAAACTGGAGCCAAACATTTTGGCACACCCGGTAGGACCAACATGCGTTTAAACTTTAGCCAGCAGCCATTGGGAAGTCAGGCTCTAACCTGTATCAAAAGGGTTACGCCAATTGTTCAATACACAAGACCTCCAGATATAGATCACACTCACGTGCGGACTGTCGTGGTCTTTCTGAAGAGTTAATAAACCAAAGATTTTCTCTGAATTCACCATCGACCAAGATGGAGGCTAAACAAGGAGGAAGTCAACAACTCGCTAATGAAGGTGAAAGAACTCCAGTCGTCCAGCCTAAGGAGGTTGGAGACACATCTAAGGTCACTCAGGTAACCGCGAGCGCGGCTACGACTGACGAGTATACGCCCATTCTCATACCAGAGAATGCAACCTTAAAAGAGCGGCTTAGTATTCTTCAACAGAATTCAGCCGCATACCATCATAAGATGGAGAGGGCCCTTGAAGAGGATCACAGGCGGCTTGATGAGTTCACGATCTCAGTGAGAAAACTTGAACTCGCATCCCAGATGACAAGAGGGTGAGTGGATAGCATGAACAAAAAGATGCAGAACAACCATGAAGAGCTTCTGGCGGCAAGCAAGCACATCGCCATAGATATTGCCACCATCAGAAACAAGGGATCCAACCTAGCGATCCAGGTCGCCATGTAAAAAACCGATCTGGATCAGGTCAGAGAGGTTTTGTGCAAAGCCGTGGGAGACCCTAACGTTGTTTTAGGCTCCCTAGGACATTCCTCAGCATCTGACAAATACGTGCCACCAAATGCACGTGAAAAGGCTGGTGGAGACAACGCAGCCTCCCCTGGGTTAGCGACAAGGGCCACGATAGCCAAGCTAGCAGCAAATACTCGCGGCGGCCCAGGAAAAGAAAAGTTCTCACCGAGTTTGGGAGCAGGAACTTCCTCTTATCCAGCTAGAGTCGTTCAATACGATAGCGACGAGGTCGAAATCGCGTTCGAAAATAGCCGGGAAGCCCAGGGAGGAGTCGGCCAAGTGGGAAGTTCTGTGAAGGGCACTATGGCCACAAGAGGTCAAACGGTGGTCAAATTCACATCCTAGTCGGCTTGAGTAGGCGACGAGGCGCCAAAAGGCTCCAGTTCACAGTCGTGACCATTGAGGGTAACGCAACCTTTACCCCGATCAGCTGGGGAAACAGAAGTTCATACTCCACCTCCTCCTAATTCGGGATATATAAGGAGGGATGAAGTGGAGGCTATGATTAGGGTAGCGAACCAGCGGCCTAATTTGGAACAGGCCTATCAGACGCCTTTCCCACCACATATTTCGCAGACGCCTTATCTTAGGGGATACAAGGCCATTACGTTCTCTACTTTCTCAGGGGAGGAGGTCGAAAATGTTGTGACCCATCTGGTTAGGTTCTGAGTGCAGTGTGGCCAATACCATAATGACGACAACCTGAAATGCAATATCTTTATTATTTCTTTGTCGGGGTCAGCTTTTACCTGGTTCACTAAGCTGCAACCAGGATCAGTCCCAAGTTGGCCAGCGATGGAAAAGCTGTTCAAGGAGACCTTCGAAACTATTGAGCCGGAGGTAGATCTGGCCTCACTCACTCTGATGGCCCAACAGCTAACCGAATCCGCAGTCGCATATCTTCAGCGCTAACCGGAGAAAGAGTTGGTGAAGTTAGCGATCAAGGGCTTAGAGCCTCGCCAACGTAAGAAGCAACATGGGAGTACGTTCAGTTGCATGGGAGATCTGATCACAAAGGTTGGAAGCTTTGAGCATTTGCTCAGAGAAATGGATGCCATGAAGAATTCCTCAAAAGGAACGTACATTCCGGGGAAACGGAGGACTGTGGCAACAGTGAACCACTACTCGGGCGCCTATGATCCTTATTATAGGAGCGAGGAATCCATCCTTGCAGCGGCTGAGGAATCCGAAGAGGATGAAGTAGCAGCGCTGGAACTCACCGGAAAAAAGGCATCAATGCTGAAACAGCTGAAACAGAGCAATGAGACGGTGAAACTCAAGTCAGTGGTGTTCCCCAAGGCTGAATTCGCGAGCTACACTTATGATGCGAATAAAGCTCATGAGATCTTGGATGAGATTTTGGACCATTCCCCAAACCAGAGCAGTTAAGGGGGAAGAAATATTGTAAGCTCCATAACTTGTGGAATCATAACATAACCGAATCTGTAAGGCTAAAAGATAAGATCCAGATATGGTTGAAGAATGGGAGCTTGCAAGTCGAAGCACCGCCAACAGCAGCAGCGCTGGTTGATTTGGATCCTTTCCGAGAGACTGGAGTCAACATGGTTGATGTAGTTTGGGGCACAAAGGATCAACAGATGTTGAGCCTAGATCGTGCCAATGAGGGTTTAGGAACATGACGGAGCAGTCCACGAAGCGTAGACCAAGGCTGACCCCATCTGTCGTGCTTTGTTCACGATGCAAGGAGGAGTGCGATGTCCAAGCTTTGCACGAAGAGGAGGTACAGACCGTTCGCTTTGGGTCTTTACCAACGATGAGGGTACCCGCATATTCTAGAAGCTTCCAGCCAGGTAGCCCGAGAAAGCTCACTGGGTTAGGGACTTCTTCGCCAAAGGAATCCAATCTATTCAAGAAATTAAAGGTGGCGAGAGAAGAGGAGAGAGAAATCGAGCGGTCAGGTTCGGTAACTATATTGTATATTCCGTCGGCGTCGACGTCTACTATCAAGGAAGGAAAGTGGTACACCCAAAGAAAAGGGCAAGTCAGTAGAAATGAGCGCTTCAAGGAAGAGGAAACTCCAGCGGAGGTTTGGAGAGGCTCGATGAACCTTGGAGGCGCTGGATCAAGGGTTGATCAAACCATCACAGCTGGTGAGATCCCCAGAATAGTACCAGTGCCAGGTGGAGGCATTAGCTTCCGAAGAGCTAGTTCGACCCCGAGATTCTCAACCGTAAATCCGAAAAGCCGCAGCGGGCTCCGAGACCTAGCACTAGTAAGATCGACAAACAGGAGAAACCCCAAGTCCCTGTGAGGCAAAAATGATCGCCGGCTCGTAAAATCAGCGTGTGCGAAGGATCTCTCGTGAGGGAAAAGATGTCCAGCCTTCGATTTTTGACAGGCTGGGGGGCAAGGACGATAACCCCGCGACTGCTCAATAGAGGCCTAGAAAGGTAAGAAGCATAGTCGTTGCGAAGGAATATCCTGTCGCGGCAGATCCACTGGGACAGGCCACAGAGGAAGGATCGCTTTTGGCTTACGTGGCAAGTAAGTTTATGAGGACGCCGACTTGAGTTCCCCAGCGATGGAATCAAAAGAGGCGGACATGCCGGACATTATGTGTAACATGGTGTATGTCCTGTCCTCAAGATATGCCTTGTCGATGGCAGCTCAGGAGTGCCAGGCGGAAACAGGCGAATCATCTGGCAACTCGTCACTCGAGATCACCTCAACAGCAGCGTCTCTCGCGAAGAAACTTATACCGAGGAATGAAGAGACAGTAGAGACTGCAGATACCAATGAGAGAAGCCAGGACATGGGTTTCAGCAAGCCAACACCAACAATGGCTCAACACATGAGGCCATTATATATAACCACCGATATGAACAATACCAAAGTTGGCAAGATCATGGTGGATACCGGAGCTGCAGTAAACGTTTTGACTACCAGAGCCATGCAACTCCTAGGGATCAAGAAAGAGAAGATCCAATCCACATCTCTGATGTTGAAGAACTTTGCAAGGACTGAGACCAAAACATTAGGTTTGGTCTTCTTATAGGTCAAGGTGGGACCAGCAGAAGGGGTTCATGCTTTTTTCATCACAGAGTGTCAGGCAGCATACAACGCTATTCTAGGCCGTGACTGGATCCATCGGAGCTTTCGTGTCTCATCTAGCCTTCATCAAGAGTTGATCATTTAGGATAGAGTCGCAGACAAGGCGGCAGTAGTCAAAGCGGATCCGCGACCTTTCTCAGTTTCCGCAGTCTACATGGACGCCAGGTACTATTTGGAACCTATTTCTCCGCTACAGGTTCGTGGGATTGAAAACAAGTGCAGCCCCACAGTGGTGACAATCTCAGAGCTGGCATAATGGGGGCTCGCGGTTGCAAAGGGCGACCACGAAAGGCCCGGACATACTGTGCCAAATCTAAGCACTCATTAATGGATCACGACCTCTTGAAGGAAGAAGTACAGGCTTTTCGTTCTTTATATGATAGATTATCTTCATATTTAGTCAAATCAGAGGCCTATGCGCAAGTGGCGACATTGGGGTACATCGATGAGGATTTCTCTGATCATGAAAAAGAGGAGGAGACCATTCGGCTGGCTCCAGCCTCGTTGGACGATACTCCCCAAAAATTCAGGGACCCCACAGAAAAGGTGGACTTGGGAACTGAGACTAAACCAATGGAAGTGGCAATCAGCGCCAATTTAGTGCCCGAAGAGAAAAATGAGCTTATCGACTTATTGCAGGAGTATAAGGATTGCTTTGCGGAAAACTATGAAGACATGCCAGGCTTATCTCTTGACTTGGTCTGCCATAAGCTACCGACTATCCCAGATCAAAATCCTGTGAGACAGGAATCCAGGAGGATGAATTCGGAAACTCAGGTTCTGGTCAAGGAAGAAGTCGAGAAGATGCATAAATCGGGAATCATCAGGGTTGCCAAGTACAATCAGTGGCTATCTAATGTGGTTCCAGTTCGAAAGAAGAATGGCAAAATAAAGGTGTACGTCGACTACTGCGACCTCAATAATGCCACTCCCAAATATGTCTACCCCATGCTGGTCGCGGATATGTTGGTAGACGCAGTAGCCAGTCATGAGCAGTTGTCATTTATGGACGGAACCACCGGTTATCACCAGATTCCAGTGGCAGAAGAGGATAGACACAAAACTGCATTCAGATGCCCAGGTTTGGCGAGAGTTTTCGAGTATGTGGTTATGCCCTTCGGTTTGAAAAATGTGGGAGCCACATACCAGCGAGCAATGAACCTAATCTTCCATGATATCCTTGGAAAGATCTTAGAGGTTTATATTGATGACGTGGTGGTCACTTCAAAGCAGCGGGGAAACCGCATCGAGGATTTACGGAAGGTTTTCAAGCGCATAAGAATCCACAAGTTAAATGTGTGTTCGGAGTTCAAGCGGGCGACTTCCTAGGGTTTATTGTGCATCAAAGAGGTATCGAAATATCCGAAGATAAGGCTAAAGCGGTCATCAATGCTTCCCCTCCGAGGACGAAGAAGGAGCTGCAAAGGCTGTTAGGAAAGATCAATTTCTTGCGGCGGGTTATTTCCAATCCCGTCGGCAAGATTTAGCCTTTCTCTTCCCTTCTGAAGATGCAGGGACAAACATAATTTGTGTGGGAGACGAAACACCAAGAGGCCTTTGATAGCATAAAGGCCTATCTAGTGAACCCACTGGTTCTAGTTTCCCCAAAGCCACGATACCCACTTAAGCTCTACATTTCAACGACAGAAGCTTCAATCGGTAGCTTATTAGCACAAGATGATGAGGAAGGTGTGAAACATGCCATTTTCTACCTAAGTAGAACGATAACAGACTGCAAAACTAGGTACTTACCAATGGAAAAGCTCGGTTTAACGTTATACTTTTCTGCCTGTAAACTGCAACACTATATGCTGTCGTTCACTAAATGTATAATTGCTCAGACCGATCTGGTCAAGTACATGTTGTCGCGGCCCATACTTAGGGGCCGGATTGGCAAATGGGTATTGGCTATTTCAGAGTTCTCTTTGCAGTATGTTCCTCAAAAGGCTGTGAAGGGCCAAGCCATCGCGAATTTTCTAACACATTATCCAATGCTGGAAACTAAGGAGATCTGCGAACTAAATGTCACCGCGATTTCTCAAGAAGACTTGTATGGAACGCCCGCCGGGGAGGTTCACGAGAATTCATTGGCAGCTATCATGCTACAGCCTTGGATATTGTACTTCGATGGTTCAAGAACAGATACCTTGGCCGGAGCAGGCATTGCACTGGAAAACCCATCCAGGGATCATTTTTCATACTCTTTTCAGTTAGGGTATCAATGCACCAATAACCAAGCAGAATACGAGGCCTTAATTATAGGCCTAGAAGTACTCTTGGAGATGGGAGTCAAGGAAGTGCAAATACTTGGGGACTATTCGTTGGTGATCAATCAGTTACGAGAGAAGTTCAAATGCTCTAGTTTCTCGCTGGCCCCGTATTGGGATAGAGCCCAGGAATTGTTGGAGCTCTTTGATGATGTGGATCTGGAACATATTCCACGCGAGCAAAATTTCAAGAGCGAATTCTGAAGGTGGAGCATCGAACGCTTCCTTCTTGGATGGTGAGGAAAGAGCCGCTAGAAGACACCGCGATAGCAACCCTAGAATCCATTAATGTGGATTGGCGGGTTCCTTTGATCGATTACCTCAAACATCCGGGTCAGCCCATTAACAAGAGGATCCGCTACCTTGCTCTCAATCATTTCCTCAGGAATGATGAACTCCGTAGGCGATGAGAAGATGGCATAGATTTCAAATGTGTATTCGGGGCCGAAGCAAAAGAGCTCATGCAAGACGTACATTCTGGTGTCTGTGGTGCTCACCAAGCAGGTCCGAAAATGCATTGGTTACTCAGGAGACATGGATGTTTCTGGCCAAGCACTTTGAAGGATTGTATAGCCTTCGTGAAAAGGTCTTTGGATTGTCAGGCCCATAGGCCAGTCCAACATGTTCCCAATATACCAATGCAGCCCATTATAAAGTCTTGGCCCATAAGGGGCTGGGCGCTGGACTTAATTGGAATGATCCACCCACATTTATCGCTACAACACATAAGTTTTTCATCGTCACTACCGACTTCTTTACAAAGTGGGTCGAAGTAGAACCTTTGAAGGAAGCATCTAGAAACACATTGCGCCAATTCCTATATAGGAACATCATCTACAGATTTGGTATTCCAGAAGTCTTCGTGTCAGATCGAGGGGGGGGCAACTTTCACGGGTGGTGAGGTTAGTAAACTGGCAAAAGAATAGGGAAAACAGTTTGTCCATTCCAGTCCTTATTATGCTCAGTCCAATGGTCAAGCAGAGGCAAGCAACAAGATTATCATTACCTTGCTAAAGAAAATGTTGGAAGCCAATTTGCGACAATGGCACGAGACTCTTTACTAAACTCTTTGGGCTTACCGCACTTCAAAACGAAATCCCACCGTGACAACACCTTATGCTCTGAAGTTCGGCCATGATGCAATCTTACCTCTAGAAGTCAACATCCGATCATTGAGAGTTCAAGAGCAACATCATCTTATCGGAGAAGACTATGTTCAGGCTATGTGGCAGGAACACGAGGACCTTGGTGAGAAGCGCTTGGAGGCTTTGGATATTCTGGTTATGGAAAAACAGCGAGTAGCTCGTGCCTACGACAAGCGGACGCGGGGAAAGAGTTTTAGCGAGGGAGAATTTGTGTGGAAAGTAGTTCTCCCGCTGGGTGAAAAGTTAGATGGTCGCGGTAAATAGACTCCAAGATGGGAAGGTCCGTATGTCGTCCATAAAATTCTAGAGAAAAAAGCTTTCCATCTCAAGGATTTGGATGGTGATATCCATCACAACCCCATCAATGGCAGATACTTGAAGAAGTACTTTCCTAGTGTCTGGGATTCGGAAGAATCATAGGCGGTTTCACCGCATGAACCCTAGGGGGCAACAGTAGTCTCATTGCTTTCACGAAGCCCTTTGACAAGGGCCTGTTTTTTAGGCCCATACTTATCTGTTTAACTAAGGGCCTACCTTTGGAGTTTTGCTCCGCTTGGTTGGACTTTGGGGGGGGCAAAAGTCTTTAGGGGACGAACAAGTGGCCGCGAGGAGCAGGCTAGTTGTGCGGTTTGATCAGCTTCGTCGCGAGTTTATTTGATTCGCGGTGGAAGCAGGGCAAACTTGTAATTTCCTAAGATCTTTTTCCATCGACCACTTCGCGTAGCAGGAAGTTTAGCGCGCTAAGGAAAATAATTAAATTAGCGATTGTGGGGCCTATATTAAGGCCTCGCGAGTGTTCGAACAACAGTTGTTTATGAGCATTCAAAAATTTTTTTTCATGTGTTCATAAAGTGGCTTTGCGGCCAGAGCAATACAATTGTAACTTTCCCTAGATTACAAAGCCAAAGTAGCTAAAATTACAAAAATGAAAATCTTCTAGAAGTCTTCCACTTTCTCCTTCACATGAAAGCGGCTATGGAGGCCAGCATTGGGTTGAGCAGCGTCATTGTCTCCGAAAGGGGGCAGAGTACAGAGGAACTGAAAGAGCGGCGTGACACTACGCACCCCTTTCCACTTTAGCAGTCACCATTTTCTGGGAATTGGGTATGGGAAAGGCCGTTCTGCAGCCCACACCCATTCTTTCTGTGAGTCCATCCTCTCCCTCCAAGATTCTTTCAATGTTCAGAAGGAAGAGCTTGAGAGGATGTGACCACCAAAGCCCCTTCTGTCTTGAGGACTCGGTTCGAGCCACATCCAAATGGAAAGGGAGTTAAAGGAGGAGCAAAGCCATCAGGGTGGCCTTCCTCCCCCTCGGCCTGTTCCGCGTGTGAGGGATCCAGAAAAAGATGATCTGGCATGTCCAGACCCCCCACACTAATGGAGCTCCTTGTGCTTTTCTACTCTTGACAGCCTGGGTGAAGATATAGGTTGGGAGGAGAGGTAGGCACGAGGTTTGCCTGAGATTAAGCCATGAGGCCTAAACCAGGCTTGAGATTTCGCCATAAGGCCTAAAGCCTAGAGGCTGAGATTGTTTTATGAGGCGAAGATTTTTGAAGAAGTAGGAAGAGAATTAAGGATTGGAAAGCCATGGTTTTTGGGTTCAAAGCAAGTTTTGGAAGATCAGTGCATCCCTTGTTCGAAGTACCCCTATTTATAGGAGAGATTGAATTTGGATGAGCGTTTGGGGAGTCAAATCAGTGTCTTTAATCCAGATTAATTACTTTAATCTCAGAAATAAAGGGAACATAATGAAGAGTGGGGAACCAAGCGATTTTCGAGGAGGTAACTATTCATTTTTCAAGATTATCTTTTCGCAACCGTTTTTCAACGGGAAGTTAATGCAAATTTAAAGCCCATTATGATGACAAGACAAAGAAGCTCGTGATTTGGGCCAGTAATTGGATCCAGATACAACGTCGGTCCAGAAGATACATTCGGCTATACTATCAAGGCCCATTTGTACAGAAGGGGGCATTCCTAGCGTTCCTAAATCTCGCGAAGCCCATTCATGAAGGCCTGTTCGTGAGGCTCATCATTGTTTCTTCACTACAACTAGCAACATTATCTGGTAACACTACACCGAGGACGAGCACCACGTCAGCAGTGTCCCAAAACATTTTGTTTCAGCGGTGCTTTCCAGTGGCCGCGAAGAATATATCTGTTTCTAAAGGGGTAATTTGAGCTTTTTGGGGTATGGGACCTACATTTGGGGCCTTACGAGACATAATTATCAACATCAGGATGAGAAAATAGTATTATTTTCATAAAGGGCTTTGTGGCCAAAAGTAGTACATTCATTACAAGGCCAAAAGTGGCTAAAATACTAACATTGAATATTTGGATATTTTTTCCGAATCTTTCTTTAAATGGAAGTGGCTGAGGAATCCATCACTGGGTTGAGCCACATCATTATCCCAGAAGGGTACAGAGTGTAAAGGAACTGAATATCAGCTTGAGTCTCTATACCCTCCTCAGCCTTGGTAACCACCGCTATAAGGGCGAGGAGTATGGGAATGACCATTTTGTACCTTGAGTCCATCCTTTCCATGGCTCCATCTCTTTCTAGCCCTCCATTTTTCTGTTAGGAAGAGAAAGATTCAGAGGAGGAGGCCACCAAAGCCCTTTCAATTTGGAGGACTCAAGTCAAGTCGGGTCCAGAAGGAAAGGAAACAGATAAGGAAAGACGAACCATAGAGTGGTCTTCCTCTCTTCCCCGTTTCGCTCCGCGTGTGGGATTCTAACAAAGATGATCTTGCATGACTAAATCCCCCACGTTGGGAGCCCCCTCATGTTTGTAAACCAATCTGAAGCCTAGCACATTCCATCTAAACTTTCGAAAGGTCGAAACAAAGGGTTGCATGAGATTAAGCCATCAGGCCTAATCCAGACTTAAGATTGCCCCATAAAGCCTAAAGGTTAGAGGTCGAAAAAGGTTTCGTGAAGCGAGAGTTTTTTATTATGGAGAATGAGAAGTAAACATTGAAAAGCCATTGTTGAAGACTTGAGGCTCAGAAGAAGGTTTAGTGTGAGCGTTCTCATCCCCAGCATACACCTATTTATAGGAGCAGCACATATAAATCTTCATCCTTGGATGGATGGCCGAAGATAAAAGCCAAATTAAGTGTCGGTAGACCTTGGTTAAGTGGCTCTAAAAATCAGAAAAGCACCTCCACCCTTGGACGGACAATAGTGGAGTCAAACCGTATGTCAACAAATCTTTGATTAAGATTTCCCCGAATCACAGAAAAGAAGGGAATATTGGCACGTGGGGAACATAACGTTTTTCGATGAGGTAACTACTACAGTTTCAATATTATCTTCTCGCTACCATTTTTGTTCGACAGTTACTTAATGTGAAGTTAAGACTCATCAAGAAGATAAAACCAAGAATTGAAGTTGGACCAGGAAGTGGATCCAAGGGTAAGAAGATTGGTTACAAAACTATATATATATATATATATATATACATATGTTCTGTGTTACAATAAGGCCTAAGGGATCAACTATTGTAAGTTAGAGGGGGCCTAAAGTGGCCGACCCGCAAAATCAAGCCTTACATAGTGCATCTCAACCTGGAGGCTTGCGGCGTGAACTCTATTTTCAGCCAACGAAGCCCGTTCTGCGGATTGGGCCAACCATTTGGTCAATTCTTATAAAGCAGCCAAGGGAGCTTCTAGTGGGGCTTCCTCCACTTTGAGCTTATTGTTCATATGGGCCAGGTTGGCTTGGAGATGTCGGATCTGGGCTTCTATGTTCGACATTTGGTGCCTTATTTCCCTCATTCGAGCGGCCCGATCATTCAAATGGCCGCAAAGAGTCTCCACCTGATTGGCAAGGTCATTATAGGCCCTGCAGACTGCGCGAGCTTAAGCCTCGTTGGCGGAATGACGAGCGTGGGCCACGTCAAATTCCTTCAACAACTTTTCTATAACTTCGAGCTGAACTGGGTGGACCACACGCTCTCGATAGAGGAAAACAATGGCCTCCTGGACCTTGGGTAGTTCTGCAGGCCCCAGCCGCCGCTATCCAAGAAGACTTCGAAGCTCCGCCCTCGCTAGTTCAGCAGCGATAGGAGGATTTTCTGCAAGAGCTTGAGCAAGTCTCTCAAGTCTAGTAGGAGGAGGAGGTGGCGGGGGATTTGCCTCACAAGCAAGAGGGCCGACGAGTTCCTTAATTCGTTCATCTTCGCCCACAGCTCTTGTGATAGCCTCCTGAACTTGGTTGGGCATCCCTACCGCCGGAGGCTCCGGAAGTCCAGCGCGAGTTTTGCTATTAGATGTTTGGGGGCAAGCAGTTCCGAGGACAGAGCCGCCGGCGTCAATGTTCGCTGAGGTCGTTTCCGAGATCGAGGGGCCAACATCACTGATCGCTTCATCCAAGTCTGGGATGTTCATCCCGCCGGCGAAATCTTCAGCATCAATGACCACCTCCACAGTATGAACGGAGTCCTGGGAAGTTTCAGAAATCCACAAGGTTTAGGGGCAGGTTTCTATTTAAAGGAAAACAAAAATATAGGCCAACGGTGGCTTACCTCTCGATCTTCTGGTTCAAGATCTGGCACAGGGTCATTCGGGAGAAGAGATCCTGTCTCATCCACTTCTCGGGCCTCTAGGACAGCAGGAATCTCTGCTTCTACCAACTCCTCATAGGTAGCAGAAGCCTCAGAGTGGCTTTCCACGCTGTTTTGGCCCGGAGAATCATCATCGGCGATGGTTATTGGAGGGGCAGGACCTCACGGTTGTTCTCCAGATGTGGAGTAGGAAGAGGCTTTGCGGGGCTAATTGGCGCTGGAATGAGCGCGGGCACCGAATCCTCTACAGCAACAAGAAGAGTCGCCGCTTGGATAGTTGGTGTAGGGACGAGCGCTGGAGCCAGATTCTCTGCAGTGGCAGGAAGAGTCACCGCTGAGTTATTTGTTGTCGGAACGCTCGCCGGTGCTGAGCCTGATGCAGCGGTTGAAGACCCAGCCTCATTCACACAAGAGGGACCAATGATCCTCTGACGAACCTGTCGAAGAGATAGTGCATAATAAAAACACCGCACAAGTCCTACAGAATCAACGAAAATAAAATAGGACCAGAGCTTACCAGTCGCATCGATAGAGGCTCGTCATCCTCAAAGCCCTATTCAGCGAATTGGGCGCGATCACGTTTGCGAGCAAGAGCAACAATAGCCTGCACAGAAAACAAAAGGGTTTGGAAAGCCAAATGTGCAAAGTCGGAATTGGTCTGGGCCAGGTTACCTCAGCGAAGCTTTCATCATCATCGTTGTCCCCCTTAGAAGGCTCCTCGACTATCGCCTTCTATTTCCCGGCCTGAGTAGAGGCTGCCCTACTCCGGGTGGTACACTAAAAAATGCACTTAGCAATAAGGATAGAGAATCAAACCAAGGAAAAGAAATGCTGAGGAAAGGTGGAAACTTACTGATGCCCCATGTTCACGAATATGTATCCCCGGAAGTGTTGAGCGAGAAGGTGGAGCGGGTTAAGGGGTTGTGCAGCAGGAGCGCGAGCGCGTGCAAGAGCTGCGCGATCCTCCAGGCTAGGACTGCTCATGTGATTAAAAATCCGACCAAAGATTTCGTCATGTGTCGGATCCCAGCAGTTCACTGACACTTCTTTCCACCAATCCGCATAATCGTTCGCCGACATCATTGACAGGGTACAGCATCCTAATCCGATCAGGGACCGCTATGAAAGTGAACTGACTCTAGAAATGGGGGGACCCAGGCAAGCCTGATCTCCGCCAAGAGATGTAGTAGTTAGCACCATTTGGGCCAGTCCAAGTTGGCGAGCAAAATGGTTTGGGGCATAGAGCTCGTAGCATATGTTGTCGTCAACAAGGCGGATGTCCTAACAGGAGATGGCTTGATGGAAAGCTTCAAGCACTTGCTCGCTGTGATCCCTTCCACTGGGCAGGAAACCATCCTCAAGCGGAGAGGGATACTGCCTAAAGAGGACTATCGTCGGCTCCGGCATCTCCAGCATCAGGTACAAGTGAGTGAAGGACACAGAGTAGGAGAGAGCGCGGTATTTTGTGTCGAGACTGAACCAATTCCCTAAAACGGAATCAACTGGTGGATCTTCAGAAATATCGTCACGGCGGAAGCGAGGAAAATAGGTTTGTAGCCAAAAGGAAAGGATCCAGAAAGGGCCACCGATATCGGTATCAAAAGGACGTATCACGGCGGTGTAAAGAGAGCGATACAGCATACCCATCACAGTTTGCCCAAGGCCAACGCAGATACCATTATAAAGAGCAGTGGCCAGAGGGTTCCAAGTACCAGTAGTTTTACCAGAAGAGATATAGAAAATAAACTTACATAGCCAAAACTCAAGAAAGGCAATCCCTCCGGTCACATCGTGCTTTTTGCAGTAGTAGTCTCGCCATGTCAGGTAGGATCTGCTGTAGTGCCCCTAGTTGGTTTGGTCCATATGAGGTGAGAACTTGACTTCATCAAACTGACCGTGCTCATAGGGGGGCCAATCGATGGGCAATCTTGTGATAGTGAGAATGTCTAGCAGAGTTATGCTCATTTGCCCAAACCGAAAATTGAAGGTATTGCTGGAGGTGTTCCAGAAGCAAATAGCAGCGGCTATTGGCGTAGGGTTGGTGTGAGAAGGAAGATGGAAGCACTGATCGATGGCTTGGGTGATACCCACCACATCCCAACGGGCCAAATCCCTTGCTCGGACCTCCTGGTACCAAGTTAGATCGTCAGCAAGAACGGTGGGTCAGTGACCCACTTTCCGCTGTGGCCCCCAACTACTAAAGTCACAGGGAACTTGCCGGAGAGCCATTATGGGACGGTGGATAGGAAGCCCGTAGTAGGCCATGGCATCGGCAGGCAAACTGCCACGAGGTGTGGGCCTTAGGCTCGCCTGGCGTCCACTCGTACCAAAGCTCATCAAGCCATTTCTCTCTACACCAGTCTCTCGCAGGCATCGAATACCCATATTGGTCTGCCAGGTATGGGCGTCTTCTTCATTGATCTCATCTGGGTTATCGACGGTCTTATTTTTCTTGAGTGCCATTTCTAGGTTTTTCAGGGATGGAAGATAAAATTTAGACAAAAGAGGGAGATTGGAAAAGGCCTTATTTGTTTCTGGGTTTCTCCGAAAAAGCAAAACAGGAAGAAAGGTGGTCAAGAAGGACTGATACTGTTGCTATTGATTGGATGGAAGCGGAGGCGTCCAAATTTAAATAAGAGATTTTGTGAGGGAAACGATGCGGCCAAAAGAAGTTTCCGCGGCCAAAGGGTCGCCTCGTTTCTTCAGTACACCGCTCTTCATTAATGACCTCGTTTCCACCAAAGAGACGTGGCGTTCCAAGCCCCCTTCGATCAGTTACAAGTTACCACGGGCTTGATCTCCAGGCCTGGGGGAAATGTTTGAACCCAAAAAGTATTTTTGGGTGGACACTTAGAGTGACAGACAGTGTGGGCTGATATAGCGACCCATACAGGGAACAAATAGCAGGCCCAGCAAAGAAATCCAGGCGGAGTCCCCCCGAAGCCCCATAGAGGCCCAAGGGAGCCCACTATCCGGAATCCACGTGGGGTAATCATTATATTCTCCACCCACGTGGAGGTCAGAGAGTGCAGTACAGCTTAACTTGCGGTGGAAGAGGGGTGCTAGGCGTGCTATGAGATCTGATCACTTTTGCAGAGAATCAGGAATATAGCATCATGACTATATTAGTGGGCCATTAATGCAATGCGCTCGCGGGGATTCAATTAAACAACCATATCCCAAATGCCCACGACCAGCGAGGAGTCAGCTTTGCTCCTATTTTAGCTATATCCAGATAATTAACAATTAATCTACGATATTCATTGTGACTCCCAAGATAATGCTCTTGTAGATCAGATACCTTTAGTCGAGAATAGAATATTCTACACTTTTCTGGGGTCTGGGAATTCACATAATAGCCTATATCCAAGGCTAGCACGAGAAAAGAAAGGACAACAAATTCATCAACTAATCTCTACGATTACCCAAGCCTCTCCGGAGCAAACAACCTTTCTCATCTTACAGGTGACTGTTAGTGTCCCCGAACGTCTTTCCTAGCCTCCTCGGGAGCCTACGGTAGTGTCGCGACCACAACGGTTATAGAACCATCCAAGCAAGGGTGACGCCTTCGCAACCCAGTCAAGCTAAAGTCGCGCTTTAGCAAGATCCTAACACTTCCCGTAGGTTTTCACTCTGCTCAATCTGCAATATTGAGTATCGACTGTGTGTGAATAGAAGAAACAACAGCAAAGTCCTCACCACGAGGTAGAAAGAATCCCACGATGAGGTTGGTGCTCTCCTCGTTTACAATCGCTGGACAGAAGTCAGGTCAAGGGACACCCCCGACGACTGCACCCGAACGGTGCTGGCACACCCACGCAAAAAAAAAGGCTGTTGACCAGCTACAACAAAACTGGAGCGAAACATATTGGAGTTAGCTTTTCAATCCCCGTGGTACGATAATTTCGGGTCCAAATATTTCCCACTTCTTTGATGATTGTGCCCTTATTGCGTGTAAGTTGCATTTAAGTACCAAATCAGCACCAAACTCAAGTGACTATCTATTTTAACTTTTGGCTATCTCGCTTTTAAATATAGAGAGCGAGATAAAACTTTATATTATTTTTGTTAATTTAAAACATTTCTTTTTAAGTTGTTACATGTAATTGATAAATATGTTTAAACTATTTTTTTCATTAAAAAAAATATAATTTCAAAATTAGCTAAAATAGAAAGAATCAATACAGACGTATTGTTAAATTAGCTAGTCAAAATGACTTTTTAGTTAGTTTAGCGATAAGTTAACTAGAAAATTATTGCTAAAAATACTCTTAAACTTCAAGTTACCATATAATTTATCGTCGCCAGCGCAATAAAAAGAGTAATCACTGAAATAATTATTATCTACTATAGACTCTAGAATAATGACAAGATATACAGCGAGAACTTAGAGTTTGATGTTTCACCCAACACACTCTACCACCTAAAACAAAAACTACTAGTTCTGTAAGGCGAAACAACGACATATTTTTTCATCATGTAACATAAGAGTCTGAATTATCTAAGAGAAGACAATAAAGTCAAAATGCTTAAACTGACACGATTCCGGTAATAAACCTGCCAAATTCACTAAACTTCAAAGCAATGCGGTGTAAGCATAATTGAAAATAGCATGGAAATACGAAACCAATTTAGAGCATTTTTAGTAGACTTTCTATCTTAACTCCTTAGCTGTTTTGGAGAGCATGTTTAATTTTATATCAATTTCAGCAGTTGCCTCAGCCTCCTAAGTGGCTATCAGTTTTAATGTTTAGCTATCATGCTCCTATATATAGAGAGAGAGAGAGAGAGAGCAAAATGAGGCACTCTATTATTTTTGTTAATTTAAAACATTCATTGTAAGTTATTTTATGTAATTTATAAATGTATTTAAACAATTTTTTCTTCTATTATTATATGATATACATTCAAAACTAGCTAAAAAATGGGTTTTCAGTTAGTTTAGCCACATTACGACTAAGAGACTCTAAAAATACTCTTAAACTTTAAGTTACCATATAATCCACCTTCACAGGGGCAATAAAAACAGTAATCACTTAAATTATTATTACCTACTAATCTACTATATTCTCTAGAATAGTGACAAGATATAAAGCGAGAACTTAGAGTTTGATGTTTCCCCATGACATTCTACTTAATAAATAAATAAATACTAGTTCTGTAATGGCGAAACAACCACATCTTTTTTCTTTGATATAACATAAGAGTCTGAATGAGAAACTAGTAAAGTCAAAAAGTTGAATCTAACACAATTCTGATAGTAAACCTGCCAAATTCACCCAACTTCAAAGCAACTCGGTGTAAACATAACTGAAATAACAACATGAAAGCATGAAGCCATTAGCCATACAAGGTCACAAGGTCTCTCAACAATTAACACCCCGTACCTCTAAGATGGCGATGTCAGCCTACTAGATCGTCCGCATCGGACATTGACTCTGTTTCCGAGTAGATTGTCTCCACATGTCCTAAGCTTGACCCGTGATTTGAATTGAATCAGAACCAATGACCGACGCAGATAGGCCGACCTCGGCCACCTTAGAAAATACAGGACGATAATACAGGCTGAATATATTTAATCTTGCCGTAGAAACAAATGGCTTCGGCCCAGATCTAAGAACCCACTCCACCCCGACCCGGCCCAGACCATCACGACTTATAAAACACACCTCCTCCAGGTCCGAGCCCTTGACCGCCTCATTTAACCTGATCGCTCCTCCGTCTCCGCCGCCTGAAACAAAAACTAAAAATTTTTACGAAAATTAAAATGCCAACAAACACAAACCTCTCTCCTTTTTAATTCAAAAAACAAAACCCAAATTTGGCGCTCTTATGGCAGCAGCCTCTTCTCCCTCCCCAGCCCTAACCGCCACCACCCCCGACGCCTCTCATGCCGCCTCCGTCGCCGTCACCGCTCCGCCCTTCTCCGCGGTTTTCCGCTCCGAAACTCCGACCAAGACGCTCCGCGGCCTCAACAAGCCCAAGTGCAAGGTCTGCGGCAATGTCGCTCGCTCCAGGTAATTTTTACTCTCTTTTTTGGTTTCAGATTTGGTAATTTTCTGCAGAGTTAGGTTCGTCGCCTAGGTTTTTATCGCTGGCCGTACGATTTAGCTAGGTCTTTTTCGTGAGGATTTGCGTTTGTTTGTGGTTAGAGTAATTGATTTGAAGGAATTGAATTCGCTGGGCTGTGATTGATGTTGTGTATGGTGTTAGAAGTTGTTAAAAGCTTGAAATTACAGTAGGGAAGGAATTTTGTGCTCTTGTTTCAAATTTCACACTGTGAGGGGTATGATTGGAATTCAGTCTATGAAAAAAGAAAGACAGAGGTAGCAAAAAAGGACTAATTGCTGAGATTTGGAGAATCTGAAGCACATACAGAAGCCTGAAACTTTGTGGTTGGCCTATGGTAATATTAGACAAGTTTCCTTTGAAGTGGATGCCTGAATGCCAAGTATGGCTCGTAATAATCTATCTTCCGGAACATATGACGATTCTTTCGCCATCTGCGGTTTTAATTTACCTACTAAAATATCACCCGTCTTTACCCAAGATCCCAGCCTCACAATTCCATTTTTGTCTAAATTGCGGACTAAATGGGATTCTAGATTTGAAAAAGTAGTGAAGCAACAGGACTAATTATGATACAGAAGCCGAAGACGCGGAAGCTCCCTGTTCATTTTGAATTCCCTACTTATAATACAGAACACTATATGATCCCCAATTTAACAGCTTATACTTCTTGGAGTAGGTGTAAACCCACAGAACTTAGTACTTTGTAATAGCCTGATATCACCCAAACCAGCTTTGCAGACGAGCTTGATACTGGGGTGTCCTGCTGAGCCTTACAGTACAAGGGGAACCATTTTAGGAGACTCAATTTGCATCAAGATTGCGGAAGTATCTTGAATTTTGAAAAATCAAAGAGTACAATTTGCATTGAGTTCCCATGAGCGATGACCAATCTATCTCCTTGCTGCTTGTGAAAACTAAGTTGAGAATTTGATAGAGGTGAGGAAGCCGAGATATTGTGGTAAGAAGTATTGGAAGAGCCCATGACCTGTTCCCTCATTTCATCTGGAAAGAGAAAGTTGTGGTAGACTCTGTTCAGTGCTATTTTTGGGCCTAGAATAGTCACTTAATGGCATTAAAACCATTTTCTGGTTCAATTATGATGCTATTGAATCGAGTAGGGGCTTTACATTCTTGAAGCCAATAATTGTGGGAATAACCCCTTCTAAATAAGTAGGGGAGTTGTAGAGATGATAAGTGAGCTACCATTCATTTATAGCTTTGACAACTAGTTAGAGTAAATTGCTTGAAATACAAGATAATTCTGCTTGTTATCTAGACTTCTGTAGTACCACTGAAAAATTAAGTTTGGAATTTTATGGTGGGATCATAATGTAGCAGCTGATCCATGCAATGAGAAACTTATCTATGATATGCAAAAAGTGCTTGCAATCCTGAGGAGTAGGATCATGTCTTAATATTTGAATGCGTTGGGTGAGTTTTGCAATAATTATTGGACAAGAGTAGGGTTCTCTCACCAGATTGCATTCCCTAAACAGAATTGAAGCACAGTGAGAATTGCGATTACTTTTAAAGTGATTGTGAATTCTTTGCGGTCTATCCAAGTCCCTTCCTTCTTTTGTTTTGCATTCTCAGGATTGATCCAAAATGTCTTAATATGGAACATATAAGTCTTTGTTGGGTTGTGTAGTGGAAATCACTATCAGTTTTTTGATAAAAAGAACATTGACTGGTATTATTTTAGGGCTTTCTTGAGTCAGCTCGAGGCTAGCTACCCATTTTACCCATCTGTTTTTATATCGAATGAAATTCTTGGCATGATTACCTTCCCCCTTGGTTTTGAAGTCTTTGTTCTATTGATATGTATCTAAAATTTTCAGTTCTTGGGTTGTTATAGGTAATTTGTAGGTCTAGGTGGTTTTGTTTTTGTTGTTGGTAGTTCTCTGCATTACAGTATACTTGGTTTGCTCTTACTTGAGATTAGTTTGAGCCACCTTTAAAGTTTAAAAGTCTCACTATATTAGGGTTTGGCAATGATCCAAGCAAGATTATAGAAAGTGAATTACCGAAGTTTGGATCAATGTTGAGACTCCTAGAATGATCTCAGTAAGATTTTAAGGTTTCTTCATTGTCTTTGGATTGTTTATTTGCAGCCACTGCCTAATTTCATTGGAGCACCATTTGACCCCAAAAATGCACTTTGTGAAACCTTAGATAGTTCATCTTTGCTTTCATCTATGAACTAACAGAGAATCAAATTACTACTAGGTAACTGTCCACATCTCTCACTATTGTTGGGTTTCCTTGTTATTCCAATGATGATCCTTCTCCTTTCTGCACCAGTAATACATAGCCTATAGTTGATCAATTAGGTTTCTTAATGTTATTGAAGATGCTGTCGGAGTTCTATTTTTGCTTTGTGAACACTACTATAGTCTCTGCTTCCCTTTACTGATGAAATAATAGTTTCTTTTATATCCTATAATAATTAAATTGTTAATTTTGTTACTCTATGATTAGTTAATGAGCTAATTTGTGTGTGCAGGTGTCCGTTTGAGTCTTGCAAGAGTTGCTGCTCAAGAGCTCAAAATCCATGTCACATTCATGGTATGTTAAATAAGTGTGTATACATGAAAAGGTTTCTGCTTTCAAGTGTCTGGGTATTCTGATGAATGGATAATTTTATCAGTTAGGGTGGGGGGAGATTCTGTCAAGTAATCAAAAACTATTTCTTGCATTTTTGGATGGTTTGCAGTAGTAATGCAAAGAGTCAAATATTACTGCTGGGTAACCTAATCTTTTATAACAACAAGTAAAGTAGGTTTGCTTTTCCTGGTTTCCTGGTTTCTGATCGGTCTGTGTCAAAAACAAGCAACTTTTGCTGTCAGTGATAATAAGGTGAAACTCACATACATAGTTGATTGGTAGAAGTTTAGATCCCATACATATGTGTAGTGTTTCCTTCAAGGAAAAGGGAAGCAGGGGGTAAAACATGGTCTTGACTCTTAAGCAATACCATACCATGGTATCACACATGTGAATCACTGGGTATCTATGACGATGAGGGGAATGTTAAGACTGGACTCTAGGCAATAATGATGGGGGCTTAGTGTGTGTAGGATACTGAAAAAAAAAATTATGGGTAGTTTTGGCAACACGGCATTGCATGGCGAATAAATCTTTTCTGGGTACTGTCAAATAATGTTGCAGCCTATGTAATAGGTTTGGGTTTTACAAGCTAGTAGGAAACAGTATTCTTATATTTCTAAAAAGGTTAATCTGTGCTGTCAAGGACATGATTGGTTATGTAAAATTTGGATCCAAGTTGTTTACTTAGGTGGCACGTCTATACATGAACTATATATCACAATTTTTTTTTCCTTTTTTGGGCACTTCTGATCATAATTTTATTATAAACAGTTTAACCTTTTAAAATTCATATCACATGATGATACATTGGTTTAATATCGCTTATGTGTTTTGATAATCGATCTGAACTGAATATATATCACAACTGAATTAACCCTATCTAATTTGCTTGGCATTTTTTGGTTATAAAATATCCCATTTAAAATTTTAAGAAGAAGAAAGAGAAAGGATGAGAAGCTTTGAATTCAAAAGTGAGAGGGCTGCCATAGTGGTTAGGTAAGCATCTATTGAGAGGAGTGATTCTAATCAGGTAATGAGGATGGTGAATGATGCTGCTGACACCAAATGTTGCAGCAAGATCTTAGATTGATTATGTAATGGGAAAGAAAGAAGAGGGTCGAGTCTAGAGCAGATTGTTAGAAGTCTGGAGATTATAGTGATCTCGTGTCTGAGGGAGAATTTAGCATTTGCATATATTCTACCTCAAGTTTACCCTCACTTAGCAATGTGCGCGGGCGCCGCGCGTCAGCTAGGTTTTGTCAGAGTCTCTTATGAAAATATAACAATCAAAATTGTAAATCACCATATAAAGCCAACTGAATCATGTCCAGTTTGGTTGTTTGACTCGTTTGGTTAGAACAATATGCACAGCCCTATTAATGTAAGGAGACTCTTTTATAGGGGGGAAAGCAGAGAATTGCTTGTTCTATCATCCTTTCAGAGTATGACCCCATTTCCTGCTTCTCCTGACCGACTGTGTTACTATTGCAGTCTTGAAAGCAAATACAACTATTCCAGACAAGGCATCAGCCTCAAGCAGTCCTCAATTTGACCATCAGTCAACTGAGACATCATCATCCGGGTGAGTTCGAGCAACATCTTTTTTATATTCCTGATAGTTTACTGTCTCAAGAGGTGACATTATAATATAAAGTTTATGTGAGTGTGAACTTTAAGAATTCACTGATTTCACTTAGTTTAATCTTCCCAATTATAATATACTTTTAGCTTGTTCTTGAGTCTAAGATTGATGGTTCTTATTCCCAGACTCCTCTCTGTCTGTACTTCCTATATCAGACTTTTAGCTTGTGCTACAGCCGTCTTACATTTATGGTTTTTACTACCCCACATTGTATATGTTTGTTTTCTGAATTCCGAACTTCACCTGTTTCTACTTACTGCCCTTGGTACTTTATTGAGTTAGGTCTGCCGGGTCTAAGAGCGAGCACTATTTTTGTTCTGGATGGTACATTTATTAGTTTGTTGAATATGTTTCAGGAATTCGCATAGAGTTGCATCACTTCGACAACTTTCGAACAATTTTGCGCAGTTCAATAATGTGCATATTACACTTCGCACAAAGAAGCCGCTGACCAGAAAGGCATTTCCTTGGCACTATATTTTTGTTCTTGTACTATTTTTTGGTGAGAATTACTTGTCCTAATGTAGGAATTAATTTCAGGATGCTGTGGCTACTAATGAATGGAGGTTTGCCAAGTTAAAGGAATTTAAGGACAGAAACATTGAAGTGGAAAATGAAGCTTTTGATCGATACATGCAGAACATCAGCTTATTAGAGGAAGTGTTTTCTGTGAACTCTAATGCGGAAGAGTCCATTGGGGATGGATCATCCATATCAAACCATGACATGACTACTACAGAAGGTGACAATGGGGATATGGTCTCAGGGTTGAAGTTAAAGTTGAGATCAAATCCAATGAGAACCAGTAATTTCAGAAAGAGGATACAGCAAATTGTTGATCAGGGATTAAAGAAGCTTAAAACATGTGAGTCTGCTGATGGAGATAAGGAACCGAGTGACCAAATTGAATTGGATATGGGGCCCAAAAAAGGAGAAAATTGGCGGGCTGCAAGGGCTTCAGCTTTAGGTGATCTCATTGATAAGTTGAACAAAGCCCGAAATGAGGAGGATCTACAGTCTTGCATGGAGATGAAGACTCAACTCTTCAATGAACTGAAATCTATGAGCAGCTCAGTATTGGAAGACACAGAGACCACGAAGAAACAGACTACGAAGAATGACCTGGAAACCAGGAAAGAGTCGCAATATTTATTTCCTCATTTGATTAGTACCAATGAAATTGATCAAGAAACTCTCAATAGCGTCGATGCGCACTTCTCTTCCCTGGAGCAGATAGAAGGTTTATGATTAAAGATTTAGAGGTGTGATTTTTAGTAGGATGTGGACGTTTAGCCAATTCAGAGGATCATAGTTTTGAGGTAGGTGCCATAACTTAGTGTAATTTCATCCTTGATTTCCTGTTCTTCTGGTCGAAAAGCAATGATGAGAAACTTGCATTTTCAATTTGAATCCTACTATGGTACCTCATTTTACTTGTAAAATGTAACATGATGTAACCGGCAGTAGCATTTGCCAAAATTCATGAGCAATGTAGGTCGCATGAAGCCATTAACCTTTTGGTAGGCTACTGGCACTTCAAATGCTACATCTAATTTCTCCAAATTGTATGAGTGATGATTCTAATGCTCAACGCACGTTACAGACTTCTTTTACAGAACTAGGGTACTGGTGGTAGCAGCAGCATGCTTAATGCGCCAAGTATTTTTTCTTTTCTTTTTCTTTTTAATTTCTGATCAGTAAATATTGGTTTGTTCGAATAAAGAGAATGCTTTGGGTTTGCCTGCTTCTTTAGCCTTGCTAAACAACTAGGAGATTGTTATAATATTTGGTTTAGTCACCGAAGTCTAAACTCCCCAATCTGTATGATCTTTGGGTCATTGATTAGTTGAGTACTAGTTCATCAAACCCGGATAACTATTATTATTTTTCAGAGAAGAAAAGAATCATGTTAATCTCTTGAGAGGAAATGTGAGGTCCAATATCCAAATGGCTTCTGGGTTCTGACTTTCATCAGTTTTGACTTTCAATAGGCAACTAAATAAAGCTTCCACAGTTCCACCCAACATCTTTAAAAACGAAAGGCCATCCAACTATTTTTAACCTTTCAAGAACTCTCCAATTTGGAAGACGTGGTTCTTAATTGCTATCATGTCATCTCTCAGAAACCTACTCTTAATTCTTTAATTGCTTGTGAATATTTGGTAAGCAATACCCAAAATGAAGAATTTTCATCTCAATCTATTGCCGAACTGTTGGGAATTACAGATCAATCACAGAATGATTACATCAAAGACATTAGGCCTCTCATAGATACCTGGCATGGTTAAAAAAAAATTTGGCAATGAATATCATTTCTAATTTTCTAACCAAATATACGCTAAACAAGCAATTTACTATAGTAGAAGCTTCCTATTATTAGTGTAGATACTATGAGCAGAATTTTGTGGCCTAACTAACATATCCTCATCTCTTTGTTTGTCTTGGAATCAAAGTCTTTACTTGTTGGTGCCTTCATGAAAAGAATCCCATATGGGTTCTAAAGGCACATACCATTATGACAAAGAAATCCCATCTTCTGAAATTTTCACATAAAGCTTTGTAGGTTTCTGAATGCTCTTGGTGCTTTTCTTGCTTTATTCTTCCTCATATACTTCTCTATTAACCAACAACAACTACTTTCTTGGTGGATATCAAACTTTCTAGCCCATCTTCCCTTGAAACAAGGCTGTCAATGTTTTCAATTTCAATGGCTTTACTCATCTCATCAACATCACCTTTTCAGAGAGGCCCTTTGCATATTTATCAACCCCATCATCATGGCCAGTGCTCTCAAATCTGTTCATCTAAATCATGATTAACTCTTTCTCATTGATCTAGATTCACCATAGGCTACATTATTAGCCATCTGAAAAAGAATACAATAATATGTTATAAAAAGAATAAAATGGAGTTGATGAGATGATGTCAAAGGGGATATTGACAATATAAAGCAGAAATCTCTCGGGTCGTACTTGTATATAAACATATGCATAGAAATAAAGCCTCTACAAAGTGGGGAATTTTCTACTGATAATCAAAGCAACCCAACTTTTGAACGGGCATGTTTATTTATTTGAAAAGGAAAAATATATATGATTTTCTCATCTGAATAGTGAAACTTTTACGTCATGCATCCCTTTCAGTCTGTCTATTACTTAAGACATTGATGTTATTTGAACAAACAAAAACATCTTCACTAACCATATCACTCTTATTCACACATGCTTTCCATCTGGAACCCTTTCTAGTTCAAATCAAATTTGGTTTTGCTTAATTTAGGCCACAGGTTGAGTAACCATGATTATGTTTTGGTCAAAAAGATTAAAGAAAACCCCAGTTGAGAATCTCACCTGGTAATGCTGATTACCAAACCATTTAAAAATATTTAAGCTTGCAATTAATATATATATCTTTCTTGTGACTGTCACCATGCTTAAATGAAGAAGGAAGCATCTTTGCTGTAATGTTTGGTATTCCTCCACTTTCTGTAAAGTTCTCCAACTCTTTTATCATGTGTATATGTGCAGCCAAGAATCATGGCTTCTCGATAATTGCATATACTGTTAGAGCTTTGTTTTGATGCCATTCCAATGCCACTGGTTTATGGTTTAGACTACTAGAAATGCTTTCATATACTATGACCATGTTTGCCTTGTCTAGTCACATAAGAGCACATGGGTTTGTGGTGAGATTTTAATTTCCACAAGTTAGTCTGTTGGAGATATATGCGTAATTTGGCCAATTCCTACACTCTCTCTTTATGTTAACCGTGTCTTAAATCAATTTTATTGAAAAAAAAAAAAAAAAACTGTGTCCTAAATTAAGATGTCAAATTTGATTCACTCTAACAATGTAGCGAGTACCTTTCAAATATAAAGTAAAGTTGTGTTGTTGCATTTTAACTTTCGCAAACTTCTGAGAGCTAAACTCTAAATTCAAACCCTTAACCTCATTCTATTGCATTTTTAACCATTAGATGTTATACATGTCCTATAATCTTTAATTGTATTAACCAAATTATTAGATTGTTGGTTTAATGTGATTGACAAGATTGTCACAATTATTATTGTGTTGGAGGTTGTTTTATTGTAATGCACGAAAAATAGATCTTCCAAAGAACAAGGCTTCTTTCGAATAAGCCAATTCGTTTGGGACCCTGCGGATCCACTCTTTTTCCTATTCAAAGATCCGCCTTTTATCTCTGTGTTTTCACATCGAGAATTCTTTGCAGATGAAGAGATGCCAAAGGGGCTTCTTACTTCCCAAACAGATCTTCCTACAACTCTATATAAACGCTGGTTTATCAAGAATACGCAAGAAAGGCACTTCGAATTGTTGATTCATCGCCAGAGATGGCTTAGAACCAACAGTTCATTATCTAATGGATTTTTCCGTTCTAATACTCCATCCGAGAGTTATCAGTATTTATCAAAGCTGTTCCTATCTAACGAAACGCTATTGGATCAAATGACAAAGACATTGTTGAGAAAAAGATGGCTTTTCCCGGATGAAATGAAAATTGGATTCATGTAACAAGAGAAAGGTTTCCCATTATTGAGGAGACTAAATCAGGCATCTGAGTCCAAGAACCCTAAGATGTGAATGTTTTGGACCATGTCGGTATAGCTTTGGCCAACTGGTTCCATACACACTTAGAAGATTAGCTAGACACACATTTTATTCACATGGACAAATAATATGACAAACCATTAGTTGTTTCTTTGGCATGAAATTGACCTAAACAATGACACTTTTGGCTTAGTTAGGCAAACCAGAGAGGAACTTATCATAATTAATTCCTAATCAAGAAAAATGACAATAATATTCAAGATTGGTGCCTGTGCCCTCCCACGCATGGCCCTCCTCTACTAGCACTTCATGCGGCTGCAGTTTTTGTCTTTCCCAATCCATTAAGCAAACACATAATCCTATTCTCAAAAAAAAAAAAAAAAAAAAAAGCAGACACATAATCCAAATCACTGGCTTATCCCTAAGTTTAAGAAATATGTAATTGATGGGATTTGGATTGGGTCCGAGAGAAGCAGGTGACTAATTGGTTCCACATCATTATATTAATATGTTAATGGCTACCGTGTTCTGCAAGATATGAGCAGACAAATCCAAGCAAAAAGTTCCAAACCCAAATTTAGGTTTAGAAAATGTTATGTTTTGATTGATGGGGGATTGTGATGTTACATAAATCACAACAGTAATTATCAAGGTTTAACTGTAATCTGTACTTAATACAGATGATGAATTCGAAGTTCAATGGTGGGTTTTCTTTGGGGAGCTTATTTAATTTATTCAGAGCAACCATTGGGGAAATTGATATTGCAAAAGAAGTTCAAACTCTGAAGCACCAAAAACAAGTAGCTAAACTTGTTCAGATTTAGGCGTTGACAAAACACAAGATGAAGAAGTGGTAAAACTTACCATGTGCTCTGATTAAAACTTACTTTTAATACTTGTTTCATGTATAAAAGGTATTAGCGACTGTAGGTGAACCATAGTCTACAAGCAGTAGTACTAAAAATTAAAATTCTGTTAAGGTCTTCCTACTATTATTCCTTTTAAGTTCACATATAAGTACAATAGAGCCGAGTAAATTACTGACAAGAAACTTACAGTGAAAACCAAAACAAAAACGAATTTCTACCATTTGGATTCACATACTTGCAACTGTTGCTAAAAATGACCAAATCGAAAGAAACTAGGAAAAGAAAGCATAAACCAAAACTGTAAATTGGTCAAGGCCTTCTTGCTCTTACATAATGACATTATGGCAATTTCTCTCATCACAATTTGATTTCCATCTCTGTATTATTAAAACAGTCCCCCCTCGCTTTTTCAAGAATATTTCGGAATCGAACTTATTGTTAGGTGTTCAATTCACTGTCCATATATAGTAGCCGCCTCAGTGCCAAATGTTAGAGATCTACTTCATGCAAAAAGATTCGATTAATTGACTTTTTGGAAGTCATGCTGTCATATTATCAAATACGAATTCTCGTAATTTTTGGTGAGATTAATTACTCCTACTTGTATAAGTTACGTAAACCCCAGAAAGGCAATACCTACTTAAGCTTTTTGGTAACTTCCAATTGCAGGGAAAAATTTAACTTCCATATATTAGCTCCAATTTTCTTGTCGACTCCCAGTAGATGCATTCATGCATGCAACTTTTCTGATCCTAACAAATCTACAATGGCGTGACATATAGCAATTTGGTTATTGTGGATGCATAAAAATTTGATTTTTCCTTTTGCCAATTGGCAATTGGCATGAATGTTATGAATAGATACTTTCAACATGATAACAAACTGTAAATACATGCCTAAGCAAAGTTAAGTTTATTGTTCAAATATAATTTTTTTCTGTTTTATCAATAACCTTAATGAGCCTAAGATATTTGAGGAAATTTAAGATATATTTATCAATGGTAACATGTTAGTAGTGATCAGCAATAGTCTCAGAAAAATGAGAGAAAAATTAGAGAATAAATCTAAGAATTGCAACCAACAGGCATTTATATTATGACTCAAGTCTAAACTCAATTTCTCAGCAAACTCATATTTAAATTACTATTGTCTTTCACCGCTCTAATATGATATGCTAACAGTGATAAACTGGTGGCATGCACAACCTAACTTTAGCCTATGACATTTAGCTAATATATTTAATTTAATATCTCACTGCTCTCCACTGGATTGTGCATCACCATATATATTACTTTCAGCTACATTTTCATACTATTTAAATTTTATTAATTTGGCATGCTTTAGCTTTCTAATCGCATAATGGCGGGCCACGAGCTTGTTGTTTTGGCTGAGATGCCAAATTAATGATAACACAAGGCGGCTTGCTAATGAATTGTATGAAATACCTTCTCCCTGTGAAAGGAGTATGAAACTCCACGATTTGGAGTAAACCGACATGAATTTCTACCTGAAAGTCTTCCACAATATGTGATAAAATTTATTCTCCTCCCATCTCTCTATGGGATTCTTGTAATATTTCAACTAATTTAGTTCCTATGGAAAAAGAAAAAGAAAAAGGAAGGAGGCAATACTTGAAAATTGAAATTAAAGTGACAAAGATATAATTGCAATCTACTAGTTCAATTTTTGACAATAAATTTAGAGTAAGTTCACCCGTTGGGTCTTTGAATTAGGTCTCTCGATCAAAAACTGTTTATTACTTTTTTATATTTGTATTCATCCGTTGGATCAGGTTTCTGAGGCATGACAATATTGTACCTTTAATGTTTTATTAATTTTTTATTGTAAATGAGAAATATATTATATAAATAAATAGTAATAATGAATTTTTGGAAGACCTACTGACAAAGTAATTAGATACTTTAGGTGAAATAAAAAGGAACCGATTGGAATAGTTTTTGCAACTATGAAAGAAATTTGTTGGGTGTGGAATGTAAAACAGATGGTAGAAATTTATAGGAAAATATTTACTATTTTTTGAATTATTTTCTTACCGTTGGTTCAATTACTTTCAAAGCATGAAATTCTGGCAGTCCAACTTGAAAATGATAATCAAAATCAAGGGCCATGATGCAGTGACTATTTCAAATTTCAAGGTCGCCGACGGCTGTTAAATACGTGGGCAAGCTGCATTTTAGCTGCTACACAACAAAAATACGGGAGGGACGTGTGGCCTCTCTCTGCCGTCTGCTAATGCCAGCATTAATTTGTTATGGGATAGGCTGGTGGCTGAGTCTCTTTCTGAGTCGGTATATTGACTCGTGTTGAGACCTAGGTATGTCCCAGACAGGCCTCCATATAATGAGTGGAAAGTGGAAACCCATTTTCTCTTCTTTTCTCGCTTCTAGGTTAAGGTTAAATCCGACTTGTTGACCAGCCTATATACCCTGCGGTGGACTAGCTTGCTCTTATTGCTCAGTATGGAAATGAATAATGATTTCAAAACTTGTTATCTTCTTTAACAAATTAGAACCCTATTGGTTCTAGTCCTTTGTCTTTCGCATGACAGAATTAAACCAGATGTGAGGAAGTAAACTCCTAAAAACACCTTTAGTAATACTAGTCATTTTTTAGTTAAATTTTAGCTAAAATAGCTAAAAAGTCGTTTTGACTAGCCACTTTAGAAATACGTCTGCATCAGTGCTCTATATTTTAGCTAGTTTTGAATTTATATTAGTTTTTAAATAAATATTAAATAGTTTAAATGTATTTATAAATTACATAAATCACTCAAAATTAATGTTTTAAATTATAGAGAGTCTCATCTCGCTTTCTATATTTAGAAGCGAAATAACTAAAAGTTAAAATAGAGAGCCACTTATAGCATCTTTAGTAGACTCTTTATTTTGACTCCTTAGCTATTTTGGAGAGCAAATATAGTTTTTTATCTATTTTAACAACTGCACCATGCAGACTCCTAAGTGGCTATCCATTATAACTTTTAGCTATCTCGCTCATAAATATAAAGAGCAAGATGAGACTCTCTATAATTAAAACATTCATTTTGTGTTATTTTATGTAATTTATAAATACATTTAAACTATTTAACCTCCATGTAAAAAAATAATTTAATCCAAAACTAGCTAAAATAGAGAGCACTGATGCAGAATTATTTCTAAAGTGGCTAGCCAACATGACTTTTTATATTTTGGCTAAAATATGACTAAAAATGGCTAGCATTGCTAAAGACTCTTAGGGGTCTGGTGCAGCTGCCAAAATATATAAAACGCTAAATATGCTCTCCAAAATAGCTAAAGAGCCAAAATAGAGAGTATGCTAAAGATGCTCTAAGTAGCTCTCCATTATAATTTTGACTATCTCGCCCCTAAATATAGAGAGTGAGATCATGCTCACTATAATTTAGTACATTTCTTTTGAGTTATTTTATGTAATTTATAAATATTTTAAACTATTTAATCTTCATTTAAAAAAATAATATAAATTCAAAACTAATTAAAATAGAAAACACTGATGCTGCAGAAGTATTTTAAAAGTGGCTAACCAAAATAATTTTATAGGTATTTTAGCTAAAATTTAACTAAATATAGCTAGCATTGCATGTTGAAATGGTTTAAGCAAATAGCCTCTCTATTTTTTATTAATTAAAAAAAATGGCCTAAACCCAACATTAGTACAAAGGTCCTTCAATCAAGCCAAAACCCTTGGGAGAAAAGAAAGAATCATTGAACAACAAGAAAGATCGAAAAAAGATAACCCATTTGCTTGCTTAATTATTAAATATTCCGTCCATCCAAACACACAATAAGACCAAGCTAATTAAGCTAAGTTATAAATTATCTATTGCATTTTGTATTTAGCTAGTGAGTGTCTGTGTCAGAGCCAGAGCCAGTAGTGTAACTTTGCAAAACTGTTTCTGTTGTACTCTTTCTTTCTCTCTTGTCTTTTTAGTACTTTTCACATGCAACTTCCCGAAGAAAAATAAACGCCAAGATTCATGATGGTCTTTGTTCCGTAGGTACCAATTTTCATGAGTGATTATTGTTTGTTTGCAAGCTTTGTTGGATTCTAACAAGAAAAAAGGCTGACTATGAAAGCAAGAATCATACATGAGAGAGAGAGAGAGAGAGAGAGAGAGAGAGAGAGAGATCATGTTTTCTTGGTTTATATATGTTAGTAGGGTTGCATGTGTGTGTCTGACGCGTGAACGTTATTAATGCATTGCGTTTTTCTAGAGCAAAGCAAAGCAAAGAGAGAAGGAAAGCGTGATACTGATCGAAATGCAGAAGAAAGAGAGAGCAGACAGAATAGATCCAGTTTTATTATTCAGAGAGAAACAATACCCATATTTTTGCACGTCTCTGAATTCATATATGATTCTTGGCCATGCATTACTGATTATTGTTACTATCATGAAGGTTTTGCTGATGTTTTGATGACACATTACTGTTCGTTCCAAGAGGCAGTTGGGAATGCAAATCCATGACAGGATGTCCTTGATTTCTGGAAGAAAAAAAGAAAAAAAACTGCCCTCACCAAATGAATTAAGAACCAGTAAACTCATAGATCAGTATGTTCTTGGTTTGATAACTCATAAGAATCTTAAGAGGTTGATATAAGTTAATCAAGTATTTAATGGCTGAGACCTAACATGATTGAAATTCATGAAACAGTGGAAGCTAATATGAACATACAGAAAAGTTTTGCAACTTTGCAACTTTTTTCTTTATGAATATGAGACTCATGTGGATCTGACTCTCGCTCCATTAAGAAAAAAAAATGATAAGGAAAATAGTTGAGAAGATATTGTTTATATAAAGTAATATGAGTATCACGCCTAAAATAAGTTAAAAATTAGTGAAAAAGTTCGAACTCATATTTTGTATTGATCATTTCTAAACACTATATTTTTTAGACAGTGAAATGATATTCTAATTTTGCCGTACAGAAATATATGAGAGAAAAGCATACATTGTGTTTTGATCTTTCCATACACACATATATAGATACAGATAAAGAGAAAAGCATACATTGTATAGACCAATAATGCAAAGAAATTATGGTTGCCCATTGACAAGTATATATGTTGAATAAAAGATGTTCATTTATTATTCTGCTTTCCCTTGTTCTTGTTTTGTTTCTCAAGCTAATATTAATTATCTGTTGCCTTTAACCTAATGGAATTTTATGATAGTTAACTAATTTTCACAACTTACTTGAGAACAAATAAATGATAGAAAAGTTGAAAAAGAAGGATTCCAAACAAATTTACTTGATGTAAAAATAAAGTTTGTGTACCATTCACATGACAAACAGATTTAAATTTAGAACCTACTGCTGTTTTCATGATTCACCCTAATACCTATTGAGCTAGAGTACGTTTATGAACAATTCCAAAAGAAGATAATAAATTCGATCGATATCTTCACTTAGTTGGATGTGTTGTTTTTGTTATTGAGTTGAAAAATACAAAATAGCATATGGGTCATCTGAATATATTGAAAATTAGGGTTTGAAAGGGACAAGACATCTGTATCACTCTCCCCCCTTAATCCCTTATGATAGAAGATGGAGTAGCATATAAAGAGCTAAAAAGGGGGAAGCAAGCTAGTTGAAGTAATTATATTCGATTGGCACCTTTGAAAGGAAAGAGAGGGCTTCTCTTGTTTGCACCTAAGGTCAAATATACACATATACATGGTGCCAACTTAACAATGCCCATTAATCCAAACAATGCCAACCCATGACCTTATATATTCCCCTCATCATCAATCCTTGCCTAATTCCCACCCATTTCCAATGGTCCCCTTGAAAATGAATATTTGTTAATCTTGATATGAGAAAAAGAAAGAGTAGATATACATATATCAAGTCATAAACATCAATTGTGATTAGCTATAGCTAGTATGGTATAAAAAACTATAAGTTTGATTGCTTCTAAGTGTGGACAAGTTTGGCTAATTCAATTCAAAGGGAGGTAGTGATCATGAGTCATGGGTCTTGCCTCGTGCTCTGGCATAGTGGTTAGAAAATGAAAAGGTTGCTATAAACCATCAATAGCCAATGACCTTGTATATAAATTTTGGTTGGTTTTGCATCGTAGTCTTCTTAGCTCATCATGATCATGATCATTATCACCACCTCTTTATAATTTATATTACACACCAAATCGATCGCTTTCTTCATAGTTTATACGTGTTGCTCAAGTCGTATATTCTTGTTGTATACATAAATATCCATCACAAAAATTAATTGTTTGCTTGCCAAATCCGGCCAAGAACCCATTTTCAAAATGGGAAAGCAATTAAATCGAGATTAACTGATAACATCTAGCTGTTCATGCATAAGTAATTAATTAATTACTTATATGTTTCTTTAGTAAATCAGATTGTTGGTTTGGCAGACAATGAATACCAAACTACCCATGATCTTAATTTTGACAATGAATAATTATAATTTTCTTAGATTAATTAAATTGATTGACGTTCTAATCGATCGAAGATAACATTTCAATATGTATGACTTCGATCAAAAGATTTTTGCAGAAATTTGAGAAACTATATATCACGTTATTATAATTTCTCATACGTATCATATATGTTCTCATCAACTAAAAGTAGGCCGATGATTATCATCTATATATGGACTTTTATATTCTTCTTATTTTCTTACTGTTTTCTGGTTTTCTTGCGTATTTGCTTCTGCGAGCACAGTTGAAGAACAGAGAAATAAAATGTTCAAATTAATGGTAGCCGCACCACCCCAATGACAAATGGGAATAAATCATCCTGTCTCCATCTCGTGAATGCTTTTGTAAGCATTCTTGCTTACACACACACACACACACACACACACATATATATATACATATTGTTGATGAATTTGTTTTAACATTTTTTCCCCGTTGATAATAGGTATCATGATTTTTAGCAAGTACAGACGTATATGCATTTATTCAAGATAGGAGATTAACACATATATACACCTAATCTGTTCGAAAAAGAAAAAAAATATGAGCAGCAAAAGTTTAAAGGAAAGTGTGTAAAGTAAGCGGAAGGTTTATCTGCATATGATCTGAAAATTGATAGAGTAAATGCAGAACAATGAATTGCTTAGTCATGCAGGATGGTGTTAATTCTTTTTAGGTCATATTGATTAGTTAATGTATTCAATAATAGTAATACAAAGGCATGCATGAAGCAGCATCAGCCTGCAGGTTCTTAAAGTAAATTAAATTCATAGAGATCGGGAAAGATGGATCCTTCTTCTGCGCGCTGTTCATATCAAACCAGTGCTCAGCGATCTCGATAACTGGCCTGAATAATTCACCTACACACTTTTAAAACTCATCCCTCACCTCTCTCAAGTCTCACCTAGCTAGTTATAGCTACAGCTTGCCCTTCTCTTTTCTGTGGTGGAAGAGATCGATACAAGAGATGCATGACGAGGTGCTGATCACATCAGTCACTACTTGACTCGATCTGTAAATAAACAGCAGCATGTACGAACTAAGTTTGAGTAATGGGACTTAATTAACCTACCTTAATTTGCACCTTGCTGGCCCTCAGAATACTATATCAACGATCCTAAATAAACCAGAGGTAGCTACCTAGCATTGAATTGGTAAATGCCATCAACCCAAAGTGAATGAATTGGCCCTCCTGTGAATATATGTGGTCCGATGCCCTAATTACTTCAAGAATCATTCAAGTGGCAAATTAGGTCAGGGGTACTACACTACGTAATATCTTTCTTGTTTTACATCACCTATATATATATATATATATATATATTATATAAAATTCTGTCTCTGTTTTATCAACGATATGGATGGTGCGTCATGTGACTTGTCATCAACTACACAGGTAGACGTCTCGAGGTCATTATATAAATTAATTTGGTGCGAATATATTCCCACTTCTTACTAAGTAGATCGATGAGTTTTTGTAAGAAGTGGGGAAGGGTTAGAATGGCATGTTAAGGGAAGGAATTAGAAATCAACTTAGTAAGAACTGCCATAACACGAGGTCAACTTGTAGAGCAGTTCTATTGGAATTATTAGTGGAAAAAATGGTAGGTACCTTTTCCTTAAATGAAAAATGATAAGTAGTCAAGTATTCTTTAGTCTAGATCTATGTAAGATATTCTCAAACGAAGATTGAGATCAAGATTGAAGATGACAATTGTTCTAAAAGTGGTGTTAAATTTAAAGGTCGTAATTAGAAGTTCAATATTTTTATATATCATGTTGAAATTTTAAAACAAATATCGAATATGTGTAATCACTAATAAATTTTATTTTGCCAATATAAGAATGAAAATTTAATTACATTATCCAAATTTTTCGCCTATTGGCCACTTTATTTGTAGATTACTTATATTTGGATTAGTAATCTTGTTTTTTGCAAACCTAGGGAAAAACTCAAAAAGAATATCATTCATGTATCTTCTATCCAAATTATGCAAAAGATCGAACACTAGTACTTTACCCCAACTCCACAAGGATGATATGAAATTCTTACCGCAAGAATGCAAAGTAATTATGCCTCCATCAAACTGGGCCAATCAAAATAATAACTGGTACAGGCCGGGTAAGAGAATCATAATTTTGGTCCCAGGATAAAGATGATGAGGCACCCTTTATTAGAATATATAGTGTGTCAGATTAGGCAGCAAAAACACAGTGACCTCCTTCGATTGGTAAAAAGCTTGCCCCTTACATTTACATTATATATGGAAATCTGCGAAGACTGTGAGCTGAGCTGAGGCCTGAGAGCTATCAGCTACACACAAAAATTCATAAACACAGGTCGTACAGAGCTGCATGATGTGATAGGTCTGGTATCTTCATACTTATTGTGATACCTTGGCTCTGATCCGTTGGATTAGGGACCACTGATTTTTTTCCTTTATTTTTCTGTATTTATAACTTTTTGTTCTTGACCAAAACTCCTCTCGTTCATAATGGCATTGGCGTGCAACTTGAGCGTTTTGTTCTTCAATTATTTCTTCTTCTTCTTTTTTTGCAATTTAATTGACAGAAAGATTGTTCTTAATTAAGATTCAATGTGAACATCTTGAGTTAGGATTTAGACTGTATTATGACACTTGATTTTTTTTTTTTTTATCGAAGGAGGTCAGCTAATTTTATAATTCAACAAACAGTATCAGAAACGACGCACCCCAGAGGGGCTGACAGAAAAAGCCGTCATTTAGGACATACAAATAACTTACTCTAAACAAATAGAAACACCCACCTTTTAAGAAGTTCACGCACCCTTATTATAACAAAAACCAAGATGCTTAGAAGCAGGTAAATAAAAGTTGCAACCGAGCCTCTGGTCTTTGCCACCCAAAAACAACATTAAACAAAATATGGGTTAGAGGATGGCAAACCATCCTCCAATCCCCTAACTAAGGAAACCCGAAGACCAAGCATCAGAGTCCACGCCACCCAAGTCTAAATCACAGACCAGAACGAGGCCCAAAAGGCCCAACCAGATAATGCTAAAGGCACCTCGCCCCGTTTTGGGTCACCACAGCCACCGATCCGGAAGCCTCCGCGACCGATTGAAAAGCCCAAACCTGGCGTCCATTCACCCATTGATTTAGTTCCAATTTCCTCAGCACCATGAACACCAACCACAGCGACGTCATGGAGAAAGAAGCCCAATCTGGATTTACCACCGCCACCAGTAGAAGAGCCATCCACCACAACACAGCTCCACAACTTTGATCTTGACCCGAAGGCACAAGAACTACCATCATCAGCATCGGCGTTGCCATACCAGTCGCCACCGAGAAGGGGAGTAGAAAAAGAGCGTCGTGCCCCTTCCAATTCCAATTCCAAGACCACCATCAACTAAAGTCGATCGCCGTAAATAGATCTCCCTTGCAAGAGTAGGGACGAGAAGGTGAGGGATCGCTCCTAACCCGACATTGTCAATGCACCCAGAAGGGATAGGATGCCCGCCCAAGCTAGTCGAAACCTCAAATCCGTTATGAATCACCACAGCAAGAAACCCGGGAGTAACCCAGAGGAGAGAAAAGTAGGACATCTCTCCGTGCCGTAAAGAATAACACTTGATGAATTTGCATTAAAAGAAATAATTGAAAAACTATACCATAAATACTTCACATTATGGAAAACCTAATTTATATGTATGATCTCTTAGTGTTGCCATTTTTCTTTTAACCTAGATTCAGATTTTTTTTTTCAAAAGTTTCTCCAATCTTCCTCTTTTAGGGCCATTTTCTCTACATTTTGTTTATTTAGAAAATGCCAAATTAAAACCTATTTCAAAATTCAAACCAACAAACTACTTTCTATTTTGAGTTATGTCAAAGCAAAGAGAGAACTTCATTAAGAAACTTGGGAAATATTACAAGGAAAGGGCTACCAAAACCTAATGAGAACTATATTTGAAAATGGCCTCTGAAATAAGGTTAAGGGCACCTCAAAGACAACATCATTAAAAAGATTTAGCATAACAGGCAAATTATTCGCTTTCATATTTCCTTAACGATTACATATGAAAATTTAAATTTTCATATTTCATTCATAACTGACATTTTGAAAACTACGTACAATTGATATTTTAAATTCAAAATGATTCAAATTACTTTAATGTAAATAAATAAATCAAGCAACTCACACTTAAGATAAACGTGGAAACGTTATATATGAAACTATTTAATATCCCTCTCCCATATATGTTTTCGAGAGAAGCAGAATTGTTTGCATGGGGGCCATGGGGTCATGTGTATAGATAGCTCATAAGTTGTGCCCACAATCAATAAGGAGCTAGAGGGTTGGGTTTGGCTGTAGTGTTAGAGCTAGCTAGATTTGATTCTCTCTTTTGCAGCAAATGCTAAAAGACCCACCACCACCCCACTCCATTCTCTTGTTTTTGGCTCCCTTCCCCCGTTCCATTCCATCGATCACTTCCTTTTCAAGTCTCTTTTACCCTCTGCTGCTACTTCTTGTGACTCGCCATTATCAACTTCACCAGAAAACACTGCCTCCAAGTTAGTACTGCTAAGTCGACAGACCCCCTCATGAATTATAATACCACCACCACCACCAAACCCTCACCCGCCGACATATGCATGAATATTTCTTTACCTGCCTTTGAGTTATTTTGGGGTTGAAAAGGAAAAAAAAAAAAACGCTAGAAAGCTGCATAGAAAATATCGTAGTGTTTTGTTATATTGATTGTTGGGTAGCATTATTCATGGACGGCACCATGTGCTTTGTAGTACTAGATGCCAATGGCAATGCCATGAAAGAAAGGAAGAAAGGAAACACAGCATAGAAAGTGGGTCAAAAAATATGACACTCCTCTCCATTTGCACAAATAATTGTACAAAGGAAAGAAGAGCATTGGTTGAAATGGAAGACTTTGTTGTTGTTGTTCAAATCATCTATTATATATACAATATTTATCTCAATACAGCATTATAAGAACTACCCTCATCATGGTTGCTTGCTACTTTCAATCACAAATCAATCCTAATCCCATATATTGAATAAGATATGAATCCAAAAGTAACCATGAAATTGAATTAATTTGTTTAAATAGCATGCATGATAAAGATGGTAGATTCATGTCAATTACTATATAACACTGTTAGGTGAAATCACAATGTATGAAAGTTAAATGCAAGTATTACTTAATTAATTATCAAAGAATACAACAATTAATTAATTTTAGAGAATAGGCACTTACGTTTCGATTTTAAAATGAGTATGTGATCACTAGCTCATTTCCAAATCCACTCCTTTACAGAAAATCTAGATCAACCAAGAAGCTAGCCAGCTAGAAGACTACAAATGGACTATAATGTGCTTGTCCACTAAATACAAAAGGGAAATAGTCTTAGCTGGTGATGCTCGGTTTGATTTAGGTAATTGTACACCCTGTTTCTCCTTTACCAAATGTCCATCAGTACTAATCCATCCAATACCTAGCTGCTTTATTATCTTACTTTTTGTTAATGAAGATGGAATAAAATATATAGAATGGTTGGAAGCACAAGTTCCATATTTGGTTCCACTATTTCCAACTAAATCAACAATTTTTAAGTGGAAGTGTACATTAGTGAAAAATAATAAAGAGGTTCTTGCATTAGACAAGATATGAACACATGCATGTGTTGCAGGCCTGAAAATTAATAAACAATAATGATCTTTAAGGACTTTGGCCTAATAAACAAGATTTTTTAGAACATTTGTGGGTTGTGATTAGAGAGATATGGGTACGTGTGTTTTTGTGTGTGTGATAAAAGCTAACTACAAGGGCAGTGGGTAGACTGTAGTAGAGGAGTGGTGAAGCTGTGCAGAGATCAATCAGAATTAAATTATGGTGCTATATATATCCGTAAACAAAAAAAGGCCAATAGAAAATTTTAAGTGACGGAAAAACCCTAGAAAGTGAAAATGAGTTGTGGCCTTGTGGGTTTGTATGGCAAAGAAAATAGATGGGGAATAGTTGGATTAAGATTAAAGAAATGCACCCAAGTAAAGTTGTTGTTATTGTTATTGGTGTGTCTTCAACACAAGGAAAAATGCGCATGATTTCATGACACACATCTTTGGAAATGATGATGATGACTATTCGATCCGCATTACTACAAGTTCATCAATCTTAATCCCATAAGATAACCTTGAGATAAAAACAAAGAACAAAGATAATATTGATCAACTACTTAAATTTGAGTATAGGTAGTGCCTTTCATTGGATTGGTTTTACCTCTTTCATGAGGATAAGAACTATGGAAGGTTTGTATAAAAGCACGTACACATGAAAGAATCCAAAAGTTAAATAGGTCATCACTTGCGTCGTCAAGCTAGACTTTGTTTATTTGGTACGTATGTATTTTCCACTTACACATTTTTAATTGTTTACAGCTTCATATTACTATTATTTACGTCTATACCGAAATGAATTCAAATATAAGAGGGAAGTCTATATATATATATATATATATATATATAGGATTTTTCTTAGGTAAAGATATCTTTACCTAAGCTTATGGAACGGATTTCCAGTTTTCAGTCACTTTTCGATCACATATTCACATCTTAACCATTCAGTTTTTAGTTCCTAATGTATAGATCATCTCTGCAAAATTTCAGCCAAATTGATGATCGTTAAGGGATCCAAACTGTAATTTACACGAACGAACTGAATCTGTCGAACTGGAACCGTTCGTGTACATTGTTGTAAATTACAGTTTTGAATGCCTTAACGATCATCAATTTGACTAAAATTTTGTAGAGATGATCTAGACATTAGGACTTAAAAATTGAACGGTTAAGATGTGAATATGTGATCGAAAAGTAGTCAAAAACTGGAAATCCGTACCTAAGCTTAGGTAAGGATGTCTTTAGTCAAGAAGGACTGTATATATATATATATATATATATTTTTTTTTTTTTTTGTGGTTACAAGAGAAGTCTATATTTTTGAAACTATATCCGAAATTAATTCGATTGCTTATATGGAAAATAAAATTGTATTTCATTCACTACATCCATATCCTTGTAATTTTTTTTACATGAAACATATATAAGTTTATCATGAAACAAATTCAAAAATAGAAGTTAAATACTCGATATCATAATTTAATTATGTCATATAACATGATTTTCAATTTTGTTTCTTCCGGATTGTTTAGTAACTTACTTATTTCATTAATTTTTAAGATAGCAAAATAAATAGTGTATAATACAGAATAAGGGGTGAGCTTCTAATGATGACCTTATAATAAGGATCAAGTGAAGACTTTTGAATGAACGGTTGGACGAGTGTTTTCAAATTTAGTTGATATTTTAAACTTTCAACATGTATATCATCTAATCGTGAACTGTTCATTCAAAATCCTCATTTATAAGGTCCTCATTAGAAACTCTCTTACGGAATAAAATCTCTATTAAATTCTAGTCAAATAAAGCAGAAATAATGATTTGAAGTAACATTCTGGTTATAATAATTTTTTACCATGAAATTATTTTCATTCTTGACCGAGCAGGAGAATGGTATTTGGTCCAACTGATCGACTAGCTAGAGGCAATAAATGGGTTTCTAGCACATCCTCGAGAACTCATGACTTTGCTTTTCATTGCCCCAAGCACAAGTTCAATCACTAATTGGTTCAAATATATAGTAGACAATCACATTCGTAGACAAGCACATTCAAGCTGTACACATAAGAAGAATAGCTCAGCATTCAAAGCTTCCACAAAGTACTTGATAAAAGTAAAACAACAACACCCGGTTTGACTTGCCGTTCGTTTTTGTGTTTGTGTTTGTGCGTCTGTATTGACTCGATGAATCAATTGTTCACACCAATGCCAATTAATCATATGCATGAAAAAATTATGTTTTTTTTTTATTATTTATTTTTATTACACAAAATTAGTATATGTGTGAATTGAACTCAAAACTTTTCGATTAATATATAAAATTTATGTCATGACATCAAAAAACCATGACTTCTTGAGTAATTAAGTCTGATACATTAAACCTGGACTCACTAATGTTTGCTTATTACCTGCATTTTTCTTCTTCTATATAATTTCAGTGACAGAGGTATTGTCACATAGTAGTTTAAAGTGTGACAGACACCAAAGTACGTACCAACCACCTGCTACTAAAACTAGGGATAAATAAGGTCAATCAATTCAAAATGCTAATCTAGCTAGCTGTTGTTGGGCAGTAGTGTTTGATCCGATCTTGCATTCTTAAACTTTGATTAGTTTGGTTCCACATATTTCCACCAAGTTCCACCAAATTAATGACAAGAATATCATGCTTAATTGGACTTTAGAATTGGAAATCTTCAAAGACTACGTACCCATGTGAATCCTGCCTTCTGGTTTTTTAATGGCTAATTTTATCTTAAATCATTTCGAAACTTGACAAAATGGTGGTGTTGGAGTTTAATAGTAATATAGTTGATCCATGTACATGTTTGATTATGCTTTTGCAATATTAGCAAACCGAGTAAAACGGCAGGTTCTGATTTGATTATATAGTAGTGCCAAGCCGTGTGAAACGGACAAGTTGATTGATTCTCTTGATTTTCAAACTCATGAACCAGTACGTCGAAATCCCCTCTCTCTCTCGTCCCTAACTAGGTTAGGGTAAGTTCTGGGTCTTACTGACTTTACTGATGTCTTCTGTATGATCTATACACTGTATGTCTGTATCTGTCTTAACGTTTACGATGCGGATTTAGGGTTTATATGAAGTATCTTTCCTGTCATTTTTTTTAATTATGTACAATATACACCACCGTGATTATTATCGTTCATTTTCAATAGCAAATGAATTCGTGTTGCCTCATTTCATTGGATAATAGTAGGATAATGGCATAATGACTTTCGGTCTCGAGTTTATCGAATGAATAGTCTCTGTTAGTAACCCTATAAAATAAGACTAAGGATTTCATTGAATAAGCTAACGCCTTTTTAAGATTTATGTAGACATATATAAGTCAGAATTGTAGTGGTACTTTACCGATGGAACGATGACGAGCTGAAGTAATTCATGCCACAGTTTTCATATATTTAGTGAACGTACATGCATCTCTGTACCAGGTAAAATTTACTCACCAAAAGCGACTGTACGTGAGTTTTACTCTAGTAAAAGACGTGATCTACAACGTGAACGACGATTACTAATAATACAAATAGTTAAGAGGTAGAAGAAAACGATAAATTCGATCATATTGCCGTGCAGGGCTGTAATACCATCAAAAATTACAGAAACATAGACATGCATAATACATACAGATCAGATCAGAGCTCATATGTAGCCGACCCCTTTTCGTGGGACCTTGAAAAAACAAAGACAAATTGCGTGATGCCATTCCAAAGCACTCTGTTTCACAATTCACATTACTTAGCTACCTCCCCTCTCCTTCCTTCATTCCTTCCTTCCCTTCCGTTCTTTTCATTTTTTGGTGGCTTCTACCTTTCTTTATCACCACCTCCATTAATTAAAGTTAGAAATCATTCTTGGTTTTGGGAAAGATCACCAATACTAACTTATAACTTTTCTTGTAAGGTTCACTCAAACACAGCTATTTTGTTTTGAAATTTTGTATTGCCATTTGCTCCTTCCGCATTACTAGCTAGTCATTAGGCAATTAAGTTAGCTAAGGAAGGCTTAGTTTTCCATGTCTACAAATGCAGTACCAAAATATCCTTGTGTAATAATGGTACAATGTTACTCTCCTCCATTAACTTTTCTACTCACAATTAAATTACATAAGGTACCAAAGAAAAAAAGAAGAAGGAAGAAGAAAAGATAAATAAGTAATAATATTACTAATTTTGGCTATGGATTCAACAAAACCAAACCTGTGAAATTGACTCCTTATTGCCTTAGTTACATAAAGTTGAAATGAGTTGGAAAACTTGAATTGTACGTACTCCAAATTTATCTATTAATTTTTGGTTTTTTATTTTATTTTATTTTTATCCAAATGTTTTGAACCTTGACCATGTTATGCTACCAGAGGCCATTGCCGGTTTTCCACTACATCACAATACGTAATTCATATGTCTTCTTTTCATCATATGATTTGAATATTCCTATGACATTGGAAATTTATATTGCTTTAAATAAGTTACTTTTCTCGTAAGAAAAGGACTAAAAAAAATTGGAACAAATCACCATAGAAGGAGGGCAACGTAGTATCAAGAAAGGTTCAAGTACTTCAATGACCATTACAAGCATTAGCTTGGTTACCCTTTTTTTTTTTTTTTTTTTTCCCTTTCAGAGAATGTGGTTACCCTTCATCTGATTCTCAAAACTATTTACTAACATTTTCTTCAATTAAAATAATTAATTGACGGTCCATGGGATGCATGGGAAAATGATTTTTTTTTTCCTAAATGAAGATCGGATGTTAATTTCCACAAATACAAGTTATTAGTCAACTCAATTTTTGTTATTTTTTTTATTACGTAAACAACTCAAAATACACAGTTAGTTGTTTTTCATGAGTTGGGAGACCAATATCGTTAGACCAAATGACAAATGGTATTGGGCAATTTTTTTTGTTATTTAACTCCAAGTATGGGAGTATGCCATTAATGTCAGGTTGCAAACTTTTAGGGTTAGCTTAGTTAAATGTATTGAAAAAAAGGGCTAAGATCTCAATTTCTTCCGATAAAAGATTATTGATCTGCATGGACTCCATTATCTAAAATTTAGAAAAGAAAAAAAATATACTGATAAATAAGATAAATGAAATCAAAATTAAGGGTTTAAATTGAAGACTTGTATAGATTAACATGCATGTGACCTACTTTCACTCATATGCATCTCCTACGTACAAATCTAGTTCGAGTCAGTGATGACTCTGATGCAAGTTCTGTCATGGATTAAAGTACAGTAACAATTTTTTTTGTCATAATTAAAACAGTTAAAAGTCAATTATAATTAGATTGTTATCGAATGTTAAAATCTCGTCACATGTGCACAAGTAATCCACAAAATTTGGATCTACCTGGCTACTAATTCATTCCCTCACATAAATAAGTCCTTATTGTACAATATTCAAACGATTTGATGTGTACATGGTTTGATATAAACATAGATATAGGAGTGTTTTTGGCATTTAATTTGTAGCTAGTGATATGGTAATGGGATTCATTTTTCCCACATAATTTGGATCTTACTTGTAAAATAAGAAAAAAGCATGCACGGGTTTTGATGACTACTATCATGAAGGTTCGTCCATCCTTTCTCTGGAAAAGATTTGATCTTTAAAGAATTTTGCAGATAATTTAAGTGATAATCGTGAATCTAAGATAATAATTATAGATAATCGTTACAGCAAAGCGAAAACCAGTACAGATTTGGGAATGGTTCAACTTCTTCTTTTACTTTGTCCTTAATTAACGGTAAAATTAAAGGGCCACTTTTGTCATTTGGTATTTATAGTCATATTCATATATGCATGAAAATCTTAATCAAAGAACGTTTTTTTTTTTGGCAAGTAATCAAAGAAAGTTTTGTGAAAGGGAAAAAGAGAAAACCAACCACCATGCAATTTGGTCGGAGTTATAATTGTGTAGTGTGATTTTTCGTTATTTTCTAAGATAAGAAAAGGGGCCAAACAAACTCATAGCTGTTTAAGGGTTTGAATCTTCGCAGCCAAGTAAAAGTTTAATTTTTCTTCATGGAGAAAAGATTTTTACTAAAATTGAAAAGGAATAAATTTATCAACAATTTTTTTTTTTGAATTTATACAAGAAAAAACAATAAAAAAATAAAAAAGAAGAAGAAGAGGGAGCTGGCGAGAGATGCATGGACCATATAAAAACAATTCCAGCGGCAGCGGTAGCGGCAGAGAGACCTGCACGCCCAACTACATCTACATCTACATCACTGTTTCACAAGCATCTTAAAGCCCTCTTCTCTTTCTTATTTATTATTTTTCTTTTTATATTTTTTCGAAAATTATGTGAAAAATCTAAGACCCTATTGTTGAATAGAGAATGGGTTGGTGTTTTAAAAAAAAAAGAAGGAAAAAAAAAATTATGGGGGTGATGTAAATTAATGGGGCAATGTTGGTGTTGGAAATAACAAGCACGAGAGTCCCTCTCAAGAAAAGCCAAACCCCACGCGAAGAAGAGGAGGGAAGCCAAAGGAAAAGAAAGAAAGAAGCAGAATATAAGGGTGTCTTTCTCTTGGACTGATTCGTTTTCAATCGCATCTATCTCTTCCTCCAAGCTCCCCCTATTCTCTCTCTACTTTCTCTCTCTATCTCTATATTCACAAAGCAGAGCAAACAAGGGAAGGAAGGCAGGCAAGGAAAGTAGGTGAAAACAAAGTGCCAAAGTAAATAGGAGAGAGGGATATGTAAGAAGAAGCCATCACGTAGCAATAATAATAAGGGAATGGTGCTGATTCTGAAGAAGGTGCTGCTAATTCTGATGGTTGTGGTGGTGGTGGTGGTGCCCTCTCCATTCACATAATTGATCATTTTCCTTTCTCTCTGATTCCTTCTTCTCTTTCTTTCTTTCTCTGAAAAGTATCTATCATCTCTCTGTTCTTATTTTGTTCGGGTTATTTTATTTTCTCTTGCTCTCTATCTTTCTCATTGAATAGTCCGCCTTTGCCTTGGTTTTGTGACTTGTTGAGGGGCATCTTTCATCATGCTTGATATGTGCTAGCAGCGATTATTGTTCTTTGACCCTCCACATTGCTCCTTTCTCTTCTTAATAACTTCCTCTCCCTCTCTTCACCAATTTCCAATACCCAATACATTATTATTTTATTCACAACTCTCCCCTCTCTTCTATATCATCATCAACAATCTACAATCTGCAATGGCAGTTCAAGCTCAGTACCCTTCCAATATTCTATTTCTAAACAGGTTTGAATTCTCCCTTCACCTTCCTTAGTTCTCAATCCGCATGTCTAGTCTGATGATTCTAATCCTGGTTCAATTTCCATTGATTCTGCAGAAACGCACAAGAACCGCATGATTATTCATTACAAGCGCAACAAGGATTGTACCTTGATCAATCCCACATGCTATTCAACAATGGTGTAGGAGGTAATTGACTTACAATTCATTCCATCTTGATAATCCAATTCATGTTTTAGGCCATCAAAACCATTTCAATGAAAGGACGGGTTTTTGAATTGGGTTTGTTTGATCGCAACAGGCAATAGTACTAATCAGCGCAAGAGAGGAAGAGAAACTTCAGTTGGCACTGACATCACACCTTCAATGATTCCCTTCTCTTTGCAACAGTCCCAACCTCCTCAACTCATCGACCTCTCTCAGCTCCACAATCACAATCACAACCACAACCACCAACCCAATGTCGTCTCCACCGGCCTCCGATTATCTTTTGGAGACCAACAACAACAACAGCAACAACATCAGCAACAATTGCAACAGCATCATCACAATCAACAACAACAACAGCAACAGCAACAGCAACAACAACAGGATTGTCACTCTTCTTCATCTTTGTTCTCTGTTTTGGCAGAGGACTTTGCCTCCCAAATCAAACAACAGAGGGACGAATTAGACCAGTTCCTTCAAGCCCAGGTAATAATCTTCAGTCTTCTCAATTGGGTTTGTAAAAATTTCAAATCTTCTTAAATGGGTTATTCGAATTTTTTTTTTCTGGGCCAGAATCATTCAGCTTTTCCGGGTTTGTAATTTTCTAGGGGGAACAACTACAGCGCACATTAGCAGAGAAGCGGCAGAGGCACTACCGTGCGCTACTGGGCGCAGCTGAGGAGTCTATTTCCCGTAAATTGCGAGAGAAGGAGGCAGAGGTCCAAAAGGCCACGCGCAGGAACGCCGAGTTAGAGGCACGCGCCGCCCAGCTCAGCGTTGAGGCGCAGATATGGCAGGCAAAGGCGCGTGCACAGGAGGCCACCGCCGCGTCCCTCCAGGTCCAAGTCCAGCAAGCCAAGGCGATGATGAGCGCCGGGTTCCAAGTGGCGGGTGCGGAGGATAGCAGGAGAGTCGATGATGGGCTAACATGCGCCGAAAACCAGGCGGAGGATGCCGAGTCAGGGTACATTGACCCGGAACGCGCCACCGGGTCGGCTCCGAGTTGTAAAGCGTGTCGGAAAGGAGTGGCGTCGGTGGTGCTGTTGCCGTGTCGGCACCTATGCCTCTGTACAGTGTGTGACCAAATGGTTCAGTCCTGCCCATTGTGCCTCACGTTGAGAAATTCGAGTGTGGAAGTCTTCCTTTGCTAAGGCCCAACCCCAGAGCTAGGAGCCTAGGCCCAACGGTATTATAAAATTCAATCTGGACAAAAAGGCAAAAAGAAGAAGAAAGGAAACCAAATAATATTTGGGTACAATAATAAATTTTTATTTTTATTTTTCCATGGTTTCTTTTGGTTCCCCTCTCTTGAAGTGAATTTACCAAGAGGTAATGTATATGGCCACATGGGTAAAGTGGCATTGGTTTTTTCTTTTTCTTTTGTGAAATTCTATTCACATATAAATTCTTTTATTTGATCTAAATTCTTTGCCATTGTTTCTCTTTTTCCTTGCATACATTTATGTTTTGTGTTTGCCATGTTATGGTTGCAATATTGGTCCATAGTTTCATTCATATGTCATTTTGTGTGATGTACAAATTTGCTTGCTCCCACTATACTACATTTCACTAAATGTACTAGTGTACTAATGTAAGGTGTCAAAGTGTCAACCAATACCAAGTCACCAACAACAATTTTGTGATTTTGGTTTTATGCAAGTTTCCTGCTGCAAGTCACAAGCTGATCAAAATTCAAAAGGACAAAGTGAGGAGTTCAAAAATTGAAAATTTATCAAAAGGACAAAATGAGGAGTTCAAATTTGAAAATAGGTCTTGGGAAACATCAATTAACTTGAGCAAGAAGGTAAGTTTTGTACTGTTCAAGAGTAATGTCTTTAAATGCTGTTCCTTTCTTCAACTATTATTGTATTTCTTTTCCTTTATAATTAGAAAGAAAAGGAAACAGTTTCCTTATTAAGTTAGTCCTAGCTAGAAGCTATAATTTGACATTATAGTGTTATACAACTTTTCATTTAGCTAAATTTCAATTATCACCGTATACGAATGGGACAGTGTGGGAAGTGAACTCCATTTCCTTTATCACTCATTTTCTAGAGTTTCAAACCGATACAGCAAAATGGTGATATTAAATTTTTGTAAGTACTTGATACAGAGAGGAGTCGAGTAAAGTTAAGAAAACGTTACTTAAATTGAGAAAATGTACCAGGTAATTTTTCCTGTTCTAATATTGTTTATGACTTCCTTATTATCAAAAATTAATTTTTTTAAACAGTTTTAATACTTAATTTTTGAAATGAAATATTATTGAAAGTCAAACTCAAACATGATGTTAACCAAATTTCTAAATCACACGCTTGCGTTTGACATGGCTCTTAACCATCGTGAACAAGAAAAAATGCCTCCACCTCCACCATCGACGTGATTTAACAAAGACATGAAAGCTGCCTTCAATTTGCTGAGAATGGCCATCACATATTCCACGACCGCTATTTATAAAAGATCTTGAGCTCAAAGTAAAATGCTATAAAATTATAGTGATTAGGAATACTTTTCTTGATCATTATACATGGTGCTTGCTTTTTTGGGATGACCACTTGAAATGGTGCTCAAGCTGGTCTACTTTTGACTTTAGTTGGAGGATTTAAATTCATCGATATGAAAAAGAAAATATGGAAGATTTTTTTTTAATAAATATACGCACTAATATAGTTTTGAGTTCGCTCCATGACGCATCATTATGGTCGCAATGTGGTGTTTCTTTTCGGACATGCATTAGAAGAACTGTATGGCATAGTCACATTTATATGGTGGATCATGGACGTACGCTTATACGCCTCTTGTCATTGGGGACTAGGAAAGTTTATCGAAATCTAAACTTTGAAATGAAGTAATTTGATTATAAGATCTCCCCAATGCTATCAATGTGCCCCTTAATCGCTAACTATTTTTGTCTAAATAGTGGCTATGCCAAGCTAAAATGATTTGGGAGATACTGCCTGAGTGCCAGGCCTAATTTACGACATGTAGATTAAAGGGAGCAAAAAAAAATAAAATATATATATATATATATATATATATATATATATATATATATATATATATATATTCTTGCTGTTGCTGGATAGGCCTGTTAAGTGTTAACATGCTATAGAGCATAATATTGGGCCCAGTACAAACATTTAGAAACAGTATATTACATATTCTAGGTAATTAATTAAGCAGAACACAAATACTCAATCCCAAATTATTCTAAAAACATTCAAGATAACCTACGAATTCTGAGTTCAATCTGCTCTAGATTTTCTGGCATACGCACGTATTTTCTGGTATTTGAACAGATATGGTTGCATTGATGCAATAACGTGGATAGTAATAGAGTATAAATCTCTGCTCGTCTTTACATGGGTGAGACGTGAGAGCATAAGTACGTACAGCCTCCACCATTATTGTTGTAGCTGCTTCATTCTAGTTGAAGCAAATTTTCAGGGGTATAAACAATAGTACGTGTCTTGAAAGTGAAACAACGGACGACCAACTGACTAAGTTATATCGATAGATAATTACTAATTTTTTCTATAAATTAATGTTCACATATTAATCTGGATTGATTGCTTAATACTAATTGAAGTTTCAAGGGAAGAAAAAATGTGAGGGAGTATGCAAACTTAACAAAAAGCTTGGTCAAATTAAAGGTGATCGAGAATGTCATACAACAAGCGCAATCCTTCAACCTTATATCGCATGCTTGCAAACTATTTGACTAAATTGGCCGGATGACTTTCTCAAGTTCTTCATAAGGATTTTGAAAAAACGAAAATATAGATTATATAGCCGTCACTCTAGATTAATTACATTATAAATTTATTTTTATACATTAGAAATATTTGTCAATAATATAAATATGTTGTTAAATCGTCATCTACTAGATATGCATACAGTTATATATATAACCCGATTAAAACTATATTGCTCGCAACATATTTGATGAGATTAGCTGGTTGACCTTTCTCAAGTTCTTCATAAGAAATTTGAAAAATGAAGATGACAGATTATATAGTGGTCGCTCTAATTTAATTTATTATTATTTTAATTTTATAAATTAAAAACAATTAATGATATGTTGTTAAATTATCAATTAAAACTATTGTTATAACTTTTGAAATACGTATATAAGTCGATCAAAACTGCGGCTGCCGCATGCCTTTCGGATTGTGTATCACGTGGCCATCACACTGTCTACACTATCAACAACGATACTTATATCAACATGAATCATGGGATTGTGAAGCTTCTGCTAGTCGCAGTATCAGTTTGTTTAATTAATTTAGGGGACAAGATAGCTGCTGCTAGATTATCTTCGAGTTTGTTCAACTTATTATATCATGAGCTGTCTTGTTTTAATCACAGGACATATTACAAGATTCATTGCACTTGAGCTAATGACGCTGATCGATCTAGCTTTTTATTCAATTAATTTACTTAACGCATTTCATATCCGGCTCTACTTATTCTCTGATAACGGAAAGTCTCTTTAGACCAAAACGTGCCATACTGGGGAGGCATTTTAGGTCTAGGTCTGCGTGATTCTTCCTCTATCTCAGTTTGACCAGATATTAACTTCCATTCAAACCCTAACACCCTAGGTTTAGGCCTTCTGCTTTTTCTTCTGTTGAAATTCGGGAATAATTTTAGGGTTTCGTCTATTTTCTAGGGTTGATTTTATAATCATTCCTAATGAAGATTATTAGAACTTAATATGGAAATATTTGTCCCTTTTGTTAGGATCGTAAGGCTGATTGCTTGAGCACAGCACCTAAAACTAGCTATAGGCCAAACGAACTGTTACAAATAAAGACATTACCTTGGCTGCTAGCAATTTCCTTTTTCCTTTGCTTTCTTTATCCATTGTGATCTATGGGAGGTGGGAGACAGTTGTATCGTCATGTCTTCTTGTAGTTAGCTACTGATCACAAATTTCATGATTTTTCGAACTTTCTTGTTTATTAGGCATTGGTGATCTTATTGGGAATACGTCTCTGTACATTGAACTCATGAATGAAGCAAAACACTCATTGAGATACTTTCTAAACTTTCAAGAATATAGATGAAACTAAAACTAATTTGACTACCACCGTACTGTGACCGCGTATTCTCTTGTTGAGAGTAACAGAAGCATTATCATGAAAAAATAGAGATAATTTCAAAATACAGAGTTGATTCTAATGGCTCACACGATTTCTTATAAAAATTCATTTCTATAATGTAAAAATACTGAAAAGATATCGATGAGAAATGAGAATCTTTCTCTTTTCTTGCATTCTCATGCATATTTGAGCTTATTATTGAAGCAAATTATTCTTGATTAAGAGGATATGGAGTATAAATCTATAATTATAAAATCTACTCATTTCATCGGTTTTTCTTGTTCGTTATCTACTTCTATCTTGTTCTTAGTCCTGCCCCCTCGTGGGCTTAATGCAGTTTAATTTTCACCAAAAAATAAAAAACTCCATGACCATAGAACAGATTATGTAAGTTCACGTATTCAATTACTGGAAGCAAGAACATCCTAATTAAGCTTTAAGTTAAGAAAACGCGTACACCTGTCTAGGGCATATGAATCCAAGTATCCAAATTAAGATAATCAGGCTGATAACAGCAATCTTATATAGAAGGTGCCCTTGATATATATGTGTCTATATGATGTACAATTAAATCACAGGTTGAGAATAATACGTACGAAAAATGAAAATCAGCTGCAGCATAAACTTTGGTGCCGATCCATATTACAAACATGCACGTTCCTTGGTACAAATGTCTTGGCATCTTCTTTGATCTGTTTTGTTAGGTCGACATTTCATTTTTTCAGGAAATGATATTTTCATCCGAAAACTACAAGGAAACAGTGATTGATGAATGATGATATTTCTTTTGAGACACACTAATGAATGATGCATGTATTTTTCTCTAACATTAGCATTGGAAGATATATCTAATTAATATGAAAACACAGGGACGACTTCTTCATACATTATTGAAAAAGATGGATAACCCTAGCAGATCAATCAATGACATGACGGATCGTTCGTTGTTTAGTATCCGCAACTTAGGGAAAATGCTATAATACATACCCGTATGTCATACACATATTTATAAATGTGACAACAAATTTGTTGTCAAAGTAGTAACCTGAGTCATATGTTATATAATCTTAGTTTTATTAATAGTAATTACATCACCTACAACATTAATTGTTACAAGTTTTTGAACAAATTTGTTGTTAATGTTGTAATTCTGTTTTAATTATATGTAAATAGTGTAAATAAATATGATAACTTTGTTCTCAATGTTGTAATTTTGATTCATATAAATTGTAATTTTTTTTTAAGTAGATGTAAAATGAGTATATGATAAACATCAATATTGTGCGATATGGACAGAGACAGTGATTATTTGATCAGCAATTGTAGCTTGTTAGGCTCTTAGCTTATTGAATATGTCTCTCACCAACTTCTGTAAACTGTTCTGATCGAGGAGGTCAAGCGCAACATCCAAGTGTGTATTTTTTTTTTTTTTTTTAAATACTAACGCTAGCTGCTTACTAGTTAAGCACCTCAGATCCCAACTGACGTCTCATTGAGACATTGCAGTGAGCACCTTGCATCGGTATTCTTATACCGAAGATGCATGCGAGGCATCTTAGACACATTAGAGAAAAAATAAAAATAAAAAGTTTTAGCCCTTAATTATCTAGTGTTGTTCGATGTTTATGAAGCCAAGGTGTTTTCTTTCTAAAACAAGCTATCTTATACAATGAAGCAAGTCCATCTGCATCTCTACTGATATGAAAAGGTCTATATCACAAATTTTGAAAAACCATATCATAACCATAAATCCCTTGATAAATCTGCCACTTCATACATTTAAGATATATGAGATGTACAACTATTTTTAATACGATCTTAATTTTATTTTTTTTGAGATTCTTAACAGATCAGAATGGTAATCAATTTCTTGAATAACTTATTTCGAGAAATTTCCCTACCAGGTTGAACGAAGTGTTCAAAGTTGAGCATTGCTCTTTGGCCTGTTTCATTGTTCGATTCGGGTTTGAGCATTGCTTTTCCTTTGTAGTTTTTCTGAGCTCTCTCAGTCCTGCCCTTTCGGGGGGTTCTATGAAGTTTATTTTTCACCCAAAAAAAAATGTTCAAACTTGCAGTAAACCAATCATAGGTCTTTGAAAGTGCTTGAGTTCTACTTTTCTTAAATTTGGCTTAAGGTTTCAGCCCCTCCAAAACATACTATTACCTTCATGAGTCATCTAGAGAATGCCTCAATCATCTTTGCTCGTTTAAGACTTTGTTCAGATGCAACTTGGCCAGATATATGAAACCACTGCAAATGGTTTAATTGAGGGCCACATATTTATACTATCCATGTGAATTGCTTTTTTCTAATTTAACGACGCTCATCAATTTGTCCCAACAGTTTTTTACATGTGTAGAGCCATAAAATGAGGTGAATTATTGTAATGCCAAGTCAAGTAGACCAGCTAAATCATTGTCATTACATTGACCGACACTCTTTTTATTATTTTGTTAATAATAAAATATATATTAAATTTAGTCATATATATATATATATAGCTCTAAAGCTTTTAGATCAATTTTTCAGTCTAATATCGGCATCTCTATCATTCAATTTTTAGGTCCCTACAAATAGTTCAGTTATGCAAATTTTCAACCAAATTGATCGTTTGTGTACTGAACTAGATCAAATCAATGGACGAATCAAATATGTTCAATATGAACCCTTCATGTTGATAATTAGTAAATCATGATTATGAATTCCCAAATGGTGATCAATTTGGCTGAAAATTTGCAGAAGTGATCTACTCATAGGGACCTAAAAACTGAACAGGAGAAATGTTGATATGTGATAAAAAAAAGTTAGTCTAAAAGCCGGTTAGCTCCAAAGCGCTCCTCGTACAATATATATGATATATAGCAGGTTAAATTTAACACCTTCTCATATTCCGATAAGGTAACTCGAATTTGAGGCTGGTGCCTTGCAAATCGCCAAATTGTAATCATGTTGTACATAAAGGCCATCACGCATTCACGCTACACTGACTAAATAAAAGAATTTATCTTTTTGCTAGCTGCGGGCTGTGGCTGATTGAATGAGCATATACCCTTAAACTTTCAGTGAGGGATTCATTTTTTGGTTCATTTCAGGGGATTGCTTATTAGGCCAATTTTTCAATCACATATTGCGATATCAACCCTTCAATTCTTAGGTCTATATGAGTAGGTCTGCAAATTTTCAGCCAAATTAATGACCTTTAAGATATCGAACTAAATTAAATCACTGGGTGAACCAAATTTGTTGAACTGAAACGTTCATGCTTATAATTGTAAATAACAGTTATGAGTTTCTAAACAATCATCAATTTGGCTGAAAATTTGTATAAGTGATCTCCTCATATAGACCCAGAAATTGAACGGTCGAGATCCCAATATGTGATCAAAAAGTTGGTCTAATAAATGATCCATTAAAATTACCAAAAAAATGGATCCCTCAATATATAAGGAGAGCTTCTAATAAGGACTAGTTGAGGACTTTATTATGAAACCCACTTTTCAATCATATTTCCGCAAATTAACAATTAGATGTTTAAATATTCATGTGTAGATCATTTATGCAATTTTTTAACAAAATTGAAAATTATTAAGACATTCATAATAGTGATTTATCGGTTATGAACATGAACGGTTCATGTTTGACAGATTTTTTTTATCCATTGATTTGATCTAGTTCAGTATCTTAATGATTAGCAATGTGGATGAAAATTTTCATAAATGAACTACTCGTGCATACATAAACATCTAACGGTTGATTTGTCGTAATGTAATAAAAAAGTGGGTCTCCCAAATCGTTGATTAGAAAATCCTAATTAAAGTGATCGTCATTTGAAGGGCTCCCTGTATATATAGTGAGGGATCCATTTTTTGATCATTTTAAGGGATCTTTTGTGGGACCCAATTTTTGATCACATATCGGCTTGACTTTTCAATTCTTATGACTCGATGAATAGATCACTTATATAAATTTTTAGCCAAATTGATGACCGTTAAGGTATCGAATTAGATTAAATCAATGAACGAACCAAATCTGTTAAACTTGAACTTGTTCATGTTTATAATTATAACCACTCTTATGGATCGATGCCGCAACGATTATCAATTTGACTGAAAATTTGCTGAAGTGATCTATTCATATAAATCTAAAAACTAAATGGTTGAGATCGATATCAATATGTGATCGAAAAGTTAGCTTAATAAGCAATTCTTTAAAATGACTAAAAAAATAGAACCCTCACTACAAGGGTCATATATATAGGGAACCCTTCTAATGATGACCACTAAAATGAGGATTAGTTGAGGATTTTTTTGTGAGACTCTTTTTTCAATTATATTTCCGTAAATTAACTGTTAGATGTTTAGATATTTATGTGTAGATCATTTATGTAATTTTTCAACTAAATTGAAATTTGTGAAGACATTCATTATCATGATTTATTAGTTATGAACATGAACGGTTTATGTTTGACAGATTTTTGTTCGTCCATTGATTTGATTTAGTTCGGTATCTTAACGATTAGCAATTTGGAATAAAATTTTCAGAAGTGATCTACTCATGCATACATAAACAGCTAATGGTTGATTTATCGTAATATAATCGAAAAATGTGTCTCCTAAACCATTGATTAGAAAATTCTGAACTAACCCTCATTAGAACAGCTATATATATATATATATATATATATATATGCCAGTCCACCCAAAATACTGTTGCAGTGTTACAAATAAAGGCACTAGATGTCTATAGAAATGTGGTCAATGGGAAATGAAAGATGGTCGTATCCTTATAGAAAATTCCATACCTCGTAAGTAAGATTTGGTGAATGATTAGCAATTGGTGAGCTGCTGCATAAAATTTGGTGCTAATCAATTGTTTTCAGAACCTGCACGTTCTTTGGTACAAATGTTTTGGCATCTTCGTCTACCTTGTTAGGTCGACATTTCCGTTTTTATTGTAATGATATTTTCATCGATCCCACAATAATAAGGAAACAGTGAATGATGATATTTCCTTTTAGACAGTAACGCAGCATGTAAATAAATGTAGTACTCTGCGCGCGAGTCATAACAAACAGTGACAAACATTGGCTGCAGCAAGCTCTTTCTCTTTGGGAGGATCAATTTCTTGATTCCTAATGGTCCTACTCATCCAATTCCTACAAGAGTTTACGAAAGCAGGGACGTAGCCAAGACAAAGGCTACTTGAGCTACAACCCAAGGGAAAATTTGGGTCAAAATCGACCAAGTATGGGTATAGCCCAATAAAAAATAAAAAAAAGACTGGAAGCTTGTGAGTTGTAGGTCGAGTCTCAGAGTCTCAGCTCTCCCCTTCTCCGGTTCTACCTATCCTCATTTGCTTCCGCCTTCCAGGAGTTCCAGCCTTCCAGAGTTCCAGTCCCTGCATTCCGGCAATCCGCCGAGCCACCTCCACGGCTCCACTGCGCGTCTGCGACAGTCGCAGTGGTCCTTCAAGGCTTCAATCAAGGATGTAGCCAAGACAAGGGCTACTTGGGCTACAGCCCAAGGGAAAATTTGGGCCAAAATCGACCAAGTATGGGTATAGCCCAATAAAAAAAAATAAAAAAAATACTGGAAGCTTGTGAGTTGTAGGTCGAGTCTCAGAGTCTCAGCTCTCCCCTTCTCCGGTTCTACCTATCCCCATTTGCTTCCGCCTTCCAGGAGTTCCAGCCTTCCAGAGTTCCAGTCCCGGCATTCCGGAAATCCGCCGAGCCACCTCCACGGCTCCACTGAGCGTCTGCGACAGTCGCAGTGGTCCTTCAAGGCTTTAATCCCAGAATCCCAGATCCCAGGTGGCCAGGTATTGGATTTGTGGTTGATTCATTGATTGATTATCAATTTATCATTGCTGATGGGTTGTTGATGATGGGTTGATAATTGGGATTTGGGAATGTTTTGGATTTTTGGTTGATTGATTGTAATTGCTATAGTGGGAATGGATTGTTGTCTTGTTGAATGTTTGATAATTGATTATCATTGCTGATGGGTAATGGGTTGTTGTCTTGTTGATGTCTTGATGATGGGTTGATAATTGGGAATGGATCTTTGTATCAGACTATCGGGTTGTTGCTGTTAGAATGATTATGGTTAGAGACTTAGAGTACAATGTATCGGGTTGTTGACTTGTTGCTATTACAACTCAGTAAGCTGCGAAAAAGAGTACAGAAAGTGAGAAAGATCATAATCATATTATTATTATTATTTTTTTTTTTAAATCTGGATAGTGTTCTTTAATGGTCCAAATTAATCAAATACTAAATAACTAGTAGAATGGTAATTTGTTGCGAAATGTGTGTGTGTATGTATATATATATATATATATATATATATATATATATATATATATATATATCAAAGCATGAAGTTGCTAACTTGCTATATGATCATCCAAATGCATTGAAACTCTGCTACCTGTGCGAGAACTCCAATTGCTATATGATTAATTGATCATCAAATATTCATATGCATTGTGTTAATTGTTATATTGAAATGTATGTATATATATTATAGGTATTGAATAAAATGACGGATTGCCGAAAACTCAAGCGGTACAAAAACATTCTTTCATGGTTTACAAGTGATACTCCATCAAGTGGTAGTGGGAATGAAATTGGGAGTGGGAGTGGGAGTAGAAATGCGACTGAGAATTCTGTGAATGACGTTCCTATAAACACTTCTCCACCTAGTCCACTAGAAGAGTGTCGTGATGAAAGAATTGAGGTAGAAGAAAATGTTGATGTTACTTCTCTTGAGCGTGATCCAGGAATACGACTTCTAATATGCAAGTATCATTTGAATGAGTGTGACAATATTCGAAGAGTTTATGTGGTCTTAGGACCGTATCAACCTCAGTTAAGCAAGTATCCACCTTCTTTTGATGGAGGTCAAGGTCGAAAATTTAATGCCAAATGGTTCAAAGATTGGCATTGGCTTGAGTATTCTGAAGAGTTGGACAAAGCATATTGCTTCCCGTGTTTCCTCTTTGATAATTATCCATCTCACCATCCAGCATTCACTGAGTGTGGGTTTCAAGGTTGGAAGAATGTTATGTCCAAACAGTCTGGTATTCTTGGTCACGTGGGAGGATTAAATTCCCCACATAATGCTGCCATGCACAAGTGGGAGACACTAAGAAACCCATCTAAGCATATTGAGAGTGATTAGCACACAATCATCACAAGAAGTAGCAAATAACTGACTCCGACTTATTACTAGTATAAAGAGTGTAAGGTTGTTAGCCCACCAAGGATGTGATTTTAGAGGGAATGATGAATCCATTAATTCATCCAATAGTGGAAATTTCAATGCAGTAAGGAAATCTTTTGGAAGAATGAATAAAGAAGTTCAAAAAGTCTTAGAAAATGCTCCTGGAAATGCTAAGTATATTTCTGCAGAAATTCAAAGACAAATTGCCAATATTCTTGCCAACAAAGTTAGAACCAAGATTCGTGAGGAAGTGGGAGATGCCAAATTTTGTATCCTAGTTGATGAAGCGGTTGATGCATCTAATAGGGAGCAAATGGCTATCATTCTTCGATTTGTTGATTGTTATGGGTTTATTAGAGAACGGTTTTTCAAAGTTATTAGTGTTGCAGACACTTGTTCTCAAACTCTGAAAAATGAAATATCCAAAATGCTTGCTCAATATGATCTTCAGGTAGAAAACATGTGTGGCCAAGGATATGATGGTGCTAGCAATATGCGGGGTGAATTTAATGGTTTACAAGCTTTGTTTCGTGAAGAGTGTCCATCTGCATATTATGTGCATTGCTTTGCTCATCTCTTACAATTGACTTTAAATGCTGCAGCTAAAGGAGTGCATGATATTTGGGAATTTTTCTCCACTTTAAACTTCATTGTAAATTTTGTTGATTCTTCTGCAAAACGGCATTCAGCTTTAAAAGTTATCAGAGAAGAAGAAATTGCAGAGTTAATGGCTGCTGGTACACTCGGTACAGGTACAGGGGCTAATCAGGCTTGCACTTTGCAACGAGCAAGGGCTACTCGTTGGGGTTCACATCTTCGATCTATATCAAGTTTGATTAAATTATTTGGAGCCACCCGAACAACTCTTGCAGCATTGGTTGCAAATGGACCAAATAAAGTACAAGGAGAAGCAAAGAGTGTAGGTAAGGCTATGGAGCGATTTGATTTTGTGTTTTGCTTGCTTTTGATGCATGATGTCATGAGGATTACTGACTTTCTTTGTCAGTCATTGCAAAAAAAAAGCCATAGACATTTTGAATGCTCTAAACTTTCTTTCAATAACAAAATCAAAAAGTTAAGATATGAGAGAAGATGGTTGGGATAATTTGATTATGAGGGTTGCATCATTTTGTTGTGAGTATGATATTATTATGCCGGATATGTCTGCTCCTTACAAGAAAAGTATAAGGGCTTGTGAACAAAATATTACAAATGAGCATTATTATCAGGTCAATATACTTAATGCTGTAATAGATTTTCAATTGGCAGAGTTGGATAGTAGATTTCAAGATAATTCGTTGGAGCTTCTTGTTTTTAGTGCTACATTTGATCCTCGTGATAATTTTGTTTCATTCAAATCTGAAGATGTTTGCAATCTTGCTTTGAAGTTTTATTCTCAAGATTTTACATCATCTGATATGTATGCTCTAGACATGGAGTGTGGGTATTTTCTGACAGATATTCAAAGGGATGCAAGATTTTCCAACACAAATTTTGTGTCTGATTTGTGTCGGCGGTTAGTTGAATTAAGAAAGTCTGTATTCTTTCCTATGATTTACAGGTTGATTTGCCTTGTTTTGACTCTGCCAGTTTCTACAGCAACAACAGAGAGAGCATTTTCATCTAAACATCATAAAAAACAGACTTCGAAATAAGATGGAAGATGACTTTCTTGATGATTTGATGGTTCTCTATATTGAAAAAGACTTTGCTGATAATATCGATAATGATTCAGTGATTACCGAATTTGAATTTAGTGGGTCTCGGAGGGTACGATTTAGATAGATTTATGCTTGTAATTTTTAATTTACGGGGTTTTGGTTTTATGTCCTCCCCCCATTGTATGTTTTGAATAATAAAGGAGTGATGATGAGCCTCTCACCGGATTCCAAACCTCAAAAAAAAAAAAAAAAAAAAGTTTTTTGCAAAATTTTTGTATGTAGAAAATTAGCCCAACCCTTCTGTCATTCCTGGCTACGTCCCAGTACGGAAGTAAATGGAATAACCCTGGATGATCGAGAATCATTCGCAGTTGTTCAATTCCCCTCTTCTGATGAAGCTTATCAATACTGGAGCTGAATCAGCTGATCTAACTGATGAACATAATATTTGATCACAAAAAAAAAAACTGATGAACATTAATAGTATACAATTATTTATGGGGTATACATATACAGATCTCTAAAATAGTCCAATTAATGGAATTGTATCATTTCATAATTTGTTGCTGGTTATCTACTTGCATCAAAACCCCAGTATTTATGTACGTATTCGATCAATTACAGATTTACAGGAAGCAATTAACACACTGAAGAAAGCATCTACCTGTCTAGGCAAACAAAACCAATTACTCGAAGATAATCGAATTGATGATAAAAGCAATATTGCATGGAACTGAAGGGGTCCTTGTTCGATATGATGAGCAATGTTCATCGATCTGCTGCCGCAGTACTACTTTTGGTACTATATCGATCACTATTATCACACTACTATTGCTGCACGTTTTTTGGTACAAATGTTTTGGCATCTCTTCAAATTTGTTAGGTGGAACATTTCCCTTCTCTTGCAGTGATACTTGTTCTCTGAAAATGATCGATAACCAAAAACACTGATGGATCTACATTTCCTTTCAAACATTAATACACTGCTGCATGAAATGATCAATGATGGTATTTTTTTCTCTTTTCTTTTTTCTTTCTAATATTAGTGCATTATCTTTAATATGATATCTCACAAGAACACTGCCGGAACATTACTGAGACAGATCCATTACTCGCTAGGACATCAATCAACTGTCCATCACAGCCGGATCATTCAATTTTTAGTATATGCCTATACCTTAGACTCTAATATATTGAAAAAGAAAAATGTGGTCGAGTTTCGCTATGGAGTCATGGACCATCACCAATTAATTTTTATCAGAGCCTGACTCGTTACGCAGGACGTTAAGCAGGAAGTCCCAGAAGGCCAGAACCCATCATGCCATCACATCTTAAATCTAAGTAGACTCTTCTCATAAGATGGAGTCATATATGGATGAGTGTTTTATTCTAATTTGTATCTTGGTTTGTACATGATAGACCCTTTGCAGGTTTTCACCTTTTCTATTGTTTTGTTATCAAAAGTGAAAACTTACTGTTTTCATACTCTACTGTTGGGCAAGTTATATAAACAGATCAACCAACCTCATTATTACCGGAATGTTCTTAATATTTTGTCCAATGGGCTGATTGAAGCAATACCCTAATGGCCTAATTTGACTATGTGACATTGTGACCTCTACCCACTTGTGACTTCTTGTTTGTAAGGTCTACTGGACCACTGGTGGGTTGGAGCATCTAATTCTTCACAAGTCTGGCGTGCAACTAACTCTATTTCTGGGTCTTTGGGGGGACCCAATATAATGTTGAATCTTAAGGACTCTGCAACTTGGAAGGTTGGGACTATCAGATGATTCTGACATGCACACCCAATAATAAGTCCATTAATTTCCAGTTGGTGAATCTGTGGTCAGCTCCCTCTTAAATTCATTCATCCACTAAATGTGATAATCCAACCCTCAGTTAGTTGTAGCTGTAGTTGTCTTCTTTCGAGTGTTTAGCAAGGGTCACAATCCTTACAGCACTCCCATGGCAGGATCAGCTATTGGAGAATGCCCCTTGTGAAAGAAAATAGACATTTTTATACATTAAATTTGTTTGTTTTTATGGGTGGTAAGTTTACGGGACAGGGACAGATATCAATTTGAAATGTGATTGTGATGAATTTGTGAATGTAGATTTTGTTGATCTACCAAAAATGAGTGAATGTTTAATTAGTCTTTCAAAGTCAGTCCAAATTTGACAAAGAATTAAAAGAGGTTGTGGAAATAAATGAAGATTACGATGTTAGGACTTGATTCCTCTACTATGACACAAATCTTTTGCTTGTTATATTTTTGATTTTCTTGCTTTATTTATAGGTCATGCATTTGCTAAGATATTTGATCGATCAATTTTTAAGTTTTACTTCGTCAGGTCTAAGAACAAATCGAAAAGAAATGATGTATTAACTTGAACATAGCCAGAAAATGAGACTGTATTAACAAAATCTTCAAACACCAAATTGTTCATATCAACTTTAGTCTTAAAAAAATGGCCAACTCATTTGTTATAGAAATTTGGTCTATAATGTAGTGTCCCATTATGTTATGTAATATAATATGTCTGGACAATACAAATTTGGTAATGCTTTATCCTCCCATTGAAAACTGTTTAAAAGAACCATGACTTGAATTGAAAGCAATTAACACATTAATTCTTCAAAAACCATTTATCAATATATTTGAGCAAAGTTGAAAATTCATTTGAAATTTGTTTTGGGTTGAGTGGATCTGTGGGTGTAGTGATCAAATTATAGGGTGCAGTTAGAAGGCTCCTTCAATCCAGATACTCGGTTCCTTGAGCTACTTTACATATTGGTAAACAGAACCATGATGTATACACTCCTACGAAGAATTATTTTTCAAGTTTAGTTTCTAACCACATTTTACAGCTTTGCAAGGCATGCTAGAAGGTTTGTTTAGATTTTACATATCTTACCCATCTTTATATAAATAGAGTTGGAATCTCCCCTACCTATATATTGGCTACCATGTGTCGTAGCCTAGTAGGATCTCATTGATTGTAATCGATTTGGCAATGAACGCTTTTCTGGGGATAAAAGCCAGGTTGATTATTAATATATAGCTACTCGATTTTATTGGATCTCGTATGCACAAGATACTGAAGAAGCATGGATAGGAGGTTAACAAGATTTGGGAGTCGATTTTTCTTTTAGCCTATATGAATGTATAAGACATGGGTGCTAGAATTTTCTAAACATCTAGATCCATAATTACATATTTAAGTTTTTTTTTATTAATAAAGGATTAGGCAAGAAAAAAACATAAATTATTTCATCCAAACACACACTTGTCACCTAGAAGAAAATTTTGCCCTTGCTTAAGGAAATTTCTATTTTGTGTTTGGCCCAAACTCTAAGTTACTTGACCTAATGGTAATAGAGTTATAGAAGGATTTAGAATCCTATTCAATGTAGAATTACTTTCCTTGTATGTTCAGATTTTATACATTGTAATCCTCTATATAAAGAGGCCCCTATTATCAATGAGAATACACAACGATTTTCTCTCAGTTTCTGATTCCCTAAAACACGTTATCAACACGAAACCCTAACCCTGAAACCCTAATTTCGTAGCCCTCAAATTCCAACATACACTGCCCCACATATTGAAGCCCTAGCCCCAAGGAACCCAGAACCAAAGGCTGAACACCGGAACCGGTAGGAAAATCTCTGAACCGGCCGTCGGAAAAATCTGACCGGTCCCTGCCCCCTGCAAGCATCTGTCGAGTCCCTGCCGAGGCCCTTGCACGCCCCTGCCGAGATCTACCAAGTGTTGCCGAGCCTCTGTCGACAGCCCTGCGAGCCCCTGCCGAGAGCCCTGCACGCTTCCTGCCGAGTGCCGTAGACATCTGCCGAGAAGCCCCGCGTGCATCTGCCGAACCCTGGAACCCCTGTGCCTGCCCTTGCTGACAACCCCGCGCACACCTACCGACACCTGCCGAGCCCCTGCGCAACAGCTGCCGACAAGCCCTGCACATCCTCCGGACAGCCTCCGCACAACCCTTGCAGCAGCCCTGCACACCCCGGCCTACCTTCGGCCACCATCAGTTTCTGGCCAATTTTCCGGCGACTCCAGCACCTTTTTCCGGTCATCTTAAACACCCCTTTTCCGGCCAAGATTTCCGGCATCTTTTCAAGGTAAATTTGTCTAAAAGTTCCCGTTTTTCAATTTCTTCTTCTTTTTCTCGGGGATTTCCAACATCCCTTCTGCTACCCCCATTTCTTCTTCATAGGGGAGACTTAAAAGCCAAACTATGGGGGTTCGTGCTCACTCCAAGCTTGGAGCTTGTAGAGTCTTCCAAACTTAGAGTTTGTTGAGAAGAAAAACGATCGACCACATACATCATTGTTTCGATCTAATCCAAAACCCCTCTTGAAATCAGATTTTCTTGGAAGTGACTACGCTCAGAAATCCCTAATTTCTTGGGAGCAACTATGCTCAGAAATTCTTATTGTTTTCATGGTAGCCTTTTATACTCTGAAACTAACCCTAATCTTATGTTGTTTTTCAGGATGAGTTACCTGAATAAGTTGAACTTTGTTCCACTAGAGACAACTGGCGCAGGATACCATAAGTGGGTCTGAGATGTGTGCCAACATCTTAAGGCTGATGGACTTCTGGAAACCATCCAAAAGCCTAGTCCGAACGTGCTTTCTGTTGAGCAAGCTCAAGCTTTGGAAGCAAATAGAGCAGCTTTAGAGGCAAATAAGGTGAAAGCCATCATCCTAATGACTCGTCATATGGATGATTCGCTCCAGTACGAGTATATGAATGAAGAAGACCCCAGAAGGTTGTGGGTCTCACTCAAAGAAACATTTGGCAATGTCCGTGACTCCCTGCTTCCTGACTTAGAAGTGAGATGGCATAGCCTCCGCTTCTGTGATTTCAAGTCAATTATTGACTACAACTCGGAAGCACTTCGTATTAAATCCTTAATGGAATTCTGTGGAAAAGATATCACAAATACGATGTTGATTGAGAAGACTCTCTCTACCTTCCCCGTCTCTGCATTGATGGTTGCTAAGAACTATCGAATCGATATTACTCTAAGACGGATCACAAGGTTTTATGAGCTTATTGGAGCCATGAATGTAGCTGAAAAGCATAACAACATCCTTGTGAAGAACTATAATTCGAGATTCGTGAAATAGAGCATATTCCGGAATCCAATTATAGTCGCGCCCCTAAGAGAGGGCACTAAGAGCAAAACCCTAATCTTAGGGATATTTCTGGACGTTCTTGTCCATATAATCGCTCTCATTGGGAAGGTAACCGCCAAAATAGGCGAACACGGAATCGAAGAGATCAACGTGGAAAGAGAGAGGAGGTAACGCCTCTGGCCATGTTGATGGCGCCACCAACACTGAGAGCCATCTAAATAAAGCTTTTAAAGCGCCTCAATCAATAGAGTTTGAGCAAAGAGATGTATGTTCTCGATGTGGAGTGTCTGATCATTGGGCACACATTTGTAGAGCTCGTGAAGAAATTGTCATCGCCTACAAAGCATATTGTGAAGCAAGAGAAGCTCACTATGTGAAACAAGAAGATCAAGAAGATGTTCTACAGTAAAGGGTTGAAGACTACACATCTAGCTGTGATCAACAGATCGCCAGATCTGTTTAAGTCTTTATTTTTCCAAGAGATGTAATAAGCAATTGACAAATATTTTTTGCAGTAGATGCAAATGGTTTAGTCATTCTTCAAAGTAGGCTCACCCAAAGTAAGTGTGATGTCTAGGAAGGTTCTGAAATTAGTGGTACTTAAGCGAGCCTTACTCCACCGACATCTCCCTACTCACCTGGTCACATTTATTTTGGAATTACC
>WFKR01000121.1:0-152553 GCA_025331145.1 Rosa persica | reverse complement strand
AATGGGATCTACAACGAGCAACAACAGCGACGTCATTCCGGCTTCTTTTGGCTTCATGAACTCTTCACCATACAGCCACAACAAGAACGATGAGAACTTCAATGTTTTGCTCAACTCCCTATCTTCTTCAACTCAAATCGGAGACGGGTCATCGTCATTGTTTTCGACTTCATTCTTGAGCAACAAGATCAATCATCTAAATCACATGATGAATCTGCCTCTAGCAAGCAGTAGTTCTACTACTACAGTGAATGAGACCGAGAAGAGTAGCTTAACGAGGGATTTTCTCGGAGTAGGTGGAGTTACTGGTGTACCCTTCTTTCAACAAGAGCTAGGTCCAGCAAGTTTAGCTTCAATGGGTTCAGCTATGGATCACTTGACCCAGTACAGTAGCAATACTAGTGGTGCTACTCAGCAATGAGAAACCTTTCATTACAAGGTAGAGTACTGTACCCTTATTTTAGCCTTAGTTTTTGTTGTACTATGAGCTAGTGTTAATTAGATGAAACACTTGATTATACCGATTATGGAAAAGAGATTAGCAGAGAACTGAGAGAAGGAAGAGAGTGAGGGCCAGTGCATGTTTTGGCTTAACAGGGAAGGTGAAGAATCGGGCCCTCCATGCATGTTGTAGAACTTGTTTTTTTCCTTTTGAATTTCTTTTTTGTCAATGATAAAGGCTAAAGCCCAAAGATTGATTTTCATCGTTAGATAAGAGTCGATGAATTTCGTCACTGCCTAGCTTTCTCCTCCTCACTGTCAACAACATTTTCCGCCGTCCATTATAATAAAGGTGTCTTATGTGGATCACGTACATTACTTACCATAGCTCTTCCTAATTGTGTTTTTGACTAAATTTTAATTGATTGCTATAGATGTGAAGTAATTTGCATTCCCAAGTAATGTTAGGTGGTTTTAACCATTGAATTTACTAAAGAATATTGATGTGATTTGTCAATTGTTGGTCACACCTAATATGCCCTAGGCTATTCCTGTATTCTGTTTTGGACTTTGAAGTTTGAACCCATGCGACAAATATCCTTATGGTTTATAATAAGGACAAAGATCTTCTTCCTATTTGTATATAATTATAATTATCTCTAATCCTGTTCTTGTTTATTTCAATGAATCTAGTTTCGTTATTTACAAACGCGTCATTTCCTCAAGGGATCTTCTTTCTCACCTAACTTTTCATGTTCACAAAAAAAAAAAAAAAAAATATCGAAAAGAACAAAAGTACATTTTTTTTCTCCGCAAATTTTTGTTTTCTCTATCGACTGATTGAAATACGTATGTATGCACGGTTCTTTACTTTTATTTTGTTGCAATATTGTGTAGAAAACACGAAGAAAATACTGGTTTTTTATTTGATTTGCACTAAAATTGTAGATAACTTAACCACTTTTGTCACTAGGTGAGGAGTTTTACACACAAGGTCTTGGTGCAATAGTTACTCATAGATTATTTTTGTCATTTTTAGATTTGAGAATTTCTTCAATATGTCTCCTCACGTGCGTGCAATCTCATGAAAATAAATTACTTAAGATGGGCAAAATAACGAGTGAATGACTTCAACAAGAAATGTAGGGTAAACATACTGTATATTGGAACTAGTAACTCCCTCTAATATGGTACTAGTACACTGGTAAGCCATTATGATAAAATCTCAAATATATATTGTCTGACTTCCCCTTCTTCAATAGGAAAAACGTTATTTGTTAACTGAATATTAACATCCTTGCGAATTGACATCAGAATTCTCATAGAAGTAGTTTATTCCTTATAAGTTAGTTATGAAGATCAAAAGTATTTTCATTGAGTTATTTTTATTTCAAGTTGGAGTTTTGTCTCCGATCTTTGAATGCTCTAGTTATCTGCTTTTATGTGTTCCCTCCGGTTGCTTGTAATTTTTCAATATGTTTACTAATAAATTAAATGAAAGGATGAGCGGTGAGTTTCTAGAAGTGATAACCTCTTCTCTATTGAAATTATAGGTGGGTGCTCAACATTATGAATTGGTTATCACTAAGAAAATGATATCATCTAATTCCCAATTTAGAGTGGTGGCTTCGTTTCTCTCTCTCTGTTTTTTTTTTTTTTTTCAGAAGAGTGGTTTCCTCATTGTTTTTTTGTTTTTTTTTTGACTTTATCAAGGGGAATCCAAATGCTTCCTAGGCCCAAGGTTTCCTCATTGTTATGATTCCTGAATGATCAAAAAAATTACAGTCACCTATTTTTAGATTTGGCATTAATGGTTAAAGACTTACAATAGGTTAGTTTGATCTCAATCCAGCCATAATACTTAATCTAAGTAGATAAGTGGCCATAAATTTTTGGCGACCAGGTAATTGTGACAACATATTTCTCATATTATATGTCTTAAGGCAGTTATCAATGCCTTAACGATCATCATTTTAGTTGAAAATTTGTAGAGATGATCTATATACTAGTACCTAAAATCTAAACGATCAAGATGTAGATATGCGACCAAAAAATGACCCAGAACTCGAACTTCACAAGTTAATTTTAGAGCGGGGCTCTGCTCTGGATTGGATCTAATATTATCCAGAGCAGAGCCCCGCTCTAAAATTAACTTGTGAAGTTCGAGTTCTGGGTCATTTTTCAGTCGCATATCTACATCTCGACCATTCAGTTTTAGGTACTAGTGTATAGATCTCTCTGCGAATTTTCAGCCAAATTGATGGTCGTTAAGGTATCTAACTCGCTTAAACCAATAGGCGGACTGAATCTGTCAACCTGAGCCATACTAGCTTTAAGGCAATTATCAATGCCTTAACGATCATCATTTTGATTGAAAATTTGCATAGATGATCTATACACTAGTACCTAAAATCTGAACGCTTTAAAATTAAAGTGTGAAGTTTGAGTTTTGGGTCACTTTTCTGTCGCATATACACATCTCGATCATTCAGTTTTTAGGTACTACTGTATAAATCATCTCTGCGACTTTTCAGCAAAATTGATGATCGCTAAGGTATCTAACTCGCTTAAACCAATAGACTGACTGAATCTGTCAACCAGAACCGTAATAGCTTTAAGGCAGTTATCAATGCCATAATGATCATCATTTTGGCTGAAAATATGTAGAGATGATTTATATATTAGTACCTAAAATCTGAACGGTAGAGATGTGGATATGCGACAAAAAAATGACCCAAAACTCGAACTTCACAAGTTAATTTCAGATCGGAGCTCCGCCCTGGATAAGATATGTATATATATAAATATATATATAGGATTTTTTTCAAGTGCGGACGTCCGTATCGAAATTTCTGTACGGATTTCCCGTTTTCGACCACTTTTCGATCATATTTTCACATCTTAACCGTTCAGTTTTTAGGTCCTAATGTATAGATCACCTCTGTAAAGTTTCGGCCAATTTAGTGATCGTTAAGACATCCAAAACTGTAATTTACAAGAATGGATCGAATCTGTTGAACCGGAACCGTTCTTATTTATAATGGTAAATTGCAGTTTTGGATACCTTAATGATCACCAAATTGGCTGAAATTTTGTAGAGGTGATCTATACATTAGGACATAAAAATTGAACGGTTAAGATGTGAAAATGTGATCGGAAAGTGGGGGAAAATCGGAAATCCGTACCGTTCGCACCATACCAGACTGTGTGTGTATATATATATATAGGCTATAGTGAAGACTTTCAAATCAATTGTTGGATGAGTGGCCAAAATTTAGTTGAAATATTAATTCTACAACACACATGTCATGAAGTCCTCATATTAAGGCCCTCATTACACTATTACAGCCTCCACACCCCCCCCCCCCCCCCCCCAAACACACACACACACACACACACACAAAGTATAACGCCCCAACCTGCACCTCATCAATTTAAGCACGTCACAGTGCCGCATGTTTTTAAGACATAAACCGAGTGTTCAGTTTACATCCTAAAAATCTGCAAGACATTTTTATTAAATAGCTTTCCGTAAAACACGTAGCGGAAATGTAGAAATACTTGTTAAGGTGAAACCTTTTAAAAATCATTTAATAACTCATTCATCTAAAGTGATTCTAATTCATCACTATCATAACAAGACTGTGGCACATTCCGATACAAGATGAAATAAGGACTGTTCAAATTTCGGAATAATAAAATTCACGATATGAAACTCAAGACTCGACACGGAACCTGATTTCCGTTACGACTGTTAATTAGAATCTACACACTCAGGTCAGTCCGCTACAGTCCCGTCACCAGTGCAGAGTACCTACATTCACACTGTTGTAGGGGTGAGCTTTCGTCCTCGCTGCTTATTGAGAAAACATCTCGACTAGGATTGAAAACAATATAGTATTGATTTGTGGCCATAGTATAAAACATACTCAAAACCATATCATTTAGAAGGACAAACTTTAAAATATTTTCCCACCTGAAAATCGATGCATGTTACTCAAATAAATATGCGTGCATCAAATATTACCTCATGGCCAGTCCTGTGGACTCACTACACGACCTTACCTCACATAAACTTTAAACCAGTTAAGCATAGCGAGAACGTCTACTACCTAGCTACATACACGTACTGAGTCCATGATTACAAATACTCTGACGACCAACATAACTAACCCTCCAAAAGTTAAGGGGATCGAACCCAAGGAAATCAGTGTCACCTTTCGCTCTCAAGCCATCACACCTTTCACGGTTTGGTTAGTACACATTGCATTTTAACATAACCAAACCACAGACTTAACATGCATCATTTTATAAACAGAGCAATATAATAAAACCACTAATCGAGAAGAGTTCCGAATCCCCTACTTGGATTCCAACATAAGTAATATTAATAACTTTCCTTAAGGATATAAAGACTCAATTTCGTCGATATATCATCCGACCAGTTTTCCTAGTTTGACCAGGATTTGATCGAGTTGAACAATGTTGACCAACGTTGACCAACTTTGATCAATCGTGATTAAATTCACAAATCAACCAAATTCTATGCTTTTATTTCCATTCCAACTCCTTTAACGAATCATTCCAACTAACATAACACATTTGTCGCATAAAAATTCATCGAATTACTATGGACACCCATTATTATAACTTAAACCATTTCTTAGCATACCTATGGTTCACACTTTCATAGCAGACCAATATTGACAATAGATGCACCAACTGACCCACAATTTCTTCATTTTTTAATACAAAGACAATCTGATAAAATCAAACATATAACCAGTTCTAACTTCAACAATTTCAATCACCCTTTCAAGGCCAAACTTAATTCTTACTTTACAACCAAAGATAACAACAACCCACAAAGATTGAGTTTCAAGTTTAGTTCCACATCAATTACCTTTGCCGAGTAATGACAACGTGCCTTAAACCCACACAATAATGGGGCTTCGAAGTCTGCGACTCCCCTTGCTTGAATCACAGAGCAATTCCAACAACATAAAGCTCCAAGGTTGACCAGCTAAGCTCAATCAGGAACCAATTCACGCTCTAGGATGAGAACCACCGTCGAAATTGATTGAGGAAGCCCAGTAAGGTCGCAGTGAACAGTGACCTCGGTGAAGGCCGATAACACCCAAAATAGCAACTTGATCAAAACTCAATTGAATCCAAAAACAAGTTGTACCAGTGTGTAGAGAATGAAGAGGAGAAGGATTTCCTCACCTCAAGTGTCGCCGGTAATGGGTGGAGTCTCCAGAAAATGTCGAAACTACCGGAAACCTAAAAACCCAAAATATTAAAACTCGATCGAATTCAAAAACTAAACTTAGCAAGACGTAGAGCACTGCGAGAGGATCAATCTCGGTACCTCATGCAACCCCGACGATGGCAAGAAGATGCGTTGGAACCGCCGGAAGACTAGAAGCTTTTGGGCTTCGATTCTCTCTTCTCGCTTCATGCATGGATGATCTATGACCACAAGCACATCGAAGCTGGAAAGAGGATTCTAACGAGGGTGGTCCAACGTCGTGTCGTCTCCAGACGGTGGAGAACCGTCGCTGGTCGCTGTCGCAGGTTGTCGAGCTAGAGAAAGTGGTCGAGAGTTCTAAACCCTTCTCGAGAGTTCTGGGTCATCAGATACGATCTGGGCCTTGTATAGTCTCCTTTGAGGACACGTTTACTTACTTGGAATATGAGGGAATGATTACGGGGTAAATCTATTCCTACGTTTACTAACACATAAAGGAATCAGAATGAATCCAGGTAAAAGTATTCATGTGTTTACTAACACATGAAGGAATCAGAATGGGTATAGGTCCCACCTCCTTATAAGGAATCGATTCCTGAATACTCAAGAATTTGATTACGAAGGGGGGAGATGGGTTTAGGAATCAACTCATCTGGAATCAATACCGATTCCTTTCTTCTCCCATTCCAGTTGTCTCCGATTCATGATTATTTTCCATTCCAAGTAAGTAAATGTGCCATGAATGTTTTCAACAGCTCAAATCAAGCAGTGCTAATGTCAACGGTTCAGATAGCATCAATACATTTTCTAGAATTTCCATTATATTCAAACTTCAAAAATTCATAGTAAATAGTTCGGGTATCCGAAAGATTCCCTGAAAATTCCCACCAACTTGTCGTGTCGTGTATTTTATTTTCCAACTCTTAAACCAAGGGTTCCATCTTGTGAAAATTTTTGAAAAATATTTTTGAGCACTTTGGTAATTATCGAGATCATAAATAATTCTGAACGATCTCAATTTAGCTCAATAATTTTTCCAGGGCTCACACACACACAGAGACACGTTCACTCTAGACAGAAAGTATAAGATTCATTTTTTGAAGGTCTTTTGAATATAAACAACATAATAATATTGGAATAATGATAAGTGAATTATCTCTTTAGGATCACATGTATCTCCATGTGACACCGAATGTACCATAAAGTCTAACCTATCAGAAAAATTCAATAAGTAATTTGACTATGTCAATATGTCACATTAACTGACACATAAAGTGGGAACCAAGTGGTACTCGAAAAAATAATCTACCTAACATTACTTATCATATTCACATGCATGGGCATAAAAAATGAACATTCCTTGCAATTTCATGGCTAGCAAGGCTACGTCTACGTCCTTTAAAATTTTTCATGTGAACAGATAGTTTCAAATTTCATTTATCAAGTATTTGTTTTTATATAATTTATACTAATTAAGACCTTACGCCAGAGGGAAGGCATATTCCTTGCAATTTCTGGGCTACCTAGGCTACGTCTACGTCCTTTAAATTTTGAGGTGAACCAATAATTTCCAAATTTCATTGTCAAGTATCTGTTTTTATATAATTTATACTAATTAAGACCTTACGCTGGAGAGAGGGAGAGAGAGAGAGAGAGAGAGAGAGAGAGGATCATCCTTCTCTTCAGAAAGCACAAGGTAGTTCATTCACTGTTCCTCCCTAGTTCCAAAACTAGATCAAGCTTGAGAATCGGGGGTGACCTTTTAGTTTTAGGCTTAGTTAATTTTTCTCTCTTTTGCTTTAATTTTTCTCACTTTCCATGGAGATTTTCATTAATCTCATATTGACCTGATACCATTTTCATGTCTTCCCTAATCCACATCTTCTTTATTTCCTTTCTAATCCATTCTTCTTTCTTTTCTTTCCATCACACTTGCCACTACCTGGTATACATGTTACATGGTCATAAGATCCACATAATATTACTTACAATTAGCACACTTTACCTATACTCTATATGTAAATATTTTATCTAGCCGCTTGGCACCATACTTTGTTAAACTCTCCCAACGAGAAAAAGATCTAAACGAGTCTAGACTCCACGAGTCTATGGCCCACGACTAGCCGCCAAGCGGTGAGGCAAAACCTCATAATGACGATGACCGCTATGCGGTATTGCAGTCAAGCATTTCTCCATCGTAAAAGAGTGAAGGGACCGGTTAACACAACCCACAGCAGCCATTGATTTGACAGTTAACCCACGATGCTTGGGTATCAAAGATTAGGTTCGCTACCTAACGTCTACTGTTTAAATGCAGCCCCTCTCATCAAACAATTTTTCGACCATACAGAGGTCTCAGCCAGGAGTGGGGGACTCTTTTGAGGCTAGCAGGGGTCGACCCGAAAGGGCATAAGAGTTCGCTCCGACAAAATTCTAGATGGACGACGCACTTCCACTTATTATGCTCATTATACGGCATAAAACTACACTTTGGTATCAACTCCGCAAGAAAACTCTCCTTGACTGGGGACTTCGGGGACTTTTATATACATCCAATCATAATTAGCAATGGTTACACTCATGCCTCAGGACATCACTTCAAGCTACCCATTAATGCCTCATGGCATCCCCAAGCTTCACCCTTTTGCTTTCCCAGCATCCTTGAGCTTTAACTCTCTTGCCTTCCGGGCAACCCCGAGCTTCACGCTCTTTCCTTCCCGAAAACCCCAAGATTCATGCTCTTGCCTTCCTGGCATCCCTAAGCTTTAAAGCTTTTGCCTTCCCGGCGACCCGAGCTTCACGCTCTCGTCTTCCTGGCATCCCCAAGCTTTAAAGCTCTTGCCTTCCCAGCAACCCGAGCTTCACGCTTTCGCCTTCCTAGCATCCCTCAGCTTTAATGCTTTTGCCTCCTTGGCAAACCTGAGCTGTAACACTCACGCATTCCCTGTATTTCCGAACGTTATACTCATGTCTCTTAGGCATAATGCATATTAATGGAACATTGAATTCTTCTACCATTTGTTATTCGCAACAATCGAATTCTTTTCACGTTCCATTAATATGAGTGAAAACCTAACTAACACAAATATTTGCATACTCATTGTTCATAAGTTACAAACTCTTGCCTTCACGACACACATCCAACTTACACCACACGGGTGTAACATCATCAACTTGACCTCGTTCATCTTCTTGCGCACATCACGCATTTATGCATCATATGCACTTCATATGCTCATTTGTCTTATGCTCACACAACCATGTTCATTCTCGAGCTCATAACAGATAACACTCGGCACTATTCATTTACATGTATACATCATCATGTATTATGCACTTCACACATTCATACATGCTAATTCATATCGGTGCAACTCACATATGTTGTCTGGTACAACAAGCATTCTACATGCACATGCTTCTAGCTTTATTTTATAGGTATTCTATGTGATTTAAGGGCATCATCCCCCCATGGTATTACTTGCACGGTTGAAGAGTCTGTTCTTGCTTATGAAGTTCGAGGACTTATAGGGCCAGGGCGCCTCCCGGACGTCACTTATTGTGAGAACATATGTCGCATATTATATGTATATATATACAACCCTTCTTGGCTGCGGACGTCCGTACTGAAGGTTCGGTACGGATTTCCCGTTTTCCCCCACTTTCTGATCACATTTTCACATCTTAACAGTTCAATTTTTAGATCCTAATGTATAGATCACCTCTATAAAATTTCAGCCAATTTAGTGATCTTTAAGGCATCCAAAACTGCAATTTACAACAATGTACATGAACGGTTCCAGTTCGACAGATTCAATTCGTTCATGTAAATTGCAGTTTTGGATAACTTAACGATCACCAAATTGGCTGAAATTTTGCAGAGGTGATCTATACATTAGGACCTAAGAACTGAACGGTTAAGATTTGAAAATATGATTGGAAAGTGGATGAACGTCCGCACCTGAGAAAAATCATATATATATATATATATATATAGGGAGAGGCTCTAGTGAAGACTCTCAAATCAATGGGGTTGGATGAGTAGTCCTAAATTTAGTTGAAATATTAATTTTACAACACACATGTCATCCAACCATCAATTTAAAAATCCTCATGAAGTCCTCATATTAAGGCCCTCATTAGAGCCTCACCCGACACACACACACACTCGACATATAGTATAAGATTAGTTTTTTGAAGGTCTTTTGAATATAAACAACATAAAAATATTCGAATAATGATAAGTGAACTATCTCTTTGGGATCACATGTTTCTCCATGTGACACCTAATGTACCACAAAGTCTAACCTATCAAAAAAAAATAATTTGGCTATGTCAGTATGTCACACTAATTGACACATAAGGTGGGAAGCAAGTGGTACTAAAAGAAATAGTTTAGCTAACATTATTTATGATAGTCACATGCATGGGCATAAAAAATGAACACATTCCTTGCAATTTCATGGCAAGAAAGGCTACGTTGAGGTCCTTTAAAAATTTTGCTGTGAACAAATAGTTTCAAATTTCAATTTGTCAAGTATTTGATTTTATATAATTTATACTAATTAAGACATTACACTGGAGGGAGGGCATATTCCTTGCAATTTCAGGGCTAGCTAGGCTACGTCTACGTACTTTAAAATTTTTGAGGTGAATCGATAATTTCCAAATTTTATTTTGTCAAGTATTTGTTTTTTATATAGTTCATACTAATTAAGGCCTAATGCCAGAGGAAGGGGAGGGGGAGGGGGGGGGGGGAGAGGGAGAGCGAGAGAGAGAGAGGATCATCCTTCTCTTCAAAAAGCACAAAGTAGTTCATTCATTGTTCCTCCCTAGTTCCAAAACTAGATCAGGCTTGAGAGTCGTGGGTGACCTTTTAGTTTTAGGCTTAGTTAATTTTTGTCTTTTTTGTTTTAACTTTTCTAACTTTCCATGGAGATTTTCATTAATCTCAGATTGACCGTGATACCATCTGTTTGAGCCCAAAGGTACTTTTGGCTGGATCTTAAGAATGGCTGACAGTATGGGCTGATGCAGCGACCCAGATAGGGAGCAAGTGGCAGGCCCAACGAGGGAATCCGAGCGCAATCCCAGTCGAGGTCCAGTGGAGTCCACGATAGGGAAACCACGTGGAGTAATCATTAGATTCCCTGCCCACGTGGAGGTCAGAGAATGCAGTACAGTCTAGCTTGCGGGATAAGAAAGATGCTAGGTGTGTTATGGGATCCGATCGCTTTTGCAGAAAAATAGGAACATAGCATCATGACTATATTAGTGCGCCCTTAATGCGATGCGCTCACAGGACTAAACAACTATATCCCAACTGCCCGCATCCAATGAGGACTCAGCTTTGCTCCTATTTTAACTATATCCAGATTAGTTAAACAATTGATCTATGATATTCATTAAGATTCCCAAGATAATGCTTCTAAAGATCAGATACCATTGGTCGAGAATAGAATATTCTACACTTTTCTTAGGATTGGGAATTCACAGAGTAGCCTATATCCGAGGTTAGCACGAGAAAACAAAGACGGCCAATTCATCAACTAATCTCTATGATTACCCAAGCCTCTCTTGAGCAACCAACCTTCTCTCTTACCAGTGACCACACTCCAGTCTCAGTCTCCTCAGGAGCCGACTGTCAGTGCCACCAAACCCTCTATCAACGTACTTTGGTCCTAGTCTCCTCGGGAGCCGATGGTAGTGCTGCGACCACAACCGTTACAGAACCAGCCAAGTAAGGGTAACGCCCTCGCAAACCAGCGAAGCTAAAGTCACATTTTAGCAAGATCTCAATACTTCTAAGTGATTTTGCTCTACTTAATCTACAACATTGAGTATCGATTGTGTGATAATAAGAAATTGCAGCAAAGTCCTCACCATGAGGCACAAAGAATCTGGCGACGAGGTTGGTGCTCTCCTCGTCTTCAATCTCTCGATAGAAGTCAGGTCAAGGGACACCCCCAACAATCGTACCCGAACGGTGCTGGCATGCCCACGTAAGAAAAGAGACTGTTGACCAGTTGCAGCAAAACTAGAGCCAAACATTTTGGCACGCCCAGTGGGACTACATCAGAAGTTTTTCTCTTGAAGCACATTCACCCACCGGGCTTCAAAACCAAACATTTTGGCAAGCCCAGTGGGACTATCTGGTGTATAGAATTTTGTTTTCGCCATTGCAGCCATTGGGAAGTCAGGCATAAACCCGTATCAAAAGGTTTACGCTAACTGCCCGACATATAAGACCTCCAGATACAGACAACACTCACATGTAGATTGTCGTGGTCTTTCTGAAGAAGTAGGAATCCAAAGATTTTCTCTCAATTCGGCATCGACCAAGATGGCAAACAAGCAAGGAAAGCCTGCTACTAGAGTCGACAGCCTGCTACTGGAGGCGAGAAAGTCCCGTCGACAAGCCTAACGAGGCTGACGATACGTCTAACATCACTTAGGTAGCCGCGAGAATGGTTACAACTGATGACTATGTGCCCATTCTCGTACCAGAGAATGAGACCATAGAAGAGTGGCTCAATATTCTTCAACAAAATTCTGCCGCATACCATGAGAAGATGAGAAAAGGCCTTGAAGAGGACAGCCGACGGCTTGATGAATTCACAATTTCGGTGAAAAAGCTCGAGCTAGGGGCACAAATGACACAGGGGCGAGTGGATAGCATGAACCAAAAAATGCAGAAGAACCACGATGAGCTATTGGAAGCAAGCAAACACATAGCCATAGACGTTGTGGCCATCAAAAACGAGGGAACCAACCTCGCGACCCGGGTTGCCATGCAAAAGACCAATCTGGACCAGGTCAGAGAGGTTCTATACAAAACACTGGGAGACCCTAGCACTATTCTAGGCTCTTTAGGGAAATCTCTCGCATCTGGCAAGTACATATAGCCAAATGCTTGTGAAAGAGCTACCGGTGGCAACGTGGATACCTCTGGGTTAGACACAAATGTCGAGGTAGCCAGGCGAGTGGTATGTACTTGCGGAGGTGGTGGTACTGATAAGCTCGCATCGTCAGTAATGCAGGGGAGGGGGACTTTGAAGATTGGGGAAAGAACCTCCTCCGATCCAATCATAGCTACTCAATACGACAACGATGAGGTAGAATAAGTATTCGAAAAGCCCCCAGAAACTCAAGGAGGAGTTGACCAAGTTAGAAGTTTAGCGAAGGTCACCGCGACCGCAAAAAGTAAAACAGTGGCGGCTTTGAAGTCCCAGTCAACTCGCATAGGCGGCGGGGCGCCAAGAGGCTCTACATCACAGGAGTCACTTCTCAAGTAGATGAAACAGAAGTTTACACTCCTCCTACCCCCGAAATGGGATATGTATGGAGAGAGGAGGTAGAAGCAATGATAAGGGCCGCGAACCAGAGGCCTAATTTGGAGGAGACCTATTAGAGGCCTTTCCCACCGCATATTTCGCAGGCACCTTATCCTAAAGGATATAAGAGCATTACATTCTCTACTTTCTCGAGAGAGGAAGTCGAAAATGCCGCGGCCCATCTGGTCAGGTTCCGAGTACAGTGTGGCCAGTACCAGAACGATGACAATCTAAAGTGTAATATCTTCGCTACTTCCTTGTCGGGGTCTGCCTTTACCTGGTTCACTGAGTTGCAACCAGGCTCAGTCCTGAGTTGGCCAGCAATGGAGAAGTTGTTCAAGGAAACTTTCAGAACTATTGAGCCGGAAGTAGATCTGGCTTACTTACTCAGATGGCTTAGTAGCCAACTAAATCGGCTGTCGCATACCTTCAACGCTTCCAGATACAGAAGGGGAAGCTGAACGTGATTCTGCTAGAGAAAGAAATGGAAAAGTTGGCGATCAAAGGCTTAGAGCCTCGCCAACACAAGAAGTAGCATGGAAGCTTGTTCAATTCCATGGGGGAGCTGATCACAGAGGTAGGAAGCTTCGAGCACCTGCTCAGGGAGATGGACGCTGTGAAAAACGCATCGAAGGGGACATACATCCCAGGGAAATGCTGAACTATGGCTGCGCTCAGCCATCAGTCTAATTCCTATGATCCTTACTACAGGAGAGAGGAATCTACCCTGGCAAAGGCTGAAGAATTTGAGGAGGAGGAGGTAGCAGCACTAGAGCTCACCGGAAAGAAGGCCGCCGTGCTTTAGTAATTGAAGTTAAGCAAAGAGCCAATGAAGCTTAAGTCGGTAGTTTTCACCAAACCCGAGTTCGCGAGCTACACCTATGATGCGAATAAGGCTCATGAGATCTTAGATGAGATGATCGCTGCCAAGATGGTGAAGATCGACTTCAGACCATTCCCCAAACCGGAACAGTTAAGGAGGAAGAAATACTGTAAGCTCCACAATTTGTGGAATCACAACACAGCTGACTATGTCAGCTTGAAAGATCAGATTCATATCTGGTTGAAAGATGGAAGCTTGCAAGTTGAAGCTCTGGTAACAGTGGCAGTGCTAGTAGATTTGGATCCTTTCTCGGACACTGGAGTCAACATGGTTGACTTAGTTTGGGAGACAAAGGATCAACAGAGGCTGAGCCCATATCGTACCATTGGGGGCTTAGAAAAGGTGATGGAGTAGTTCATGAAGCGGAGGTCAAAGCCAGCTCCACCTGTCGTGCTCTGTTTAAGGTGTAAGGAGGAATGTGATATCCAAGCGTTGCACGAAGAAGAAAAACAGATCGTTTGTTTTGGTTCTTTACCATCGATGAAGTTACCAGCACATTCTAGAAGCTTCCAGCCAGGTAGTCCGAGAATGCAAGCTGGGTTAGGAATTTCTTCTCCAAGGGACTCTAATTTCTTCAAGAAATTGAAGGTCGTGAAAGAAGAAGAAAGAACAAACGAGCGGTCAGACGTTATGACCAGACCATATATTCCTCCAGTGCCGACGTCCACTATCAAGGAAGGGATATGGTATACCCAGAAGAAGGGCAAGGCAGTGGAAATGAGCTCTTTAAGGAAGAGAAAAATCCAGTGGAGGTTCAGCGAGGCTAGGCGAACCTTGGAAGTGCTGGACTAGGGCTTGATTAAACCATCACAGCTGGTGAAATCTCCGGAGGAATACCAGAGGCAGTTGGACGAGATGACCTCCAAAAAGCTCGTCGTCTCACGAGACTCCCAGCGGCGTCCTGAAAGGTCACAACGGGCTTCAAGAACCAGCACTCGGGGGAAGGACAATCTGGAGAAGTCCCGAGTTCCCGCGAGGCTAGAATCACCGCCAGCTCGTAACATCAATGTCTGGCGAAGGATATCCCTCTAGGAAAAAGACAAGCAGCTTCAATCTTTGACATGGTGGGGAGCAAGGACAATACATCCGCGACTGCACAGTGGAGGCCTAAGAAGGTCCAAAGCACAGTGGTTGCGAAACCCGAAGAGGCCTCACCGGTTAAGCAGGGGCCACCCAAGCAGGAATGTCCTTTCGTAGCGGTTCAGCAGGAGCATGTCCAAGAAGAAGGATCGTTGGCGGCTTACGTCGCAAGCAAGTTGGAGGAGGAGGTCGACTTGAGCTCCCCATAGGCCGAATCAGAACAGACGGATATGTCGGACGTTGCCTGTAACATGGTATATGTCCTGTCATCAAGATATGCCTTGCTGGTGGCAGCTCAGGAATGTCAAGCGGAGGAAGACGAATCATCTGACAAACCGTCGCTCGAGATCACCTCAGCAGCATTGTCTCTCGTGAAGAAACTCACGCAGAAGGAGGCTGAAGTAGAGGACGTTGCAAACACTGACGAGAGAGGTCAGGACATGGGCTTCAGCAAGCTAACACCAGCAATGGCGCAACATATGAGGCCATTATATATCACCACCGATATGAACAGCACCAAGGTTGGTAAGATCATGGTAGATACAGGCGTCGCAGTCAACGTCTTGACCACCAGAACCATGTAGCTACTAGGGATCAAGAAAGAGAAGATCGAATCCACATCCCTGACGCTGAAGAACTTCGCAGGGACTGTGACCAAAACATTGGGTCTGATCTTCCTACAGATCAAGGTGGGTCCAGCAGAAGGGGTTTAAGCCTTCTTCGTCACAGATTGTCAGGCAGCATACAGTGCAATTTTGGGTCGCGACTGGATCCACTTGAGTTATTGTGTACCATCCAACCTTCATCAGAAGCTGATTATAAACAGAGTCGCGGATAAGGCGACAATAGTCAAAGCTGATCTGCGACCTTTCTTAGTCTCCGCAGCCTACGTGGACGCAAGGTACTATTTAGAACCTATTTATCCCTGTAGGTCCGTGGTATCGACAACAAGGGCCGCACCACAGGGGTGATGGTCTCCGAACTGGCACAATGGGGGCTCGCAGTTGCGAAGGGCGACCTCGAAAGGCCTGGACATGCGGTGCCAACTGTAGGTCCTAATTGATGGATCAAGACCTCTCAAAGGAGGAGGTACATGCCTTTCTTTCTTTATATGATAGATTATCTTCATATTTGATCAAAAAAGAGGCTTACGCACAAGTGGCAATGTTGGAATACGTTGATGAGGGCCTCTCTGATCATGAGGAGGAAGAGGAGCCCATTCGGCTGGCCCCAGCATCGTTAGACGATACCCCTCCAAAGGTCAAAGATCCTACAGAGAAGGTGAACTTGGGAACTGAAAGCGAGCCAATGGAAGTAGCAATCAGTGCAAACTTAGAGCCTGAAGAAAAACATGGGCTCATCGACTTATTGCAGGAGTATAAAGATTGTTTTGCGGAGAGATATGAAGATATGACAGGGTTATCTCCTGACTTAGTTTGCCATAAACTGCCAACTATCCCAGATCAAAATCCAGTGAGACAGGATTCTAGGCGGATGAATTCGGAAACTCAGGTTTTGGTTAAGGAAGAAGTAGAGAAGATGCATAAATCAGGAATCATCAGGGTCGTCAAGTACAATCAGTGGCTATCTAATGTCGTTCCAGTTCGAAAGAAGAATGACAAAATAAGAGTGTGCGTCGATTACCGCGACCTAAATAATGCCACTCCCAAATACGTTTACCCCATAAAGGTCGCAGATATGTTGGTAGACGCAGTAGTTGGTCATGAACGCTTGTCCTTCATGGACGGGACCGTCGGCTATCACCAGATTTTAGTGGTAGAAGAGGATAGACACAAAACTGCGTTCAGATGCCTAGGCTTTGCAGGAGTTTTCGAATACGTAATCATGCCTTTCGGTTTGAAAAATGCAGGGGCCACATACTAGCGAGCAATGAACCTAATCTTCCATGATATCTTGGGAAAGATTTTAGCGGTTTACATTGATGATGTGGTCGTCAAATCTAGGCATCGAGGAAACCACATCGCGGATCTGCGAAAGGTTTTCGAGCGCATGCGAATACACAATCTGAGGATGAATCCCGCGAAATGTGTATTTGGAGTCCAAGTAGGTGACTTCCACTAGGCCAAAAAATGAAACAGACGACAGGCATATTTCGTTGTGGGATATGGACAATGTCCGTTGTGTATCGGCACGTTGTGTGATGAAAAATAGCACGATGGCTCTGCACCATTGTATGACTTAAAAACACTTAACATTTTTTCGTTATCAGTGTTGTGCCTTCCCTCGACAGATACCAGGCACAACTGCCGTGCAGGCAAGCTGCGTATGGCACATACATCCTTCATACAACAGAACTTGTTTCCAAATTGTTGTTGGAAAGCCTAGTCAGGCAAGATTTTTTTTTGAATTTCACTGTCGTTTGATTTCTACTCACACTTCAGTTGTAGAGTATGGTCGTTGTGTGACTTAGTTTTGGACAATGTAGTTTTGTTTTTTCAATTTTGTGATTGTAAATAAGAAGACATAATTTTTGTTAAACCATTATATGATATATAAGAAAAGCGTTATGTAGATACCCAAAATTTTGTGTACTGAGACAACATTGAATTGCCATTTTTCGGTTGTATGATCATTTTCATTTCTTGAATTTTGTGCATCAATAATAATGCTCCATTTGACCTAATAAACAGTGATCAATTATAAAGAAAACATCAAATGATTAATCAAACCCATACTATAAACTTCAAATGTTTAAGGGAGCATTTCCCAATCATACAAGCCAACATTGTAACAAGAAAAGCATTCTTGTGTACATGCCCCACCTACTTGGGAACTCAAAAGTTGATACACATATTGTTCCAAAACATGCCTCTTATGAAGTCTTCATTGATGGTTGGCAAATTTTTTGAACAAATTCTTTAGCATCTTAGCTTTCCTGGCCCTTGTTACTTGCAATCCTTCTACAATCCTTCCTTGGCCATTGTAACTTGCAACCTAAACAAATAAACTCTTAGTATGCATATGAAGAAGAAGTAAGATCTCCATTTGAGTAAGTAAACTCTTACAATAGTAATTTACTTTGAATCAGTGACAAATAGAATTGAGAGGTTATGAAATAACTTTCATAACTTCCTGGACCTCAGGAGTGATTAACGAGCTCTAAACCGGCTCTCCTTTTATTTCATATACATGCCCTTAGGAAACAGGACATGAAACTACAAATGATCAACTAAGCAATTATAGAACTCCATTGATCTAAGGATGATGTTCCAAGCATGTCACTACATATTTCTCATTACAATTATTATCAAGGGACTCATATTAACCACTATTCTATTGTGAACAAAATGTCAGTAACCTGGCTTTAGGGTCTTAGGGGCAAGAAAGCTTACGGACTTAACGCCGGACTCAAGGCCAAAGGAGACACGAGTAAAGCTTGATAGTGTCATGGAACGAATGCTGCAATAGGTGAAAATAAGAATCAATAGCAAAATACCCCACACACAAACACATGGACTAGCCAAATTCCAGAATCACAGCTGCCACAAATTAGTGTACATGTCAATGAAAAGGTGCCAATTTAGTACCAGTTTTTATGGTACTGATATAGTCAATGGAAGTATTCCTAGCGAACATGCAGATGTGCAAGTATCATTATCACTCCTAATTCATCTAGATACATTCCACGGTTGGAAAGATGGGAGATTAATTTAAAATAGATGTAGGCACTTGCAATTCTTTAGTTTATATAAGGATCAGAAAACAAATATAATGCCAAAATATAGACACATAATATATGTATGCTAAGGGTAATCTGACCTTGTAATCAACATTGACAATGCCATGAGACATATGTGGCTCATTTGTAAGCTGGAAAGGGAAAAGAATGTCAGTTAGGTCATTACTTACACATCTCTAAACATACACACACACAAAAGGAAGAGTAGTCTGAAAATGAAACCAACAAAACTTTACCTGAGCAAATTGAAATTGTCACTCAAGTCATACTTCACTCTTGCACTGAGTCTCCCATATGTCGAAGGCAAGTAAGCATAAGTATTATCACCAATATTGAGTAGAGAATTTAATATGAGACTGTTAGTTACCTGCAAGTTTCAGAAATTTTCAGAAAACTGATAGCAAGAAAGAAAAATCCACCAACAATCATCTTTTTAGTGATTTCAAGCACAACTCTCCAGATTTGAACTAGACATGTAAAGCAGAAATTTCACAAAATTTCAAGTTATATGGAGTTCAAATGAATGGACAAACAGAGATCCAAAGTGATAGAAAATGCTGATTTCTGCAGAAATCCTGAAACACTCTGCTAACTTCAAAATAGCATAAGTATCTCATTTCAACTTCATTTTTCATGAAACCAAGTTTAAAACGATCATTGAAGAATCTATTTTAAGTTATCAAAAACTGAGATTAAAATAAGAAGTATAGCTTTTTCAAGAACAACAGAACATCCCACTGGTTCAACTTGGTGGTTATCTTTGAGGCATACTATCAAACACATGATGTGCAGTATTTGAACCTTAATCTATTTCTGTTCTAAGAATTCTAATGGAGTTATCAAAGCTAATTAATAGTCAAAAGTGTATTCCATAACAAGAAAAGCCAAGAAATGAATGAATACTTACCAGGTTGAGCAGGAGAGAGAGGCTTGGAAAGGAGCTTGGCAAACTTAGCACGTTGAAAACGGCTTGGGCTGGGACACCATTCTTGGGCTGGACGGCAGCAGGAACCACCACCATAGCAGCAAGTTGACTTAAGTCATCGTTATCATCATCGCCTAACAGATCGAAAGGGTTTGCGGTTGCTTCTCCGTCTAGGTTGTCGATCCCAAAACCCATACTCAAAGGAGCGAGTATGAACATGAACTATAATTGCTTCTCCTTCTAGGTTGTGTCGAATCAAAGCACAGAGAAGGAGAGAAGAACTTAGTAAAACCCCCAAATCGAGCAGCCGTGAAACCTTTAAATCGAGTAGCCCATAAATCCCCAAATCGAGTGCCCGTGCAACCCCAAATCGAATAGCTTTGAAACCCTTAGGTTGAGTAGCCCATAAATTCCCAAATCAACGTTGTAAACCCTAATCTTCAACTGATTGAAGAACCTCATCCTTCTTCTCAATTTGCAAAATCCTCCTTCACTAATCTCATGTCAAGAAGGGATGGCTTTTGGGTGATGACTTGTGCTTCGGGGAGAGAATAAGACTGATGAAGAAATTGTGTTTTCTAGTGTTTTGTTCAGAGTGTTGGAAATAAATGAAGTGACCTAGTTAAGTTGTCAAAAACTTGGGCATTTGGTCTTTTTATTTTGTATTTATGAATCAGACAACGCATAAATGAAGCTACGTTGTCTGATTCTACACACATTAAATTTGAACTTACTGTAAGGAGGGAAAGTTCCCGTTATGTGCAATCAAAGTTTCAGTTTTGGCGCTAGGATAGAAATTTCTCATTCAGACAACACAAATAAGTAGTTTATATTGTAGGAGGTTTTTTTTTTTTAAAAAAAAAAAAAAGAGGATCAAATTTTGTAGGTTTTGAGGGACATCCAAACCTCCCAATATATATTCTTTAATTATACAACACAAAATAAAAATTGTTGTATGACATTTTGCAAAGCTATACTCACACAGCAAATATAACTATACTATTGTACAATGTAGTACAAATTTGGAGCTAAATTTGAGTTGAGGTAGGAGGGAAAACATGCCGCTCATTTTTTTTTCATTCACACAACAAACTATTCTCGTAAGTGTTGTGTAATGACTTTCTAGCTAAAAACTTCTGAATTTTAATAGCCTTATACAACGTAAGTTTTTTAATCGTGTTGTATGATTCATTTTCCTTTGTCACACAACAAATTATTATTTTTCGTTGTGTAAAAAATGTCGTGTGTTAAGGTTATTGGCCTAGTGTTTCTAGGATTTATTGTACATCAGAGGGGCATTGAAGTATCCGAGGATAAAGCTAAAGCAGTGATCAATGCTTCGCCCCCGAGGATGAAGAAGGAGCTGCAAAGGCTGTTAGAAAAGATCAGTTTCTTGCTGCGGTTTATCTCCAACTCTGTCGGCAAGATTCAACCTTTCTCCTCCCTCTTGAAGCTACAAGGGCAGACAAAATTTGTGTGGGAGACAAAACATCAAGAGGCCTTTGATAGCATAAAAACCTATCTAGCAAATCCACCGATTCTTGTTCCTCCGAAGCCAAGTTACCCACTTAAGCTCTACATTTCAGCGGCAGAAGCTTCAATCGGCAGCTTATTAGCACAAGACGATGAAGAGGGTGTGGAACACGCCATTTTCTATCTAAATACAACGCTAACGGATTGCGAAACCAGGTACTTACCAATGGAAAAGCTCTGTTTAACATTATACTTTTCTGCCTGTAAACTGCGACACTACATGTTATCCTTTACTACATGCATAATTGCTCAGATCGATCTGGTCAAGTACATGTTGTCGCGGCCCATTCCTAGGGGCCTGATTGGCAAGTAGGTTTTGGCTATTTCAGAGTTTTCTTTGCAGTATGATCCCTAAAAAGCTGTGAAGGGTCAAGCCATCGCGGACTTTCTAGTGCATCATCCAATGCTGGATACTAGCGAAATTTGAAAACTAGAAGTCGCCGCAAATTCTTTGGAAGACCTATTTGAAATTCCCAGCTGGGAGATCTACGAGAATTTATTGGCAGTTGTTATGCTACAACCTTGGGTATTATATTTCGATGGTTTAAGATCAGATACCCTAGCCGGAGCAGGCGTTGTGCTAGAAAACCCGTCCGGAGATCATTTTTCATACTCTTTTCAGTTGGAGTATCAATGCACCAATAACTAAGCGTAATATGAGGCCTTAATCATTGGCCTAGAAGTGCTATTAGAAATGGGAGTTACTGCGATACAGGTACTTGGAGATTCACTTCTGGTAATCAATCAGCTGAAGTGCTCTTAGAAATGCTCTAGTTTCTCACTGGCCCCATACTAGGATAGAGCCCTGGAGTTATTGGACTAATTTGATGACGTGGACCTTGAACATATTCCGCGTGAATGAAATGTCAGATCTAGGCTTCTAAGTCTAGCTTCTGGAACCTCAGCTCCCTCATCCGAGTGGCCCGATCATTCAAAGTGCCGTGAAAAGTCTCCATCTGATTTGCAAGGTCATTCTGTACCACGCGGGCCGCACGAGCTCAAGCCTCCGAGTAGATTGGCAAGCGCGGGCCACGTGAAGGTCTTTTAACAGCTTGTCTATAATGTCGAGTTGAGTTGGATTGACCGCACGCACTTGATGAAGGAACACAATGGCCTCCCAGACCTTTGAGAGTTCTTCAGGCCCAAGCCACCGCTGTTCCAGAAGGTTTTGAAGCTCCGCTCTTGCTAAGTCAGCAGCAATAGGAGAGGCTTCCTTAAGAATTTGAGCAATCTTTTTTAGCCTAGTGGGAGGAGGAGGTGGAGGATTCGTAGCACGATTATGAATCACCAATGCTAGAGGGCTGATGGGTTCCTCAATTGTTTCATCTTTATCCACAGCTTCGGCGACAACCTCCTGAACTTGGTTCGACATCTCTACCGTGGGAAGCTCTGGAAATCCAATGCGAGTTTCACCAGTAGAGTGTTGAGGACAAGCAGCTCCGAGAATAGAACCTTCGCCCTCAACGTTCGGCGCATCTATTTCTGGAATCAAGATACCCCCACCACTGCTCGTCTCATCCCAAACCTGGGATATGCATCCCACCAGCAAGATCTTCAGCTCAAGGACCACCTCCTTAGTATGAACAGAATCTTGGCCAGGTTTAGGAATGTCAGAGAGTGGGTTTGGATCTAAAGAGAAATGAAAACATCGGCCAACAATGGTTTACCTCTCAAGCTGTCGGTTCGGTATTTGGTACAGGGTCATCTGGAGGAAGAATTCCCGCCTCATTCACCTCTTGGGCCTCCAGTGCAGCAGGAATCTCTGTCGCCACTAATTCCTCATAAGCGTCAGAAGCCTCAGAGTGGCTTTCCATGCTTTCACGCTCCGAAGGGCCATAATCGGAGATCATTATAGGAGGGGTAGGGCCTTGCGGGTACTCTGTAGATGTGGGAGAGGGAAGAGGCGCCATTGGGCTAGTCGGGGCTGGAATAAGCGAGAACGCCGAATCGTCTACAACGGCTAAAGATCCAGCCTCACTCAAGCGAGAGGGACCAGTGGTCCTCTGATAGACCTATCAATGAGACAATACATATCAAGATCCTACCCAGTTCCTACAACTCAAAAAGAATAAGTTAGGACCGGAGCTTGCCAATTGCATTCCCAGAGGCTTATCATCTTCAAAACTCTCTTCAACGAATTGAGCTCGGTCGCGTTTGCGAGCAAGAACAGCAACAGCCTATACGAGGAGAGAATCACAACTCATAAAGAAAAAGGAAAGCACCAGATGTACAAGTTTGGGGGTCATTCTTAGCCAAATTACCTCAGAGGGATCTTCATCATCAGAAGACTCTTCCTCAGGAATCTCCACTGCTATTGCCTTTTGTTTCTCGGCCTGAGTAGAGGTTATTCTGCTCCGGGTGGTGCACTGCAAAATACACTCAGGAATAAGAGCGGAGAATCGAAACAAGGAAAAGAAGTGGTGAAAAAGATGAAAACTTACTGTTGCTCCAGGCTCGTGGATCTATATCCCCGGAAGTGATGAGCGAGGAGGTGGAACAGGTCGCGGGGTTGTACTGCAGGATTGGGTAAGCGCGCAAGGGTCTCGCGGTCCTCTGGGCTAGGACTACTCATGCCATGAAAGATCAGGGCAAAGAGTTCATCATGTGACGGGTTCCAACAGTTCACGACACTTCGTTGAGGGGGTATAACACCCTAACCCAAGGGGAATTGCTATCAAAGTAAACTGACTCTAGAAAGGGGGAGACCCAGGCAGGGCTAGTCTCCACCAAGAAGTATAGTAGTTGGCAGATTCAATCAAAGGCCAGGGTACCAACTGGTCCAATCCAAATTGGCGAGCAAAGTTGGGGGCATAGAGCTCGTAGCATATGCGGTCGGTGGCAAGACGAATGTCCGAACATGAGATGGCATGACGAAAGGCTTAGAGCTCTCTCTCGCTATGATCCCTTCCACTGGGCAGAAAGCCATCCTCAAGGGGAGAAGGGTATTGCCTAGAAAGGACCATTGTTGGGTCCGGCATCTCTGTCATCAAGTTCAAGTAAATGAAACACACAGAGTAGGACGAAGCCTGGTACCGGTAAAGCCAATTCCCTAAAAGGGAATCCCCCTCTGAAATATCGTAGCGATGAAAGCGGGGAAAATAAATCTGCAGCCAAAAGTCGAGGATCCAGAAGGGGCACATTACTGCTTTGTAAAGGGAGCGACACAGCGCACCTAATACAGGTTGCCCAAGGCCAACGCAAATGCCATTATAGAGAGTAATGGCCAGAGAATTCCAGGTACCAGTAGGTTTGCCAGAAGAGGTACAGAAAATGAACTTACAGAGCCAAAATTCAAGGAAGGCAATTCCTCTGGTCTCATCATGGTGTTTGCAGTATTTTTCTCGCCACACCAAGTAGGATCTGCGGTAGTGGCCCCGATTTGTCTGAGTCATTTGCAGCCAGAAGTCGGTTCCATCAAACTGATCGTGTTCATAGGGGTTAAAGTCAATGGGCAGTCCTGTGATGGTGAGAATGTACAGCAGAGTTATGCCCATCTGTCCAAACCGGAAATCAAATGTACTGCTAGAGGTGTCCCAGAAGCAAAGAGCGGTGACTATTGGTGTAGGGTTGGTATGGTGAGGAAGACAAAAGCATAGATTGATGGCTTGGGTGATACCCACCGCATCCCAATGGGCTAAATCTCTCGTTCGAACCGCCTGATACCAAACAATCTTCTTGGCAAAGACGATAGGCTAGTGACCCACTTTCTGCCTTGGCCCCCAATTGCTAAAATCACCGGGCATCTGCTGGAGAGCCGCTATGGGACGGCAGATGGAAGCCCGTAATAGGCCATATCATCATCTCGCAAACGATCGGGAGGTGTGGGACCCAGGCTCGCTTGATTTGTACCTTCACCAAAGCCCATAAGTTGATTTCTTTCCTTTCCAGTCTCACTCAGGCATCGAATGCCCATGTTGGTTCACCAAGTGTAGGCGGCGTTCTCGTTGATTTGATCTGCCTGATCGATAACGAAGGGTTTCTTGGGTGCCATTTCTGGGTCTTTTCGAAGATGGAAATTGAAGTTCAGAAAAAAGAGAGAGACTTGAAAGAGTTTTGCTTCTGGGTTTCTCTAGAAAAGCAAGGTCAAGAGGGTCTGACACTGTTGTTGATTTGATGGAAGCAGAGGCGTCCAAATTTAAATAAGAGATTTTGTGAGGGAAACGATGCGGCAAAAGACGTTTTCGCAGCCAAAAGGTTGCCTGTTTTCATCATTACACCACTCTTCATTAATGGCCTCATTTCCACCAAATAGATGTGTCGTTTCAAGCTCCCTTTGATCAGTTACAAGTCTCCACAGGCCAGATCTCGGGGCCTGGGGGGCAATGTTTGAGCCCAAAAGTACTTTTGGCTGGATCTTAAGAATGGTCGACAGTATGGGCCGACGCAACAGCCCAGATAGGGAGCAAGTGGCAGGCCCAGCGAGGGAATCCGAGCTGAATCCCCGCGGAGGTCCAGTGGAGTCCACGATCGAAAAAACCACGTTTAGTAATCATTAGATTCCCTACCCACGTGGAGGTCAGAGAATGCAGTACAGTATAGCTTGCGGGGTAAGAAAGATGCTAGGCGTGCTATGGGATCCGATCGCTTTTGCAGAAAAAAAGGAATATAGCATTATGACTATATTACTGTGCCATTAATGCGATGCGCTCATAGGACTAAACAACTATATCCCAATTGCCCGCATCCAATGAGGAGTCAGCTTTGCTCATATTTTAACTATATCCAGATTAGTTAAACAATTGATATGTGATATTCATTAAGATTCCCAAGATAATGCTTCCAAAGATCAGATACCCTTGGTCGAGAATAGAATGTTCTACACTTTTCTTAGGATTGGGAGAGTAGCCTATATCCGAGGCTAGCACGAGAAAACAAGACGGTCAATTCATCAACTAATCTCTACGATTACCCAAGCCTCTCCGGAGCAACCAACCTTCTCTCTTACAGGTGACCGCACTCCAGTCTCGGTCTCCTCAGGAGCCGACTGTCAGTGCCACGAAACCCTCTATCAACGTACTTCAGTCTTAGTCTCCTCGGGAGCCGACGGTAGTGCCACAACCACAACCGTTATAGAACCAGCCAAGCAAGGATAACGCCCTGCTCAATCTACACCATTGAGTATCGATTGTGTGATAAGAAGAAACTGCAGCAAAGTCCTCACCATGAGGCACAAAGAATCCCGTGATGAGGTTGGTGCTCTCATCGTCTTCAATCGCTCGATAGATGTCAGGTTAAGGGACACCTCCAACGACTGCACCCGAACGGTGCTGGCACGCCCACGCAAGAAAAGAGACTGTTGACCAGCTGCAGTAAAACTGGATCCAAACACCATCTTCATGTCTTCCCTAATCCATATCTTCTTTATTTCATGTCAAATCCATTCTTTCCATTCTTCTTTCTTTTCTTTCTATCTATACCTCTATTCGCTACAAACAAAGTTTAATTTATTCTTTTCTTTGAGTAGAAACGATAATTTTTTTATTAATAAAACTCATAAGAAGCTTTCTACGTAGTGACACATTAATATAAGCTTCTTCTTTTTTGACTGATGCTCGTCAATATAAACTTTCCACACATAAAATTTCATTTTCATTTATTCAAAAAAATTCATTTTCATGCGTATGTCTTGCTCATAAACACAAAAAATTATAAAAGAGTAAGCAACATAAATCAACCCCCACACTCTAATTTGACCATATATAATTATTGTTCCTAATAAGCTTGATGAACTATCTCCCTCAAGAAATTGAGGGGCCCCCTAATTCTATTATAAATATACTAAAGTTGAGTTGGTACTGTTCACTATTCATAACTGTTCATCACTTTTCATAAAGTGAAGTGACGGTTTTACCCCTAATATTTAACTAAAATTACAATCTGTTCAAGAAAATCCAGATTATGTGTCTGGCCCAAACTCTAAGTTACTTGACCTAGTGGTAATAAGATTATAGAAGGATTTAGAATCCTATTCAATGTAGAATTACTTTCCTTGTATGATTGAGATTCTATGCATTGTAATCCTCTATATAAAGAGGCCCCTATTATCAATAAGAACACACAACGAATTTCTCTCAATTCTGTTTCCCTAAAACACGTTATCAGCACAACATCTTATCCCTAAAACCTAATAGCTGAAACCCCAAATTCGAATACAAAAGCTTGAATCCTTTTCTGCCTCCACCCACACCTTGAAGCCTCCCACTTCAGGAGTCCAGAACCGGCAGAAGAACAACCGAACCGACCACCGGAATCGTCATACCATCCGCGGCAATTATTCCACCGGTTCACCACATTTTAGACCTCCAATTACTACCATATTCTGCCAGAAGTAGCACCTTAATCCCTAGATCGTGAACCGGAAAAATTGTTGCCTGAACCAGCCAAAATATTTTGAACCGGCCTCCAATAGTAGCTGCAACTTGAACTAGCAGAGAGGGAGAGAAAGAAAGAAAAACAAAGGGGGAGCCTAGAAAGAGAAGAAGAAGAAAGAAAAGAAAAGAGTGGATCCCATGGCCCACGTGCTGGACAAAGAAAAAAAAATGGGGGCAGACGTGGCCCACTGCCACAAGAGGAAGAAAAGAAACAAAGAAAGAAGAGGGGGAATGCGGTCAGAAAAGAAAGAAGAAAAACAAATGGGCCCCGCGGGATTCTTTTAGGTCAAAGGTGAAAGAAAAAAAACAAAAGGGGAAGCATATTGGCCTAAGAAAGAAGACGCGGTCCACTGCAAAAGAAAAAAAAGGGAGATCAACCCAGAAAGTCAAGCGGCCAAGAAAAAGTCAATGGTCCAGCCCACTGGTCAACCATCTCCAGTCAACACCTTCTGTCAACCATTTTTCAAAACTATTCCTGTGATTTTTCCGTTACTATTCCAGCAACCTTTTTCGAGGTATTTTTTACTAAAAGTTCCCGTTTTTAAGTTTTTATTCAATTTCTTTTCTTTTCTCGGGGACTTGCAAACTCCCTTCTTCTACCCCCCTTTCTTCATCATAGGGGAGACCTAATTAAGCCGAACTGTGGAGGTTCATGCTCACTCCAAGCTTAGAGCTTGTAGAGTCCTCCAAACTTAGAGTTTGTTGAGATGTTATGATCGACCGCAAACACATCATTGTTTCGATCTAATCCAATTCCTCTTGGAATCGGATTTCTTAGAAGCAACTATGCTCAGAAATCCCTAAATTTCTTGGAAGCGTCTACGCTCAAAAATTTCTTTTGTTTTTATGGTAGCCTTTTACGTTCCGAAACTAACCCTAATTTCTTGTTCTCTTTCAGGATGAGTAACCTGAAAAAATTGGACTTTGCTTCATTGGGAACAAGTGGCTCTAGATATCACAGGTGGGTTCGTGATGTCCGCCAGCATCTCAAGGCCGATGGAATCCTAGAGACGATTCTCGAGCCTAGCTAGGACGTGCTAACTGTTGAGCAAGCTCAAGGTTTGGAAGCAAACAGAGCAGCCTTAGAGGCAAATAAGGCGAAAGCCATCATCCTAATGACTCGTCATGTGGATGATTCGCTCCAGTATGAGTGTATGAATGAAGAAGACCCCAGAAGGCTGTGGGTCTCACTCGAATAAAGATTTGGCAACGTCTGTGACTCCTTCCTTCCTGAACTAGAAGTGAGATGGCATAGCCTCCGCTTCTGTGATTTCAAGTCAGTTCTTGACTACATTCGGAAGCACTTCGCATTAGATCCTTAATTGAATTATGTGGTAAAGAGATCACAAATGCGATGTTAATTGAGAAGACTCTCTCTACCTTCCCCGTCTCTGCATTGATGGTTACTAAGAACTATCGAATCGATGTTACTGCAGGACGGATCACAAGGTTTCATGAGCTTATTGGAGCTATGAATGTCGCTGAAAAGCATGACAACATCCTTGTGAAAAACTATAATTCAAGATCCGTAGAAACAGAGCTAATTCAGGAATCCAATTATAGTCGCGCCCCTAAGAGAAGGTGCCAAGAGCGAAACCCTAATTAGGGATACTTCTGGATGTTCTGATCCATATAATCGCTCTACTTGGGAAGGTCACCACCAAAATAGGCGAACACGGAACTGAAGAGGTCAACGTGGAAAGAGAGAGGGAGGCAATGTCCCTGTCCATGTTGGTGGCGCCACCAACACTAAGAGCCATCTAAATAACGCTTTCAAAGCTCCTCAATCAATGAAGTCTGAGCAAAAAGATGTATGTTCTCGATGTGGAGTATCCGGTCATTGGGCACACATTTGTAGAGCTCGTGAAGAAATCGTCACCGCCTACAAAACATATTGTGAAGCAAGATAAGCTCACTATGTGGAACAAGAAGATCAAGAAGATGATCTAAGTGAAGGGTTGAAGACTACAAATCTGGCTGGGATCAATAGATCGCCAATTCTATTTAAATCTTTATTTTTCCAAGAGATGTAATAGGCAATTGCCATATATTTTTGTAGTAAATGCCAATGGTTTAGTCTTTCTTCAAAGTAGACTCACCTAAAGTAAGTGTGATGTCTAGAAAGGTTATGAGATTAATGGTACTTAAGCGAGCTTGCTCCACCGACATCTCCCTACTCACTTGGTCACATTTATTTTGGAATTACCAAAAAAAGTTAGACGACTACCATTGTTTTGCATTAGCTAGCATTGTGGATTAGATTTTCTTTGGTCAAAGAGACAATGATGAAACTCCGTTGGCTTATGAATAAAATTTCGAGTTCTTTTCATGACTCTATTTTGATTCTGAGTATATTACATTGTGACTACGATGGCTAGGTCATAAGTATTAATTCAAGGACATGGAATAGCCCAAGTTCCCCTTTGTCAAATGGCACCTTGATTACTGTCACAAAAACTCTCTACGCTCTTAGGGCAAATCGTACCCTATGAATAGACAACGGATTCCATGCGAAAACGCATGTAGAGAACGGAAATGAGTTCCTTTGCAATACCTCTAATGATTGCGAAAAAAGGCGCATCTTAGAGAAGTTTATGTGTCTCTCTAGTGAACTCTATGTCACTATTCGAGCTATTAATCCAATAAAGTTATGAGAGAAGATCTCTTAAATTTAGACACATATTGGCTTTGCCACGACAGGATAGGTCATCCTGGTCATGATATGATGATCCGTCTACTAAAGACTTTACACGGACATCCATTCTTCAGAGTGAGAAGAAGCAAGAATCGAAAATTGATTCCTGGACTTAGTAAGACCGCAACAATTGTAGCATCTGGCGCTGCAGCCGTCTTGGGGCGCCATAGGGCCACCTAAGTCCCATGTGACAACACCATAAATGGCGCTACCTATGACCATGACACCATGGAAGTCCCTTCCCATGGTCATGACGCCATGGATGATTCTCCCCATGGTCGAGACACCATGGATGCCACTTTCCATGGTTCCAACGCCATGATGGGTGATGTAGTCAAACATTTTGCTTCTAATAGCGCTACAGATGCTCAGGCCCCACCAACATCCTCATTGGTTGCTTCTAAGGCCCCTTGCTCGTTTTACAAAGCCTGCTCCTTAGGGAACTTAGGACCGAGACCGTCCTATGCAAAAGATGTGAAAATACTCATTCTGTTCCTACATAGAGTCCTTGGGGATTCTTTGGACTAGTTCAACCAACCTGCGGACGTTTAAATATCTCATGATGTTGGTTGACATGCAAACACGCTGGTCACTGTTGTGCCATTGTCCACTTGTAAATGCTGCTTCTGTTACACTCCTAGCAAATATCATATGACAATGGGTTCACTCCCCGGATCATCCTATTCCGTCAATTAGACTTGACGATGCTAGAGAGTTTACATCGAAGACTTTCGATGGATATTGCAATGGGATTGATGTTGGACAACATATCTCATGAACACACCCAAATGGTTTCACGGAAACGACTACGATGGTAGTCAAGACATTGGTAATGCACACCAATCTCCCTATATCCCCTTGGGGTGATGCAATATCGCATGTAGCTATACTAATTCATCTACGACCTACCACCACTCAATCTATGTGTTACAGCTAGTGACTGGGTACAAATATTTTGTACTTACGCATATTTGAGTGAGTCATTTATGTGCCAATTGCGCCGCCACAACGCACTATAATAGGTCCTTACAGACGAATGAGAAAATTGGATTTGAGACTCCAACCATCGTCCGCCACTTAATGCCCTTGCTAGGCGATCTCATTACCGCTAGATTTGCGGGTTGTCACTCTGCTGAGACAGTCTTCCCGTCGTTAGGGGGAGATAAGAACATGGATGTTCAACAGGAACGACAGGAATTATCGTGGTCCGCCCCACTATGTCTCATCTTGATCCCTACTAAAAGTGACGAGATCACACGTGCTGCAAATATGCCTGCAAGGAAGTACGTCTCTACAAGAGGATGTAGCGCCATCCTACACGGAGGTAGGCATGGTGCCAATGCCAAAGAGAGTGACACTCTGGCATTACAGGTCATGGCCCCAGCTAGGATGCGTGGGAGGCCCATGAGTTCGAAGGATACTTTGGCACAACTCAATCATTTGATCATCAAGACTCAAAATCCGTCTCATAAGAATCTTCCAGGTTATGGTTATCGTTGGGGGACATCTCAATGTCAGAACCTATTCCTGAGAATATAGAGCTCTATGAAACTTACACTAGTGTACATGAGATGTGGGATAGAAACTCCATCATAATTGATGATGTAGTTGCGCATGAGTTTGTTGAGTCCATAATATCGAACCACGCTCCGTTGATGAATGAATGCCAACGTAGAGAGATTTGGCCTAAATGGAAAGATGCGATCCAAGTTAAGATGGATTCTTTAACGAAGAGGAAGGTTTTTGAGCCAGTGATGCCAACACCTCCTATCATAAAATCTATTGACTAATGGGTCTTATTAGAATGCGTAATGAGAAAAGGAGATGGTAATCTCGCCTTATGGCGCAAGGCTTCTTACAAAAACTCTTTGGAATCGACTATGATGAGACATATTCTCTCGTAATGGATGTCATTGCACTCCACTACCCTGTCAGTTTGGTAGTTTCCAAATAACTGATCATGCAGCTTACAAATGTGGTCACTATGTATCTATACGGGGATCTAGATACAGAATATACATGAAGGTTCATGGTGAACTTCATCTACCCAAGTCAAGTGGCTATAGACCACGGAGCGCGTTTACAATAAGGTTGAAACACTCACTAAAGTGACTACTTGATTGGGAAGGAATATGCCCGCTCGTTTCCATAACAAGTTTCGGATTCTATCGTGGTTCATATTGGACATGACCTTCATTGGAAGCTCTTAAAGAGTTAAGAGAAACCGCTGAACAATTGAAATCCGAGTTTGAGATGAACGATTTTGGGAGAACACGATTATGTCTCGGTTTAGAACTTGAGCATCATGTCGATGGATGCTTACGCATTTTGACAAGGTCAAGCCTTCAAGCACCCCCATGATAGTCTGTAGTCTTGATCCTGAAAGGATCCTCTTCGTCCAAAGGATGATGGCGAAGATGTGCTAGAGGTAAAAATGCCCCACTTAAGTGTAATACGCGCATTATTGTACTTAGCTCAATGCATAAGACCGGACATCTCATATGTTGTGAACTTGTTAGCTAAGTATAGCTCTGTGCCAACGCGACGCCATTGGATTAGTGTAAAAGATGTCTTTTGATACTTGAGATGTACGAGCGATATGGGCTTGTTCTATCCCTACAGAGAGATGATGGATTCAGACCCATCACACACCAGAAACGCCTCCAACGCTGACCTGCGTTTCCTATCCCCACCCCAAAACAACATGTGTTTTGGAAGGTTTTGCTGATATTAGGTATTTCTCTGACCCACACAAAGGTCATTCCCAAACTGGTTAAGTGTTCACCATAGGTAAAGACCGTGATATCTTGGAGGTCTACAGAACAGACCCTAGTCGCTATATCTTCGAATAATATAGAGATTATTACTCTTCACAAAGTGGTTCATGAATGTATATGGATTGGATCCATAATTACGCATGTTCGAACAATTGTGGTTTGAAGCAAATGAGGCAAGACTACATCAAAAGCGACAACACCAAGCATAATCAGCGACAACAAACTCTCCTCAAGATCAAAGTGAACTAGGTTCAATCTGAGGACAGTGCGGCAGGCTTGCTCACTAAGTCATTGCCTAAATTCCACTTTCGAGAAACATGTTGGTAGCATCATTTGCGGAAGTTATCCGAATCCCCATGATCGTAGTCATCAGGGGGAGATGCAGACATCAGGGGGAGATGTCTACATGTATGGTCTCGAAATGTGAAGGGTGTGTTGTGCTATTTTTCCCTTCGACCGAGGTTATTTTTGTCCTACTGGGTTTTTGTTACTCGGCAAGGTTTTTAATGAGGCAACAAAAGAAGCACCACGTTTGGGCGACACAAGGGGGAGTGTTCAAGGAAATCCAGATTATGTGTCGGGCCCAAACTCTAGGTTACTTGACTTAGGTAATAGGATTATAGAAGGATTTAGAATCCTATTCAATGTAGAATTACTTTCCTTGTATGATTGAGATTCTATACATTGTAATCCTCTATATAAAGAGACACCTATTATCAATAAGAACACACAACGAATTTCTCTCAATTCCGTTTCCCTAAAACACAATCTAATTTTTTGTTGTTCAATTTTGCCATATCTTTTCAGTTTTTTTTTTTTTTTTTGGCAGAACAATTCTGTTTTATATTTATAAATTCCTACAAATTATGAAAAAAATTTTATTTGTTGCTAATCTATTATTAAAAATAAAACAAATTATATTATAAGTAACGCCAACATTTTTTTAGATTGTCCCCAATTTCTAACTAAAATTACAATATATCTTTTTTTTTCTCCTTCAATTTTGCCATATCTTTTTAGTTTTTTATTTTTTTTAATTTTTTTTTATAGAAAAACAATTCTATTTTGCATTTGTAAATTTTTATAAATTATAAAAAATATTTATTTATTGCTAATCTATTACTAATAATAAAATATATTATTCTCTAAATAGCGCCGATATTTTTTAGATCTTAAGTATTAATCTATTATATATAAATCTGGAAAAAAAAAACTCACAGCATAGCCTAGATGAGTGTACTAGTATATAGTAGTGGAAGGTTTTTTACTGTAGCTTAGGAATAGTACCGGCTTAATGAGTAACAGTGCCGGCTCAAGTCGAGCCGCGCAGAGTCCACCTGTGCTATAACTTGTTTGCTTCTTCTTCCATCGGTTAACATTGCTCCAGTAGAGAGAGAGAGAGAGCGAGAGAGAGAGAGAGAGTGAGGGTCCTTCTTCTTTGCTAGAAAGAGAGAGAATGGAAATGGGTTCTGGTTCCGTGCCTACGCCAAGAATTGGTTCTGGTTCTAATCTACTCTGCATGTGGTAATTATGCACTACCCTCCTATCTTCTTCGTTTTCTCTTTAGCTTGAAATTCAATTTCTTTCCGATTTTCATCCACAATTATCAGCCATGGAATACCCATTTCTATTCTATCCATTTCAAATTTGCAGGTATGAAAAATCAAAATTTTGGTTGGGCTGACAGCAAAGGGATCTTCATTTTAAGAGGTATTTGCTTGGTTTCTTGAAATTTTTTTTTTAAAAGTAGTCTAAATTTTCTTATCTGACTCATTTTGGGGTTGGGCTCTGCGATTGCTTTTGTTGCGGATGAAGACCTTGATGAGATTGGTTTTTGATTTGATCTCAATGATATAAACTGAACCCAACATGGTATCTTTGATATAACAAATTTAAAATATGGTGGAAAGCTTTACACTGATATCAAAGAACACGCAGAAATTGGGTTTGGGGTTTTGATCAGCATTGGCTATGCTTCGTCTTTTTGGATGAGGTCAGCTTCGTTTTTTATTATCTACACTTGATTTCAGTTACGTTGTGTTGTTGGATTTTGTGATTTATTGTTGTTGTAATGTCGAAGGTTTGGTTAGAAGCTTGGTTTTTCATCGATGTCGAAGGTTTTTGTGAGTCTTAACTACTGTCGTTGTTTTTATACCTTTTCACAAAGTAGGTTCTAATTGGAGCAGATCCTGAAGAAGTCCAGATGACAATTATGTTGCTAGAGCTGTAAGTGACATTTCCTCCTCTTTAACATGTTTTCTTCTAATTTTAAGATCATATATCAGCTCCACTTTAACTACTTCTGTTAGGTTTTGGGTTTAGAAAGGACAATCAACACCGAGTTTGATGCATAAACACCCAATTTGTGTTTTGAACAGTATTTTGATAGGATCCACTCTTTGCATACCTAATATTATTTATTGCTCTAAATTGCTAGGTACCTTAACTCAGAATATGTTGATGAATGACACCGGCATAGATATGAGGTTAGTTGTAAGCTGAGTTCCAAGCATTAGGTCCGGTATCTGGAGCCATACTTCAACCACCAGATACAATGGAGCTGCAAAACCAGTCATATGAATGACATAGAGCCCTTCTGAATCAAGTATATTGCTCTGCAGTTGTGTTTTTTCCAAATATGTCTTACTTTTCATTTTGGTCTGTTTGTCTTATTGAGTTCTGATAAAAATGTATAATTTGAACTTATCTGGTTGTGAAATTTTTCTTTTCGTTACTCGCCATTGAACCTAACCTACACCATTGTTTGTTATTTTCGTCAATTGTTAATAAGCATTTGTTTCTCATCTCAAAATTTTGTGCAAATACTCACCTGTAGTTATTTTTTTATATTGTGTAGCATCTCTAGATTCCCCTGCCCAAACTGGACAGAAAAATTGGCAAGAAAAGGCCAATCAAAAGGTGATGTTCCTGACCATGGTTGCTCATTAAATGAGATTTATGTAGGATATATGATCATAAAGAAAGATGTTCTTGATAATGTTTTCTCATTAAATAGGATTTACATAGGATATAAGATCAAGAAGAAATTTTCCTGAATAATTCCCCTCCTAATTCCATTCATCACATTCACCACTAGACATTGATTGATTGATCTTTAAGCTTCACAACAGCTATACAATCTGATTTGGCTACCAGTATCTAGAAAGTAAAGACTGCTTGAGTTCTGATTGAAACCAGAGCGATGGAAACAGAAGTTCTACCTACCCGCAGCTGCAACTGCTAGTGCTTCAAAAGACTTCGATTCTACCTGTGCTTAAATTGTTTACTCTAATATCTAATTTTCTAGCATTTTTGTTTTACTTAGGGTCACTTATATTGTTGTATGAGCCTAGCTGGACGAAGATGCAGAAGACAATGAGGGGGAGAAATAGATGGAATATCAAGCTTCTACGGTCCTGTCACATCCACAATCTAATGTTGTGAGAATAACTATGCCTACTCTTCTTATATTGCGGAATTTTACAACACCATGTTGAAAATTCGGAGTATTCACTTGGCACTCATTTGTCTTAGAGATTCAGTGTTCTCCACATATCTATATGATACTTGCCATTGGAATCTTGTTATACCATGCTACATTGCAATACGTGTAAGTATTGATCTAGAAATTTTTAGGAATAGTTGGTTTGCTTTATACCACTGTTGTCTTATGCTAAATTGGTATAATCATGACTTGCCAATCTAAGAGTTTAATTGGATAATGTGAATGACAATATGATTAGGAACATGGCAGTAATTACATGTCAAGACTTTTGAAGGGAACTATAAACCTATGTCAAGTACTGAAATTACGTCAACATAATACCAAAGGATTGTTCAAGATGTATGTTAAGTAACATATTCTAGACCCAACTTCCAATATTTATTGGGAACAATAGTAACAATAAGGGCACTTAAATGAAGGTTCTTATACTTGAATAAAGTAAATTATTGATAGGGCATTCACAAACTGCTTAATTGTTTAACTATTTTTCATTTCTTTTGTATGCCTGATTTTAGTAAGGTGTTTTTTTTTCTCTTTGTAAAATTTCAATTCGATTGTGATGTTTGAATTCTGATACAAGCTTTGTTATTTTCTTCTGATCTTTAACTGCAAATTCAATTTGTTTTTAGGGCTATTAATGCAGTATAAGAACTTGGTTGAGCAAGGGAAGCTGCAACAACAGATATGCACTTTTGAACAGTGTAAATAGAAGAGTAAGAAGCAATGAAGATATTTTTTACTCCCTACATGGAAACTCTTTGTACTGAAATCACATCAACCATTTTTTAGTGAGATAATGGTATGTACATATACTGCATACAGAATGCATCTCCTAAAATTGAGTGGATACAATGTAACCCAACTACTAAATAATTTCGTTCAACTTTAGTACGCATATCTTTAAGTACATTTCAGTTATTTTTGTTAATTAAATCACACTCGCCTATAAAATCTCTGAAAAATGAACAAAAAATACTACAACTTTTTGCCCCCCGCAACATTGCGCGCTATTATTTGCTAATTAAATACAAGGAACAGACTAAGATAAAGACAAAAAGTTCATTATTCCAAAGACAAGCCCAAAACAATCGCAACTCCAGCCTTTGCAGCTCAGGCACAAAGTTAAGGTCCAAGAGAAAACCCGTAGTAACCACAACCAATAGCCTGTAGCCATTGCCAACGTGGGAATTAACACTTGCAACTTTAGATCTAAGAAACTCCAACCCAGATTCCCAAAAAATGATTGTCATATGATCACGACCAACACAAGCCATCAAGCAACCAGAAGCAACACAAAACAACTCAAGTCTTAGGCTACCTCCCCTACCCAACCAAGAAACCATATGCAATACAAAATCATCGGGGTCTGGTAAACTAAGGCACCAAGAAGAAAGTATGACCAAAGCCTAAGAGATCGAAAGTCACAATATATAGATTTGCGACCAAAATCAATCATATGGGTTATGAAAAAAGAAGAAGACAAGAGGGATTAAAGAAAGAGTAAAGAGCTCATCGATGTCGTCGACGAAAGGTAAACAACAATGTTGTTTATGTGCCTAGGGATCGCACACAATAGGTGTTAAGGTTTCCATGATAATCAAGTTCTAGGTGGAAGAATCCAAGGCCACAAAATTTATCCTCGAATTGGTCATGCTAAGTGCAATTGTCCCTGAAATTGAATTTGCCCAGTAGTATGCGTGCTCGTTCGACCTAACCCCTCTTGTGAAGGAGGTTTGAGCTATCTTCAACAATCTTTTGGTGCCAAATGAAATTTTCAGGGCTATCTTATGGTGAGTTCTTGAACAAACTTAGGGTGGCGGAATCAATTTCTCTAGAACTTATCTTTCTATCCATTATTTCATGAGTTTCTCTTTAATTATGATCTGATTATAAATGCAACGTTAGTGATACATCATTATTAAAGTAGGTTACTAGAGTCACATAAATGCCTTAATAAATAATATTTTCTTTTTGCAATATGTCCAAAATCGCTCTCATCCCAAAACCCTAAGCACCGTCGGCGGGGGTTTTTTGCACGATTGTTTCTTCGTCCGGTGGTGGCTCTGGGCTGGCCTTTGGGCCTCACCGATGCTGCTGTTGGACGGGGATTGCTACATGGGGTCGGAGAACTCTGGTTGGGGTGGTCGCTCGGGGGTTTTTGGCAGGCTGGTTTTCCAATTTTGGTCTTTGGTGGTCGCGTCTCTGGTTCTTGCCTGTGTGTTGCAGGTTTGGTGGACCTCAATTTCGACTACTTCAGCTATCAACGATGCCACGGTGTCGATCGCGTGGTATGCATGGGACTGGGTTGAGGGAGTTTTGGTGGGAGGCAGGTAGTGGCGAGGTGCTCTGCTGTGTGGTGGGTCGCGGCGGGTCTGTTTTGTGGCGGTAAGGATCACGGCGGAGCGGCGTCAGCGAAGCTCTGTTGGAACTGCACGTGGAGTTTAGGGCTGGAGATGGATGCTGGGCTGGAGTCGGGCCCGGCCTGCTGGGCCTTTTGAGTGGGCCTCCTTTGGTGTTTCTTTGATCTGGATATGTTGGGCTGGGGTATTTTAGCCCTAAGACTGATCCTATGTTTTTAGCATTTTGTCTATTTACAATAAATTCCTTATATTTAGGAAGCTAAGCACTGATGTGCACTCTATGTATCTTTAGCGTCTCTGGAGTAATATCGAAGGAGGACATCCGCTAGCTCTACGTATTTGAATGCACAATGAGTAGGACTATATGTACGTACCACTTGTGGGTACTACCACTAACTTCTTCTCTGTCTATAAATGACAGCGGAAGGATATGTAACGGCCTATTCTGGTTTGTGATGAATATATTATTTCGCCCTCGTGGCCTTACTAAAAAAATAAATGCCTTAATAAACTAAAATTAAAGAAAAAGCTACTAGTTAGATAAGATTGATGAAAATTAATAAGTGCAAAGGCACGGGTGATGAAATTAGAAATATAAAAATATGAATAACATAAGGCATAAACATTAGAAGGTAAACTAAAATTAACCATATATATGAATATGATAAAATGATTTAATGGTGAATTTTCATCTATATATGATTATGCTTACAAGGCAATGTTATGAGAGAAATATGACGTTCCGCCCTTTTTTGGGCATGCTAAAAGAGACATAACTTAATTAACTTCACATTTTTTCAATGCAAAACTATATATAGGAAGTGATCATAGACTCTGGAACTGATAATTTATAAACTTGAACTCAAAGCGATCATAGTATAATTTTGCAAATTTTTTTTTTTTTAAATTGAACTTTTGAGGAGGTACCATCATATAGCGGCAATAGGCCTAAAAAACCAACTTGCCCAAACCGACTAGGGGTTGGAAACCTCCAGTAGAAGTAACCCTAGGAAGAAAATTGACATGCTTAAGCCCAAGTGGGTCATCCAAGCTTAATCATCACAAGGCACCACACCAATCTTCATAGTCAATCTCTTCGCCACCCATTGCTACGACAACAAGAAATTCGGAATCTGCATAGCCAAGAAGGCAATATTCAACTCCATACACATTAAAGTGGAAAAATCGATTTCAGCAGTCAGAAAGGGAAACAAGCCCTAAACAGATTTCACACCACACTCTAGGCTTGTCAATGTAGACCGTTAGAACTCCTCTACCCAAAGCGCTACATTCGCCACCATACTAGACATACTTCCACCACCCAAACCACCAAAGTTCCAAAGCCATGCACCCTAATCTATGAACAAAACCAAAGCATTGAGCCACCAACTAAACCTTCCAATAAGACCAACTATCCGGCCGCCGTAAATGGCATCGACACCTCCACTAAACCCATCAGGTAATAAGATTATACCAATCGGACATCCAAGCCACATGAAATGATGTTGGATCGAAAAGATTGGTCTCTAACTGACCCAAAATGAATAACCCCACTCCCCCCCCCCCCACACACACACACACACACACACACAAAAGAAACTCTAACAGCTAGGTTTCGAGAGAGCTATATCTATCTCCGGAACCGGGGAAGAAAGGGAGGAAGGAATAATGGTCTAGAGTTTCATTTAGATCTTAGAGCAAAAATTGTTAATTACAAATTACAACAGTGATGTAGTCTAATTGGAACACAAGCTCCAATATCATATTGTATAAATAATATATTGTTTTAGAGAAATGAGAATTGAAAGAAAATTACTGTGCATTCTCATTGATAATAGGGGTCTGTTTATGTAGAGGATTACAATGCATAGAATCTGAATTGTACAAGGAAATGTAATCATACAATGAATAGATATCTCTAAGATTTTCCGAAATTATCTCTAATTAAAACCCTATTACCACTAAGTCAAGTAACATAGAGTTTGGGCCAGACACAAAATAGAGATTTACTTGAACACTCCCCCTTGTGTCACCTAAACATGGTGTTCCTCTCGTTGCCTCTTCAAAAATCTAGTTGGACAAAAATAATCTCGATCGAAGGAGAAAATGAGTACAACACACCCTGATGTCTGCGTCTCCCCTTGATGACTACGATAATGGGAGTTCAGATAACTTCCGCAAGCAAATGCTTGCCACATGTTTCTCTAACGTGGATTTGGACAATGACCTAGTAAACAAGTCTGCCACATTCTCCTCAGATCGTACTTGATTTACTTTGATCTTGAGGAGTTTCTGTTGTTGCTGATTGTAGGAGAATTTAGGTGATATGTGCTTGGTGTTGTCACCTTTGATGTAGCCTTGCTTCATTTGTTCAATGCAAGTAGCATTATCTTTATAAATGCTCATTGGCTCATCTGCGGTAGACTTCAGACCACAATTAATTCGAACATGCGTAATTATGGATCGAAGCCATATACATTCACGAACTGCTTCGTGAAGAGTAATAATCTCTGCATGGTTCGAGGAAGTCGCGACTAAGGTATGTTTTGTAAACCTCCAAGATATCACGGTCTTAATCATGGTGAATACATAAGCAGTTTGGAAACGACCTTTATGCGGGTAAGAGAGATACCTAACATCAGCAAAAACTTCCAAAACACTTATGTCATTTTGGGAATGGAAGAGGGAACGCAGACCACTGTTGGTGGCGTTCTTGATATGATGGGTCCGAATCCATTGTCTCTCTATAGGGATAGAACAAGCCCATATCAATCGTACCACTTAGGTATTGAAAGATATCTTTAACACCAGTCCAATGCGTTGTGTTGGCACAGAGTTATATCTAGCTGACAAGTTCAGGACGAATGAGATGTCTGGTCTTGTGCATTGTGCTAAGTATAATAATGTCTCTATTGCACTTAGGTAGGGCACTTCTGCCTCTAGCACATCTTCGTCGTCCTCTTTTGGATGGAATAGATCCTTATTTGGATTAAGACTATGGATGACTATTCGGGTGCTTGAAGGCTTAATTTTGTTAGTATTGAAACGGCTAAGCATCTTTTGGGTATAAGCTGATTGATGAATTAGGATACCATCTTCATGGTGCTTGAGTTCCAAACTGAGGCAAAACCGTATTTTCCCAAGATATTTTATCTCAAACTCAGATTTCAAGTGTTTAGCGGTTTCCCTCAACTCTTTAAGGGTGTCAATTATGTTCATGTCATCAACATAAACCGCTACAATTGCAAATCCGAAACTTGTTCTTTTTATGAATACACATGGGCATAGTTCATTGTTGACATATCCCTTACTAATTAAGTAGTCACTTAGACGGTTATACCACATCCGTCCGGATTGTTTCAATCCATATAGTGAGCGTTTCAAACTTATAGCAAACGCGCTTTATGGTTTAGAGCCATTTGATTCAGGTAACTGAAGTCCATCAGGAACTTTCATGTATATCTCTGTATCTAGATCCCCATACAGATACACAGTAACCACATCCATAAGCTGCTTATTAAGTTTTTTAGAAACTACAAAATTGACAAGGTAGTGAAACGAAATAACGACCATTATAGGAGAATAGGTCTCCTCGTAGTCGATTCCAAGGGGAGCTTTGTACCTTACAATCTCGTTTCTCATTATGCTTTCTAACGAATACCCATTTATGACCAACTGGTTTGGTGTTCAGTGGTATTGGCACAACTTTTCCAAATACCTTTCTTTTTGCTAGAGAATTAAGTTCTGCCTGGATCGCATCTTTCCATTTTGGCAAATCAGTCATTCATCAACTGAGCGTGGTTCGATGTCATCAGTCTCAATAATCTCACGCGCTACTGAATACACCAATACATCATCAATGATGATGGAGCTTCTTTCCCACATCTCATATACACTAGTGTAATTTACAAAAATCTCTAGGTTCTCAGGGATAGGTTATGACATTGTGGCATTCCCCAATGATGTCTCTTGGACATAACCATAATCCGAAACATTCTCATGGGACGGATTTTGAGAATCGATGATCAAAGAATTTGTTTGTGCCTTATTCACTCTCTTTCTAGGGTAAGTATCCTTCGAACCAATCGATCTACCACGCTTCCTCGAGGGACTGGTGGCCATAGATGCCACATCACTACCAATATGGGCAGTGGCACCAACTCCTGGTTCCTCAGGAGTAGCATTATGTCCAGTATTTGAGACTTCAATCCTTGCAGGCACGTTTACAGCAGGTATGTGTGATCTTGTCACTTTGGCAACATTAGAAAGAGCATCAGGTAGAGTGTCTACTACATTATGGAGCTCGATTATTCTTCGCACTTCAAGTTCAGACTGTGCTGTATATGGATCGAGATGAGACATAGTAGGGATAGACCACGATAATTCTTGTCATTCTTATTGAATATCTGTGTTCTTATCTCCCTCTAATGATGGGAAGATTGTCTCATCAAAGTGGAAATCCTCAAATATAGTGGTAAAGAGATCACCTGTCAAGGGTTCGAGGTAGCGGATAATGGTTGGAGATTCATATCCAACATAGAAGCCCATTCATTGTTGTGGACCCATCTTAGTATGCTGTGGCTGCATAATAGGCACATAAATAGCATACCTAAAAATGTGTAAGTATGAGATATCAGGCTCGTACCCAGTCACTAGCTTTAACACAGAATAAGGTTGGATGGCAGTGGGTCGTAGACGGATTAGCGTTGCTGCGTGCAGTATTGCATATCCCCAAAAGGAAACAGGGAGATTGGTGCTTATAACCAATGTCCGTGCTATCATCTGTAGTCATTTGATAGCGATTTCTACGAGACCATTTTGGGTATGAACTAGGGAACATGATGCTCTATATCAGTCCCCAGTGACATGCAATAGTCATCGAATGTTTTAGATGTAAACTCCCCAGCATTATCAAGTCGAATTGACTTAATTAGATGGTCAGGGTAGTGAGCCCTTAGACAGATAATCTGGGCTAGGAGTTTAGCATAAGCAGCATTTTGAGTGGATAACACCGCGACATGTGACCAGCGTGTCGACTCATCAACCAATACCATAAAATATTTAAAAGGTCCATATGATGGTTGAATTGGTCCATAGATATCCCATTGGATTCTCTGTAAAAACGGAATGAGTATTTTGGGATCCTTTGCATAGGACAGTCTCGGTCCTAATTTCCCTAAGGAACAGAATTTGCAAAATAAGCGAGGGGCCTTAGAAGCAACCAATGAGGATTTTAGTTTGGCCTAAGCGTCTATAGCACTATCAGAAGCAAAATGTGTGACTACATGACCCATCATGGCATTGGAACCATGGAAAGTGGCATCCATGGTGTCTTGGCCATGGTTGGCACCATCTGCGGTGTTGTCACAAGGGACATTTGTGACCCTAAGGCGGGTAAGGATGACGCCAGCACCAGAGGAGATGTCGATGGTGGTCCCACTAAGTCTGGGAATCAATTTTTGATTCCTGCTTCATCTCACTCTAAAGAATGGATGTCCATGTGAAGTCTTTACTATACAGATCATTATATCATGACCATGATGTCCTACTCGGTCATGCCAAAGCCAACATGTGTTAGAATCCATGAGATCTACTCTTATCACATTATTGGATTCAATTGGTTGAATTGTAGTGACTTAAAGTCCACTAGATTTTCACATAAGCTTCTCTACGGTGCGCTTCCATCCGCAATCATTAGAGGTAATGCAAAGGAACTCTTTTATGTTCTCAGTATGTTTCCGCATGGAATTCGTTAGCTCTTATATCTTTAAAGCTTAATAAAGTTCAGTTTGCGTTAGGAGTGTAGAGAGATTCTGCGACTTTAATCAAGGTGCCATTTGGCAATTGGAATTAGGTCATTCCATATCCTTGAACTAAACCTGATGGTATAGCCATCGTAGTCACAGAGGAATATGTGGACAACATCTCTAAGAATAATTGCCAATGGTGTAGAATGGTGTGTGCAGTCGCACTATCCGCACGACATTGCAGTTATCTAAAATCCATTCCTAAAAGAAAAGCTCATAATTAAAAAAGGAGTCATAAAGAAAAGAACTCAACTTTTATTAATAAACCAAACAGAATTACATCATTGTTTTAACAAAGAAAATCTAATCCAATAAACTAGTTAATGTAAAACAATGGCTATTGTCTAACTTCTTTCGGTAACTCCAAAGCAAATGTGACCAGGCGAGTAAAAAGATGTCGGTGGAGCAAGACTTGCTTAAGTACCACTAATCTCAAAACCTTTCTAGACATCACATTTACTTTGGGTGCGCCTACTTTAAAAAAAGACTAAACCATTGGCATCTACTACAAAATAATATGGCAATTGCCTACATCTCTTGGAAAATAAAAGGACTAAATCAAAATCACCAGTTTCTTAGCCCTTGAAGTCGTCCACCCTAAGAGCGAGATCATCGTCTTGATCATCTTGCTCCATGTAGTGTGCTTCCTTTGCTTCGCGATACGCCTTATATGAGTTTGCAACATTCTGGGATACTTTACATGCTTTGGCCCAATGTCCAGATGATCCACACCGAAGACAAACAACATTATGGTCAGGCTCCCTTGATCGAGGAGCCTTTGGGGTGCGATTAGGATGGCCATTGTCCTTGGTGGTGTCACCACCATGGCCAGAGGCTCTGCCTCTTTCTCTCTTCACATGTTGACCTCCACGGTTCCGTGAACACCTTGCTTGGTTGTTTCCTTCCTCTTTTGGGTGATTATATGAACCAGAACATCCAGAATTATCCCTACTCTTAGGGTTTAGCACCTTGCGTCCTCCCTTGGGGGCGCGACTATAGCTAGACTCTAAAATAGACTTGGTTCCCACGGGTCTAGAGTTATAGTTCTTCACAAGGATATTGTAATGCTTCTCAGCTATGTTCATGGCACCAATAAGCTCATGAAACCTTATAATACGTCCTGCATTCACATATATCTGATAATTTTTAGAAATTATCAGTGTAGAGACGGGGAAGGTAGAGAGTGTCTTCTCGATCAACATCGTATCAGTGATGTTCTTTCCACAGAACTCCATCAAAGACTTGATATGAAGGGCTTTTGAACTATAGTCAAGTAAAGACTTGAAATCATAGAAGCGGAGGCTATGCCATCTCACTTCTAAATCAGGAAACAAGGAGTCACGAACTTTGCCAAATCGCTGCTCAAGTTCCACCCATAGTTTTCTGGTGTCCTCTTCATTAAGGTATTCACTTTAGAATGCGTCATTCATGTGTCTTGTCATGAGAATTATGGCTTTAGCTTGGTTCGCTTCAAAAGCGGTAACTTGTTCAATAAGTGAGCATATTCTGACTTGGCTCTTGGATTGTTTCCAGAAGTCCATTAGCCTTAAGATGTTGGCGCACATCGCAGACCCACTTTTGGTATCCTACGCCTGTTGTCTCCAGTGGAACAAAGTTCAACTTGTGCAGGTTACACATCCTAAAAAATAACAAAAGATTAGGGTTAGTTTCGAAAACAATAAAATTTATGATCGAAACAACAATGTTTGTGGTTGATTTTTTCTTCTCAACAAACTCTAAATTTGGAGGACTCTACAAGCTCCAAGCTTAGAGTGAGCACGAACCCCCACTGTTCGGCTTTTGGTCTCCCCTATAAAGAAGAAAGAAGGGTAGAAGAAGGGAGGTTGCAAGTCCTCGAGAAAAAGAAGAGAAAAGGATAAAAAAACTTCAAAAACGGGAACTTTTAGAAAAATTTACCTTGGAAAGTCGCAGGAGATGGCCGAAAGCTGGTCGCCGACAGTGGTCAGCGGTGGCCGGAGGTTGGCTGACGATGGCTGCAGGCGAGACTTGTGCAGAGGTTGTGCGAACGTGTACAGGGGCTATGCAAGGCTCGTGCAGGGGCTGTCGGCAGATGCTATAGGAGTTTCTGCAGAGGTCTTGGCAGACGTCGGCAACAGGAGTAGGGGTCTCGACAGGTGTCAGCAGCAGGCACAGGGGTAGGCGAGGATTTGAGAGGACTGCGCTTAGATGTCGGCAGGGGCTAGGCAGAGGTGCACAGGGCTCTCGATAGCTTCTTGGCAGGGGCTCGACAGAAATGGCAGGGGCTCGCGGCAGGTGGTCGGTAGATCTGTGGAGGATAAGCACGGTAGGGGCTGGTCCGAAATTTTTGATGGCTGGTTCAGGTGGATTCCGGCTGGTTCTAGTGGTTCTGCCGCATGTTCTGGGCTCCTGGAGATTGGTGCTTCAATATGTGGGGCGGTGGATGCTGGGATTTGAGGGCTACGGAATCAGGGTTTCAGGGTTAGGGCTTTGTGCTGATAACGTGTTTTAGAGAAACGAGAATTCAGAGAAAATTGTTGTACATTCTCATTGATAATAGGGGTCTCTTTATATAGAGAATTACAATGCATAGAATCTGAATTGTATAAGGAAAGGTAATCATACAATGAATAGATATCTATAAGATTCTCTGATATTATCTCTAATTAATACCCTATTACCACTAGGTCAAGTAACCTAGAGTTTGGGCCAGACACAAAATAGAGATTTACCATATATATCTTAGTATCTATATTGCTCTACCAATATCATATGATATTTGTTGCTATATTCAGATGGTATTGTTGCTATAAGTATCTTAACGATAATCAAATTTTTAGTCAAATTGATTATCGTTAAGGCATTTATAATTGTGATTTACCATTTTGAACATGAACGGTTCATGTTGGATAAATTCAGTTCATCCATAGATTTGCTCTAGTTCGGTACCTCCACGATCATCAACTTGACTGAAAATTTACATATGTGATATATATATATATATATATATATATATATATATATGTATACTCATAGAGACCCAAAAATTAAAAGGTTGATATGCCAATACGTGATCGAAATGTGGTTCCCACAAACAATTCCTTAAATTGGCCAGAGAAAGAGATCATTCATAAGAAGAGCCCTACACACATATATCATATGATATTTGTCGTTATAACGAGATAATACAGTTGTTATAACATTAATAAGAGGGACTTTTTTTTTTAAGGGAAAAGAAGTCAGGCTTTATTGCAAAATAAAGGATTACAGAGGAATGGTTTCAACTGCTAACGTAGCTAATAAGAACGCAGGGGAAGTAGAGAAATAAAAGATCATCATACAACCTTATGCTATAATATGTGCAACCTTGCTTATGTGAACAATTTTCAGATTAGAGTTGCTCTCCAACCTCAAAACAAGATCATCATACAAGCGACCCAACATGGAAACATTACTCCCATCAGACTTAGTTAACTGCCTCTACACGCTCTGTGCGTCCGTCTCCATGATAGCTGAAACAAAGCCATTGTCCACAGTAAACTGCACTGCCATATCACAAGCCAGTACTTCAGCATGTTCAGGAGAAAGCACACCATATATTGGTCGACCTGCCCCAGCCAAAAACACTCCCTGATGGTCTCTTATAACAAAACCAATACCACCATTCCTTGTTGTGTGATCAAAAGACCCATCAACGTTTATCTTATACCATCCCAAAGGCGGGACTGACCATCGTGCAAACCTTACAGTGCAACCAATTCCCTTTTTCAGATTATAAAACCTAAAAGCATGTAGTCTAGCCATAGACTTAATCAACACGTCATAAGCTAGAAGACTCTTATTCTCCCAAACTCTACAATTTCTCTCTTTCCATATGCCCCAAAGTAAATGAATTAAATCACCCAAATCCATCAAAGAAAGCTCATGAACACAAAAGCTAAACCATTCTAAGATGTCACAATTCTCAGTGTGAAGATTAAAACACACCTGACTCAAAGCTCCATTAGATTGGAGTATTTGCTTCGTAAAAGGACAATCTCTACAAATATGTAAAGTTGTCTCAATTGCAGATGAACACAAAACACATACCTGAGAATCAAGCACCACCACTTTTTACTCAAGTCTCTCCATTGAAGGTAAAATGTTATGAAAAACTCTCCACATATGAATCTACATGAATCTTAGCAGAGTTAGGTATATTCACCTTCCAAAGCTTTTTCCAAAAAGCCACACCCACCGACAAATGGAATGGACTTCTAGCATTAGAAGTAGCAAAGTCAAATCGATAAGTTGTTTTAACAGAAAACTGACCATGTTTCTATAGTCCCCACACAACTCTGTCATCAACACGTCTTGTACTTAAAGGGAGGCTCAAGATAGCATCAGCCTCTGCCAATGGGAAAAGCCTTTGAATCAAGCTAGTATTCCAGAGTCCTGCCTGAATCATTAAATCGCTAACCTGTTGAACCGCATTAGCAACAATGCTATTATTCATTTGCTTAAAATCTTGTACACCCGGCAACCAACAATCTGACCAAATGTTAACAGTATTACCATCGCCAATTTGCCAATAGGAACTTTGCCTCAGAAACTCCCTTGTTGTTCTCCAAGAGAAAGAAGGAGAATCATGAGGAGTTGACATCCAAAAAGAAGTATCCGGAAAATATTTAGCCTTGAAAATTCGAGCAACCAAACTCGTGGGATTAGTCACTACCCTCCAAGCTTGTTTCGCAAGCATTGCTGAGATGAAATTAGACAAGCTACGAAACCCTAACCCTCCTTCTTCCTTAAGGTTACACAAAGCCTTCCAAGTTTTCCAGTGAATCTTTCTCTTATCTAAAGTACTGCCCCACCAAAAACGAGCGTACATTTGCTCTAGATCATCACAAAAATTCTACGTTAATCGGAAAACACTCATAGCATAAGAAGGCAAAGCTTGAGCTACAACCTTGATTAGAATATCTTTTCCAGCCCCACTCAACATCTTCCCTTGCCAATTTGCTAACTTCTTTGCCAAATTATCCTTAATGTATTGGAAGGTAGAAGTCTTCTTCCTCCCAACATAAGTAGGCAAACCCAAATATTTTTCATGTGAATCCACCACCTGCACTCCCAAAAAGCTAGAAACCTCTCCCTTCATGTACTCTAACACATTCTTGCTGAAAACTACCGAACTCTTATCAAAGTTGACTAACTGCCCCAAGGCCCCGCCATAAGTCTCAATAACATCTTGAATTTGATAACAGTCTTCTAGAGTAGCGTTAGCATAGAGCATACTATCATCTGCAAACAATAAATAGTTAACAGTAGGGGCTTCATTACAAACCTCAATGCCGGGTAGAAGTCCCATCTCCTGTTTTTGTTGAAGTAAAGCCGAGAACCCTTCAGCCCCTATAAGGAATAAATAGGGGGATAAAGGGTCTCCTTGCCTCAAACCTCTACTAGGTGTCACAAGACCTCTCGGTTTACCTCGAACCAAAAAAGAGTACCGCACTGTACTGACACATTGCATCACTATCTCAATCCAGTTGGAATCAAAACCAAACTGTTCCATTACTGCTTCCTAAGAAAGAACCATTCCATCCTATCATAAACTTTACTAAGATCCAACTTAAGAGCCATATAACCCTTACTTAAGAGGGACTTTTATGATCATCAACACCTAATTTTCTTTTTCAGGGTTTCAATTTATCTATAGATTATAGTTCCCTCATTATCATTTCAAAAATGGTAAATAGAAGTCGGAAAAATGCATGTCCAGGATGTCAAATTTGTTCACCCATTCAAGTATATTATGTTCATAAAGCAAAACTTTCTCCCTCTCTACTCTCTTGGCAAACTTCTTGTTAATGCTTGATATTTAGCGGTAACTAAATATGATCAACGCAGGCCCAGTGAGAGGACCGTTACTCGATACTACCGATATTCCCGTTACCTGTCAAGTGAAACACAACGAGGGCGTCAGAGGGAGACCGCGTCGGGCGGTCTCTCTTCTCCGATGTCTAAGTTAGTCAATGTATTTGTACTCACAGGATAACGGTAGGCAAGTTGTAAATGCGTAATTAATGAGGAGAGAGGAGTTGACCTTTTATAGGTGGGGAGGGAGCTGGTCTTCTCCATGCTTTCGATGTGGGACTGACATGCTTCAGTTCTCAGTTTCTGGAGCTTCTGATGCTGTGCTGGCGAGGCGTGTGGCGGCGCGTCAGCGGTGATCTGGGAGTAAGTCGGGGTTTAGACAGTAGCCTATTTGGCTGTGTTCCCATAGGTGACTCCTATGGAGGGAGCTGGTATTTCTGGCGATGGTATGAGGTTGGCTCATTGCAGCTAATTATGCTAGGCAAATGCTGATGTAGGTACAAGTCCCCCAAGTCCCCAGTCAAGGAGGGTCGTCTTGGTTAGGGAGTTTTCTAGCGGTTTGAAGCGTTACTCCCACTAGACTTGCAAAGCATAATTAGCCTCAGTGCGTTGTCGACCATGGACTGATTAAGCAAACGCTTTACACCCTTTCGGGTAGGCTCCTGCTAGTCCCCCAGGGAGTCCCCCACTCCCCGGCTAAGATGGACCTTCGTTCGGTCTGTATTGTTGGTTGAGGGGATTTTCGTTGAACAGAGGGTGTTGGGTAGCAAGCCCAAGCTTTGAACCCGAGCGGCGGGGGTCAACGTGCCTGATTAGGGCCGTCGAAGATTGTTGACGTGCCCCCATGTTTGATCCGGAGGATCATGGTTTTTGATGCAACACCGCGTGGCGGTCGCGCAAGTGAGGCGTAGCCTGAAGCGTTGGATGAGGCGGGAATAACTCCGCCGAGGATAAGAGGCGGTAGAGCCGCCGGGAGTTATGTTTTCGAGCCATTTGCTATCGGTAGTGTTGGCGGAGTCTTGCTTGCAAGGTAAGTGGAGTTCCGCTAGTTTCTTGTAGCGGAGTTTCCCTTGTAAGAGGAGGAGCGAGAAGTTCTGCTAGCGGTTGTTGTGCGTAGCAGATACTCGGTTTGCCAGATGAGTGAGAAGTTCCGCTAGCGGTGTTGCGCATAGCGGATACTCGTTTTACCAGATGAGTGAGAAGTTCCGGTAGCGGTGTCGTGCGTAGCGGATACTCTTTTTTGCCAGCTGAGTAAGAAGTTCCGCTAGCGGTGTTGCGCGTAGCGGATACTCTTTTTTGCCAGATGAGTAAGAAGTTCCGCTAGCGGTGTTGCGCGTAGGGGATACTCTTTTTTGCCAGCTGAGTGAGAAGTTGTGCTAGCGGTGTTGCGCATAGCGAATACTCGTTTTGCCAGATGAGTGAGAAGTTCCGCTAGCGGTGTTGCGCGTAGCGGATACTCGTTTTTCCAGATGAGTGAGGGAGGGGTTCCCTCTGGCGTAAGGGCACTGAACTTGGATGATTGATATGCGCGCCCCCTTTTATGGCTTCTACCACATGGCCGTCATGCGTCGGTCTAACGCTTGGGATTGCAAGTTCTGAGCACATCCGTCTCTTCATCATTAATGCGAGTAATTATTCACTCAATCTCCGAGGAGATGCCTCTGTTATTCAGGAAACTGAATGCAATCATGGGACACGTGGGCGGTTGGAGTGTGAGATCGCTTTTTGGCAGACGGCCTGGATTTGACTGATGTTGATATTTAAAAGGGGGAAAATTTTGAGGTTGTCGCCATTATCTCTTCTTCAAACTTTCTCGTCGTCTTCAAGCTCTGTTATCTGGCATTCGAGAAGTGACTTTTGCCGTTCGAGCGAGAGATCGGTGCTTCGGTGCGTAAGGGATCCCTGGAAGTGAAGGCGTAGAGTGCGAACGCTCCTGACTTCTCACATCAGTAGGTTAGTGACTGAGTACTTTCAGTTGTTTTTTTTTTTTTTTTTTTTTGCTCTGCTACTTTCTGGGTTTTGCGATTTGAGTGGTTTTTGTGTCTTACTGGTGTGTTCTGAGGGTGGCGTAAGTATTTTTGGGGGGGGGGGGGGGGTCTCTTCTGGTGCTTTTTGACAGAGACAAGGTTTAGGGATTTCTGCTAGATGGTCGAATCTGGGTTAGTGTGGGTTGGTGTTCTTGTTTTGGTCAAATCTGGGTTAACTGTTCTTGACATGCCTAGATGAAAATTGCCGTAGAGGTAGTTTAGATCTTTTGTGGACTAACTGGTTTGGGTTTTAGAGTTTGTGATGGCTAGTGTCATAGAGATTTCGAGCAGTGAAGATTCCGGGTCTGACGCGTCATTTAGCGAGGCGGATTGGATATTTATTGATTCGTGGCGTCCGTCTGCCCATGTAGGAACCTCACTGTTGGAACCGTTAGACATCTGACCTTTATTAACCATACCTGGGGATGTGGCCATGGCTCGAGATGGGTGACCGGAGGGTTCTAGGCCCACGGAGGATGATGGCGGACTCGAGCGGCGTGAGGAGAGGCTAGCGAGCAATAGTGCGGCTAGTGGCTCCGCTGATGGCGAGGACGTCTGCGGAGAGGAGGTGGAATCTGCCTGGTTCCTGTCTGATGGAACCGCGGTTGATGAAGCTGGGGGCTGTATGACCGCGGCTGCCGTCAGTCGTCTGAAGCGGGCGTATCGCCTGCCTGGAGTGGTGAAGTTGTAGCTACAAATGAGAGAGCGTCAATCTTGCCGGTGGGGCACGCTGCTGTTCACGAGGCCATTTTCCGCCAAGGTGTGACCCTTCCGTTGCTCCCCAACCTCCAGATTTTGGTTTACTAGTTTGGCCTCGCCTTTGGGCAGATTTGTTCCAATATGTGGCGGTTGCTGATGGTGCTGAACTCTTTATGGCGTATATCCGGTTGTGAGGGTCCAACCGTGGCGGAGGTATTGCACTTCTTTGAGTTGGTGTATGTGAGGAGCCGAGGTTGTAGCGGTCAAGTGAATCTAAGTCGGCAGCAAGGGGTGCCCAAGTTAATCGAGAACCTGAAGGATTCCATGTCGCACTGACGGGGGACCTTCTATGTTGCCACCGATAGGTGGGAATACCAGGCGGGGCCGAATGAGGGGCCACCGAATTTTCAGATTAAGTCAGAGTTTCAGCCCATCAGAGATTGTCGTCGACCTCCGTCACTCTAGATTTTTGCTTTTTTTGTTATAATTCTGATCGCTTTACCTTTTTTTTTATAGCGGGGCTTGCGTTACAACCTGACTAGCGAGGAGGAGTGCCGCGTGGCGAGGATTAGAGGGTGTTGGTGGAACCGCAACTTGCTTGACCTCAGGCTTCTCACCGGTTGGGAATTGTTGGTCGCTCAGGAGTTGACTCATTCCCTTGGTAAGTAACTTTCGGTGATTTGTTTCCTTAGTCCAGTTTGTGGCTGGCTAACTTGTTATCTGCTTTTTTTTTGTAGAGTCTCCGCCGGGAAATAGAAGGAGGCACGCTTTTGCAAAGGCCTTAGATCGTGCAGAGATGGAAGATTTTTTGGAGGGTATGTACGCTTAGGGGCTAGCGGCCCAGCAGACTGCGGTCGACCAGGAGACATTGGTGCTGAGCCAGTCCGAGGCGCCGGTTGTGTTGCCGATGCCTCACTATTCCCATCTGGCGGGAGGTTGGCGCCTGCATCCACTGTGCAAGCAAGGGACAGAGTAGTCTCCACACGGCGTGGGTCCCAGAAGGAGAAGATAATGGCCGCTAAGGCGCCTGTTACGGTTGTAGGGTTGGAGCCGCAGGCGGCCTCAAGGTCTGTCGCCGCTGGTGCCGCGTAAGAGTTGCAAAAGAAGAGGAGTCAGAATGATGAGGCGGAAGGGGTGGAAACCGTGGGGATCCGCCAACAAAAGAAATCGAAGCCCGGGGGGGGGGGAGGGGGGAGACTCGGGCGAGTGACCTGGACTCGTTTGCACCTTTACTGAGCTTCTTACCGACATTGACCGGGAGTATCTGTACCACCAGTGCGAGAGGCTAGGGTTCGGCTGCTTGGAGGAGGTGATTCGCTCCACCGTCCTTGATCAATCGCCCTTCAGCTCTGCCTTTGGGCACCTGTCTGTTGGGTTACACCAGTTGTTTCTGGCGGCGTCGAGTCAGCCCCGTACCGAACCACAGCTGAAGGAGGAGATTGGCGGTCTCAAGGGGGAGCTGGTGGGAGCCAAAGAGAGACTGGCGGAGACTGAGCGGTGCCTGTCCAAGGCCGAATGTGATCTGTTAGATGCCCGTGGCAAGCTGTCTGTCGACCTCGAGCTGAATAGAGATGTCGCTAAGCTGTAGCAGGACATGGCTCTATTGAAGGATTAACTGGCGGGCAAGGTCAAGAAGATTGAGCTTTTTCAGCTGGATTCTGCCGCCAAGTTTGCTGAGGTGAAAAGGTTGGCGGACGCAGTTGCCCAGCTAGAAGCAGATAAGAGTCGCGCGGAGACCACCGCTATCGAGGCGTTTAAACAGTCCGCGGAGGCGGCAAAGTCTGGTGCAGCCGCTAACTTGGATTTGCTGAGGTAGAAGGGTGCTATAGACTGGGTGAAGGCATCCCAGCCCGCTAGACGGGCGGTGCAGACAGCGCCTTCTGCTAGTGGGGTGACTCCTACTCCTGCTACGGGTGTTCGCTCGGGGAGTGGAGAGAGCGGTGAACACCCGGCGGGTGATTCTCAGTGGACTCCTCCTCCTACGCGGTCTGAGGTTTCGCCTGCCGGCTTTCTGGCTGCACACACTTGACTAGATGGCACCATCGTGACTCCCAGTCCGACTGCTCGTGGGTCTGATCAAGTGAGCCATATGTCAGAGCAGCGACCGCTAGCGGCAGGCGAGGATGGCACTACAGCTTCCCAGAACCCTTGATGATCGGCCACTGCAGTACCGCTGAGATCTCTATGTCTTCTCTGTTTTTTTTTTTGTTTTGTTTGCCGCTGAGGCTTTTGTAACTTTCGGAAACACTTTTGGGTGGGAGTCCCGACCCTTAATAAATTCAACTGATTATTTGATTTCAAGATTCTTGCTGTGTTGTTCGTCGTTGAATTGTGTTGGTTGTATGCCGCCATACTGTTAGAGCCTTGACTTGTGTTAACTAATCGAAACATTAAAGGAATTAAAATTGTTCCAAGTGCATGAGGTAGCAGACGTGGTCCGCCGAATTTTGTTGGCGTGGCCAGTTAATTCTTGTGCATGGGCTTGGCAACAATGGTTTGAATAATTCCTCGTTTCATTGGTGACTGACGAATCATCGCTTACAAAAGTGGGGTTGTACCCATTGGGTAGCTTCCCTTAGCTAAATATTGAACAAAAATTTAGCTAAGTCAAGATGCTCTTGGGTAGCGGCATGGCTATTTATAGTAATATCGGAGGTGCTCGGTATTCCAAAGGTGGGTCGTTGTGACGCCGTCCTTGTCCATTAAGTAGAAGGTGCCGGGGTTAACAACTTCCTTAATTTTGTATGGACCTTCCCACGTTGGGCGGAGTACCGTCGGCGGTGGGATGACCTCCTTCATTACCCAGTCCCCTAGTTGGAGGTTCCGAGCCTTGACCCTGGCGTTGTAGAAACGCGATACCCGCTGTTTGTTTTGTAAATTTTGCAAATGGGCCTTGTGTAGTTTTTCCTCTAGGAGGTCCTTGTCTAGCCTGACGCCTTCGCCGTTGGTCTCAGGGCAATAGCCTTCGCCGTTGGTCTCAGGGCAATAGCCTTCGACTCTAGCGGTAGGTTGATTGACCTCAATAGGTAGGACAGCTTCTGTTTCGAACATCATACAGAATGGTGTTTCCCCTGTGGCGGAAGTTGGAGTAGTCCTGACGGCCTAAAGGACTTCAGGCAGTTTTTCCGCCCATAAGCCTTTGGCGTCGCCTCGACTTGGCCTTTGGTTTGGGGGTGAGCGACAGATGCAAAACTCATCTTGGTGCCCAAGTTGGCGGTGAAGGAGATGAGCTCGCTGTTGTTGAACTGTGTGCCGTTGTCTGTGATGATTGTGTGGGGGACACCGTAGCGGCAGTAGATGTTCTTCCAGAGGAAGTGAATTACCTTGGCGGTAGTGATTGTTGTTAGAGGTTTTGCCTCTATCTACTTGCTATTGTAGTCGATGGAGATGATGATGTACTTGAACTATCCTTTTGCGGTTGGGAACTTTCCTACTAAGTCCAGGCCCCAAGTTGAGTGAATCCATGGGCCAATGATGATTGAAAGGGGTTTCGCCGGGGCATGTGGAAAGTTAGCATATTGTTGATATTTGTGGCAGGATTTCGAGATCTTTCTGGCGTCGTCGCTGAGCGTGGGCCAAAAGTAGCCCTGTCGCATTGTGCGGTTGGCCAGAGATCTGGCGCCCGAGTGGTTTCCACATTCCCCGCCGTGTATTTTTGTAAGTACAACCTTTCCTTCCTCTGGGGTTAGACACCGGAGGTTGGGGTGAGTGAAACCCTGGCGGTAAAGTTTGCCATTCTGGATGTTATAGCGGGTTGCTCTCCGCTGGAGTTGTCGTGCTTCGACTTTATCTGCTGGAAGAGTCCCCTTACGTTTGTACTCGACGATTTCGTCCATCCAGCTGGGCCCGACTTCAATGTTAAAAATCTCCGCTAGGGTTTTTGTGATGCTTGGTTTGTCAAGACTCTCCACCCTTGTGTCCGCCGGACTTTGATGTGGTTAAGCGGTTGCCAGTCTTGCCACTGAGTCGGCCTTGGCGTTCTTTTCCCTGGGGATCTGTGTGATGGTGTGGAAGTTGAATTTTTTGAGAAGCGTCTTGACGTACCCCAAGTATGCCGCTAGTTGTTGATCCTTGGCTTGGGTCGTCAGCGGTTATTACTTCTGTGCTGGGCTCAGCCTCTCTGCCATTTACGAGTTGTCGTTCTGTGAGTTCAGCTATAAAGTCCGTTACCGCCTGGCCTTTCATGGCGGTTCTAGGCTTGTAGTCGATGTCAAACTCGCTAAGCTCGATGGCCCACTTGCGGAGGCACCCCGAGTGTTCAGGGTTTTGCATTACCTGTCTTAGTGGCTGATTTGTTAGGACATGGATTGTGTGGGCCTGAAAGTATTAGAGGAGGCGTCTGGCGGCGGCGATGAGTGCGAGAACGAGTTGTTCTAGTGGGAGATATCTTGTTTCTGCCCCGTTCTTGCCTCTACCAGTGTAGAATATGGGGAGCTCTTCGCTACCGTTTCGCCGGACAATGGCACAGCTTACCGCTGATTGTGATATCGCTAGGTATATATATAATGTTTCACCTTGTACAGGAATAGAAAAGAGTGGGGCCACTGCCAGGTACTCTTTCAAGCTTTGGAATGCTACTTCACATTCTGCGTTCCAGTCGATGACCTTCTTGTGGGTTGTCTTCAGCACTTTGAAGAATGGGAGACATCTGTCAGTAAGTCTGGAGATGAACCGAGAAAGAGCGGTTAGTTTGCCCTGGAGGTTTTGGAGGTGTTTCTTCCACTCTGGAGTCTTCATGTTGAGGATGGCCTGCACCTTGTCAGGATTGGCTTCTATGCCCCGTTCACTAACTATGTAACCAAGAAATTTGCTGGCGGTGACGCCAAAGAAACATTTTTCTGGGTTGAGTCGTATGCCGTAAGCCAAGAGAATGGTGAATATGATTCTGAGGTTTGCTACGTGTCCGCTGGCTTTTATGCTTTTTACTAACATGTCGTCTAAGTAGACCTCAATGATTCTTGCCAGATGTTCGGTAAACATGGAGTTCATCAACCGCTGTTAAGTTGCTCCGGCGTTCTTCAGACCGAAAGGCATGACATTGTAGTAGTATAGGTCCTTGTCGGTGGTGAAGAAAGTACACTCTTGGCCGTCGGGGTGCATCTTGATCTGGTTGTAGCCAGAGAATGCATCCATCATGCTGAACAGCTCGTGTCTAGCGGTTACATCGACCAGTTGGTCTATGCGAGGTAGCGAGGTAGCGGGAAGCTATCCTTGGGGCAGGCCTTGTTGAGGCTCTTGAAGTCGACACACATCCTCCACTTTCCGCTAGGCTTTTTGACCATGACCAAGTTGGATATCCACTGGGGGTAGTTGACTTGGCGGATGAATCCAATGTTCTGGAGTTTGGCAACCTCTTTCCTCCTCAAAGGCTCTACGCCGCTGTTTGACAGGGTAGGAGGATGGTTTGAAGCTTAGTTTGTGTGTTATGATCTCCGGGGAGATGCCTGGCATGTCAGCGTAGGACCATGCAAAGACGGCTACGTTGTCACGCAGAAATTGGGTGAGCTCATCCGTTATTGCTTGGTCAAGCTGGGCACCGATGCGGACTGTCCGCTCAGGGTGCTCGTCTGAGATGCTGATGATCCTCAAGGAAGTTTCTGGGTTGACAGGCTCTTTTTTTATTTATTTCTTTTCGTCCTCCCTAGGGTCCTCAAAGATGTTTGGTGCTGGTGTGTGGTTTCCCACCGTTAGGATCTCATGGCGATGTGCCGAGCGTGCCACGGTTGTGGAATAGCATTCCTGTGCCAGTTGCTGACTTCCTTTGACACAGCCTGTCCCGTTGAGTGTAGGAAATTTCATGAGAAGCATATATCGGGCTATGATGCACTTGAGCTTGTTGAGCGCCGGTCGACCAATGATGGCATTGTATGAGCTGAAACAGTCTACAATGATGAATTCTGTGTGGATTTCTGCCGTTCGTGGGCTAGTGCCAATACCTAGTCACATGTAGTCCGAACCCAATGGTTGTGTGACGTCACCGGAGAAACTAAGCAACGGCTCATGATCCTGTAGCAATTTCCTATTCTGTAGGAGTTTGTTATAACAACCGTTGAAGATGACATTTATAGTGGAACCGCTGTCGACCAGGACTCTTCTTACTAACCATTTTTCGAGTATGACATCGATTAAGAATGGATCGTCGTGGAGCAAATGTACTCCGCACTCCTCTTCCTCTGAGAAGGTGATGGGTTCCGAGCCAGTTTATGGCAGTTTTGCGGACCTCTCATAGCGGATGTTGCAAATTTCGTTAGGGTAGTTAGCACGCGCATAGCGCTTCCTTGCCCTGTGAGACATGTTGGTGATTGGGGCACCACCGTCGATGGTGTTGATGCGGCCCATTTGTTCGATGTTGGCGATCACGGGTGGCGGTTGGCCCACTTTGAATTGCTTCATCTTGCCGTCTCGGTATAGAGTTTCGATGGCCGTTTTGAGGGCGTGGCAGTTGTTGGTATTGTGACCGCTGTCCTTATGGTATTTACACCATTTACCAGTGTTTCTTGGTTTTTCCATCCTTAGGTACTTTCTTGGGGGTGGCGGCGGTATCTGATCTTTGAACTGGTTGAATATATCCTCGTATGATGTTGTGAGGACTGTAAACACTGCATGCCGCTGGGAGGGCTCTGTCTCATTACAGTTATCTCCTTGAGATGAGCAGTTGCTCCTATTGTAGTGTTGGTTCCTCTACCGCTTGCTCTGGTAATTACCTTGTTGCCACTCTCTCTTCTTGTCAAATGGTGGCGTAGCGGTGGTCTTGCTAGTGGTTTCCCGATGGTTGGCAGCGGGCTGGGCTATCTTTACAGATGTTGGTGGTGGTGGTGGGCTCTCTCCGTATGTGATGAATTCTGCTTGTGCATTGGATGACAGCTTCGCTCATAACATCGTCGTAAGCGGCGTTTGGATGAATGTAATTGAGGTGATAGAGGAATGGTCCTTTGAGAAGTCCCTGTTTGAAGGCTGCCAGTGCCATTGTCTTGTCAAGATCGCGACATTGAGACGTTGCTGCCCGCCATCTGGTGACGAAAGCTTTCAATGACTCTGTCGTCCCCTGCTTGAGGTCGAACAGCTGAGTTGTGTTGTGATGCCCAGCGGCCAACATAATGAACCAAGCAAGGAAAGCATTTGACAGTCCTTGAAATGAGTCGATGGATCCTGGCGGGCATTCAAAGAACCAGCTCATTACTTCACCATCCAATGTTTCGCTAAACAAGTGGTAGAGGGTGGCGTCATCAAATCCCTTGTTGTTGGTGACCTTTTTGAAGGTGTCCATGTGGACGAATGGGTCAGACGTACCGCTATAATGTGACGTCTTTGGTGTTTTTGCGTGTGCTGGTCTGACAGCCTGCAGTATTCTGGCGGTGAATGGCCCTGGTCTAGATGTGAAAAGCGAATTTGGTGTTGGTGCTGGGACGCCTGCCTCCGCCAGGTCTAGTCTCTGCTCCAATTGCTACATTCTTTCTAATATTAGGGCGGTGGCATTGCTAGCTAGCCCTGCTTGGGGGTTCTGTCGGATTGACCCGTGCCTGGGGGAGTGTGGGTTGCCTTCGGTCCTAGTTCTGACTGTCTAGTGGTTGGTACTTGGCTGTGATTCCGCTTCTTGCTCCGTAATTGGGCGGGGCGGAGGGGGTGGGCCCCTTAATTCTGGCGGGTTTAGCGGCAGTTGCATTTGTACTGTTGGGTTGACTGCGTCTAGTGCTCCGTGACTGTTCGCTTTGTGCTGTATTAGTGTTTTCCTCTAGCGCCTTTTTCAACTCGTCGAACCTTGACATTAGAGTGACCACTTGTTTTTGGGCTTCTACTTTTCCCGGCGCTCTTGTTCGCGCTCCCTGTTTGCTTTGTGGAGATCCGTTAGTGCGAGTTCGTACATAGCGGCAAGGTCCGGGACCGCTGGGCGACTACTGCCCGGTTGGGCCTCTGCTGCAGTTTGGGTCTGCTGGACCTGGGATGAGCCCTAGGGGCCCATACTAGGGTTGGTCGGAGTGTTGAATAGTGCTCGGTTAACGTTGACCTCTGGGTCAATGCTATTTGTGGGATTGGCGGGGTTGGGGTTGGCGGGTTGGCCCGCTTGCTTCTCGATGTTTTCCCCGCTACCGTTAGTCATGGTACAAGTTGTCGCTAAGAATTTGTTTAGGTGACTTGACTCAATGATAGGTGACGAAGCCTTTGTGTTGGCTTCCCACAGACGGCGCCAATGTTAATGCTTGATATTTAGCGGTAACTAAATATGATCAATGCAGGCCCAGTGAGAGGACCGTTACTCGATACTACCGATATTCCCGTTACCTGTCAAGTGAAACACAAAGAGGTCGTCAGAGCGAGACCGCGTCGGGCGGTCTTCTCTTCTCCGATGCCTAAATTAGTCAATGTATTTGTAGTGACAGGATAACAGTAGGCAAGTAGTAAATACGTCATTAATGAGGAGAGAAGAGTTAACCTTTTATAGGTGGGGAGGGAGCTGGTCTTCTCCATGCTTCAGTTCCCAGTTTCTGGAGCTTCTGATGCTGTGCTAGCGCGTCACGTGGCGGCGAGTCAGCGGTGATCTGGGAGTAAGTCTGGGTTGAGACAGTAGCCTACCTGGCTGTGTTCCCATAGGTGACTCTTATGGCGGGAGCTGGTATTTCTGACGATGGTATGAGCGTGGCTCATTGCAGCTAATTATGCTAGGCAAATGCTCTAGGTACACTTCTTTAATTTGTTCAAATATCTCAATGTTGTGAACATAATCGTATATAAGAATATTGGTGGTAACTTATGATCTAACTAGCAAATTTATGGGCAACAGGCCACCGCATTATGGCCATCATTGATTGAAGTAAGTAATTAACCACAAGATTTATACCAACATATATATCATTTTCACCCGCATGACCATTGTTTCATCAAAATCTATATCTTACAAAGCTCATGAAATTTAATGCCACAATATATCACATAATCATTGACAATCAGCAGTTATGCGTGTCTATAATGTTGGGTAGAGCATCTCCATAATTAATTTTTTAAATCAAAGTTTATGATAAGTTGGAGAGATCTATCGTTTACTAATCTGCTGTGCCATGCGGTTATGGAAAGTGAGGCTAAGGAGAAAAGAGTTTTCGGTGGTAGCTTGGTGGATTTGGCGAGATAGAACAATGCTCTCCATAGAAGCAATGAATTGCAAGCTTCAAAGCTGGTTCAAAAAACAGTAAAGTGGCTTGATGACTATTCCCAAGCAATGGAACAGAGGCTAATGCAAAGTTGCAAACTGCTTCTCCAGAAAGTAATGATCCTGACATACCACAACGGATATCCCCCTCACCAAATTGGGTGAAACTTTACTTTGATGACATATGTAATGTTAAAAATGGAGAGGTTGGCATGGGTGCAGTAATCTGAGATGAATTTGGTAGACTTAAGGAGCTTTGGCTGTTCCAGTTGATGGGGCAATGAGTCCACTGGAAACAAAGGCAGTATCATTGAGGTATGGCATGCTTTATTGCAAAGAATTAAGGTTTACAAAAATTGAGAGTGAGGGTTACCTTAAATGTGTTGACGACTTTAAATATTGATGGTATTGATTTAAGCGAGATTGGGGCTGTCTGAGGAATTGAAGCATGAGATGCTAGAATTAGAGATGGTTAAGTGGAAACAAGTTCGAAAGAAACACAATCAGCTAGCTCATCGATCAGCTATAACTATTGGCTGGGAGTATGTTTTGCCTTGAAATTGGCCCTCCTTGACCACAATACTACGTTGAGGAATATATAATGTACTTGGTTGGGGACAGAAGCGCCTATGCTTTGCTTTTCCCCATTTTGTTCCCATTTACAATGAATGAAATTATTCTTTGAATCATAAACTAAAAGATAAAAAAAATTAAGTTGAGTTATATAATGAAGAATGGTATAATGAGTTAAAATTTTAAATACTCTTAACAATGGCGGAAGACATGGCTTCTAGACTGGTGGCGCCTTTGGCTCTCACAGAGGATGCGGTGGTGGACTTTGGGAAGGTTGGATCGGTGGCTATTGCAGAGGAATACTTTTATCTGGTGAGGAGGTTGAAGAGAGATTTTATCTACACATGTTATTTTTCTAAATGCACAACCCACTTTTTTGTAAAATTTATATTTCCTATTTTCTCCCTCTTTCTAACAAAAAAAAAAATCCTACATCTCTACTGCAAGTGAGGATCGATAATAAATCAAGCAACCTGCAATTGATTTGTTAGCAATAACTAGCAATAACCTGCAAGTTACACTCAAAATGTTTCAGCTCATTTTTTTAAGATGGATTCAAAGACTACAATTGATTTGTTGATGCCAAAACATCATGTCTTTCATTTCATCAAAATTACCTAATCTTCTTTAGTTTTGTTTAATTCTTTTTACATATTGAAAATATGATATCTAGTAGTCTTCCTAGTACTATCAAGTTCTCTCTCCCACAATCAGTTTACCAAAGAAATAAAAGAAGAAATTAAGGGGAAATTGTAGTTGTTGCAGGTGGGAAGATAAAAGGATTGGAAATTGACTTTGAAAGTTGGAGAGAGAAAAAGAGGAGGAAGAGAGAAGCAAGGGTAATTAAGGAAAAAATGGAGAAAAAATTGTAAAAAAGAATTAAGGGGTGTGTATTAAACAAATAAGGATGTGCAAATAAAATTTCTCGAGGTTGAATCAGAGGAAAGTTGACGACGAGAAAGGTCTCTCGGATACCCTATCTACAATCTTGGGATTGGGGGACCATTTTGCCATTGCAGTGGTGGTTGAAGGGTGGTTTCAATCTGTTCCGGTTATATTAGAGAGAGGAGTTCAAAAAGGTGTTGCATGGTGCTCTGTGGTTTTTCAACGAGCGTAAGCTGATTTTGGGATAGTACAATGGTCTAAGAGATGTGGAGGGCGTCTCTTTGCATTCCTTAGAGACTTTGGTGGTGGTGGGGAAATTGCCGCCATGGCTGAGGATGGAGGATAAGGGACGCTATATACCTAGGCGCTGATGAGTTTTCTCTTCAGCGTTCACTGTCAAAGCAACGCTTTAGGGACGTTGGACCTGCGCTGATGACTTTGATCATCCCGTGCCTTTAGATTTGCAGCAGTGGTGGTAACAGTGGTAGACCTGCAATATGAAAGGTTGAAAGGCTTGTGTTGTAGTTGTGGATGGTTGAATCATGGGTTGGAAGGTTGCGATAATTTTCTGGTGCCGTAGGTTAAGAAGTCCAAGGTCTCGATCGTGGCTAGGGTTGCTGACACAGTGTAGGAGACGCGGGGAGTGATTATGCCGACGTTTTGGGTTTCCCCGCAGGTGCCTAGGGTTACATTGTAGACACCTAGGGTTGCTACTACACCTAGGGTTTCTGCATGTGCAACAGCTAGGGGTTTAGCAATGCTAGCAGGTCTGGCTTCGGTTTTATCCAAGGCGAAGAGAGCTCCAAGTTTGAACGCATGTAAGGTGCTAGAATTGGGGACTCATCCACATTGTGGTTCAAGTTCCAGGGGCTTTCATATTCAGACTGGTGTGCCTAATGCAGTTAAGGTTTCTAACCCTAACACTAGATTGGAGTCTACTGTTGCTTATGCTACTCAGGTAATAGGGTTTCGAGCTTCACATGCGCTGTCTTCCTTGAATAAGATGGTAGGTTCTCACTGTCGGATTTGCAGGCCATTTCAAGTTGTGGACTGCTGACGGAGGAGTCCGCAATAGTGGCTGTGTAGAGAGAGACAGACATTACAAGAGGAACTAGCAAAAGCAAGAAATTTCATTGTGAAAATCCAAAATTCATCGCAAAAGCTTGAAAAATAAAAGGAAATTTCAGTTGACAACATAATCCCATCGGCGACAACCAATTTGTCACATAGAGTACGTATTAGCCAGAAATTGACAGTTTTTGCCCATATGACATTATGCGACACACAATTCCTTCAGGTGATTATTTCTACCAATTACTGGTTAATATTTAAGTGACAACTTTAATTTTTTCGCAAAAGATTAATTAGGCAACGACTTTAGTGGGTTGTCAGTTAATGTTTATGTGACAACTAAATTTTCGTCGCTGAAGTCTGATTTAGCGCCGACTTCTGTGAGTTGTCGGTTAATGGTGACAACCTTGACTTCTTTGCAAAAGACCAATAGGGAAACATCTTTTATGGGTTCTCACTTAATGTTTATGTGGCAACTGAAACTTCCTCACCGAAAAATAGTTAGGCGATGACTTCTGTGAGTTGAAATGCCTAGCATATTACCCTTAATGACAATCAGCAATTATTATTATTATTTCTATATTAAATTTTTTATGTTTTTCAATACTGCAGTACCTTTTGTTTTCTGTACATTAGGCTTGTGCTTTTCCATTACTAATCGATGAGCAAAATTGTTTTGTTGTTGTTTTTGCTTTATAGTTTTGATCCTCAGATTTTTGGTTATTGTTTATGTTTTATTTCCTATAGGTTATGTGATAATTTTTTAATTATATTTTTTAATGTTCTAGCTTGCAGCTGCCTTGCAATATTAGAGTAACTCAGTGGTTGGACTTAAAATTTTGTCTGAAGGAAGCAAACAGAATAAAATCAATAGCAGCTTTGCCTTTGCTCATGTTTTGGTCTAATGGGAGTCATCATGTCAATAAGATAAAAAACATTCATTCTTTTCTAAAAAAGAGGATTAAAAGATTGCACTCCTATCCTTATGGTGACTCGAACCCAGGACCTGCATCCTAGGTAGTAAGTACTCTAACCACTGAGCTAACACCATTTCATCAATAAGGAGAAAACATTCACTTGATTCATGCTTTTCCTTCATGCTCCAAATGGTATATCCACACTCTTGCTTGAAATCTATAGATTTCAGCTTGTAAACTCATGGCACCTATGTACTTGGCTTGTGTTATTATTATTTTTAGCTAATATGTTCCACTAGCATATTACTATATGCCAAAAAAAAATATCTCGTTGTGTTCAAGTAAATCCAGGATATGTGTTTGGCCCAAACTTTAGGTTACTTGACCTAGTTGTAATAGGGTTTTGAATTAGAGATATTCTCGGATATATTCATAGATATCCGATTACTTTCCTCATACAACTCTGATTCTATGTCTTGTAATCCTCTATATAAAGAGGCCCGTATTATCAATGAAAGTATGACTCAATTCTCTCCCAATTTTAGTTTTCCTTAAACACGTTATCAGCATGAAGCCCTAACCCTAAAACCTAATAGCCAAAACTCTAAATCCGAATACAAAACCTTGAAACCTTTTCTGCCTCTACCACATAACTTAAAGCCTTCGACCCCAGGAATCTAGAACCGGCGGTAGAACCACCAGAACCGGCCGAAAATTTATCGAACCAACCACTGGAATTCAAAATCACCCGCAGCAAATACTCCACCGGTTCACCACCTTTCGGACCTCCAATTTCCATAAAATTTTGCCAACCGCAGCCCCTCGATCTAAAGATTTAGGTTCCAGAAGAAACAACCCAAAAAATGGTCTAGAAGTTACCGAACCGCCAACCAAAACATCCGGCAGAAAAGCTGGAAGAAGAACAAAAGAGAAAAAAAAGGAGAAAGAGGCAGCGCAAGCCGCGACCCACTGATGCAGGCCTACTGCCCGCATGCCTACCAAGACGACAAGTCAGTAGCCACATTATCACGACACAACCAGCCACGTCAGCAGTCGGTGCCACGTCAGCTCCGATGCCACGTTAGCTCCGACGACAGGTCAGTGCCAGCAACTTTTTTCTGGCCATTTGTGGTGACTTTTCAGGCCAAATTTTCCGGCTACCTTTTTTGAGGTAATTTTTACTAAAAGTTCTCGCTTTTGAAATTTGATTCCTTTTCACGGGGACTTGCAAAATCTCTTCTTCTATCCCCTTTCTTCATCATAGGAGAGACCTAATTAAGCCGAACTGTGGGGGTTCATGCTCACTCCAAGCTTAGAACTTGTTCAGATCTCCAAACTTAGACTTTATATAGAATTTATGATCGACCACTTATGTCATTGTTTCGATCTAATCCAAAATCTCTTGGAATTGAATTCCTTGGAAGCGATTACACTCAGAATTTTATATGTTTTCGTGATAGCTTTTTCCGCTCCAAAACTAACCCTTTTTCTTGTTCTCTTTCAAGATAAGTAACCTAAACAAATTGTATTTGCTCCATTAGGAACAACTGGCTCTAGATATCACAGGTAGGTTCGTGATGTTCGCCAACATCTCAAGGCCGATGTAATGCTGGATATGATTCTCGAGCCTAGCCAGGACGTGCTAACAGTTGAGCAAGCTCAATCTTTGGAAGCATATAGAGCAGTCTTAGGGGTAAATAAGGTGAAAGTCGTCATCCTAATAACTAGTCATATGGATGGTTCACTCCAGTACGAGTGTATGAATGAAGAAGACCCCAGAAGGTTGTGGGTCTCACTCATAGAAAGATTTGGCAACGTCCGTGACTCCTTGCTTTCGGACCTAGAAGTGAGATGGCGTAGCCTCTGTTTCTGTGATTTCAAGTCAGTTCTTGACTACAACTCGGAAGCACTTCGCATTAAATCCTTTAAAGATATTACAGATGCGATGTTAATTGAGAAGACTCTCTCTACCTTCCCTATCTTTGTATTGATGGTTGCTAAGAACTATCAAATTGATGTTAATGTTGGACGAATCACAAGGTTTCATGAGCTCATTGAAGTTATGAATGTCGCTGAAAAGCATGACAACATCCTTGTGAAGAACTATAATTCGAGATCCATGAAAACAAAGCATATTCCAGAATCCAATTATAGTCGCGCCCCTAAGAGTGGGCGCCAAGAGCGAAACCCTAATCTTAGGGATACTTTTGGATGTTCTGGTCCATCTAATCGCTCTACTTGGGAAGGTAACCGCCAAAATAGGCAAACATGGAACCGAAGAGGTCAACATGGAAAGAGAAAGGGAGGCAACGCCTCTGGCCATCTTGGTAGCGCCAACAATACTAAGAGCCATCTAAATGACACTTTCAAAGTGCCTCAATCAATGGAGTCTGAGCAAAGAGATGTATATTCTCGATGTTGAGTATCCGACCATTGGGCACATATTTGTAGAGCTCTAAAAAAATTGTCACCTCCTACAAAGCATATTGTGAAGCAAGAGAAGCTCACTATATGGAACAAGAAGATCAAGAAGATGATCTAGAGTGAAGAGTTGAGACTACAAATTCTGTTTTAAGTCTTTATTTTTCCAAGAGATGTAATAGGCAATTGCCATATACTTTGTAGTAAATGCCATTGGTTTAGTTTTTCTTCACATAGGCTCATCCAAAATGAGTATGATGTCTAGGAGGTTTTGAGATAAGTGGTCCTTAAGTGAGCTTTGCTCCCCCGAAATCTCTCTACTCACCTGGTCATATTTATTTTGGAGTTACCCAAAGAAGTCAAACGACTACCTTTGTTTTGCATTAGCTAGAATTTGGATTAGATACTCCTAATGATTAGGAGACAATGGTGTACTCTGTTGACTTATAAATAAAAATTCTAGTTCTTTTCTTTATGACTCCATTTTGATTCTAAGTATATTACTTTGTGACTACGATGGATGGGCCATCAGTATTAGTTCAAGGACATGGAATAGCCCAAGTTTTCCTTGCCAAATGGCATCTTGATTACCGTTACATAAACTCTCTACGCTCCTAGGGAAAATTGCACATATGGATAGCCAAATGATTCCTTGTGAAAGCACATGTAGAAGAACGGAAATGAGTTTCTTTGCAATACCTCTAATGATTGCGAATAATGACGCATCTTAGAGAAGTTTATGCATCTCTCCAGTGGACTCTATGTCACTATTCGAGCTATTAAATCCGATAAAGTTATAAGAAGAGTTCTCTTAGATTTGGACACATATTGGCTTTGTCACGACATGATAGGTCATCCTAGTCATGATATGATGATCCATCTACTAAAGACTTCACATGGACAACCTTTCTCTCAAGCGAAACGAAGCATGAATCAAAAGTTAATTTTTGGACTAAGTGTGACCACCGCCGCTGCCTCTGGCACCGTCGCCATCCACTACTAATCCTTATCCATGATGTCATGGATGGCATCCATCATGGTGATGGCGCCCTAAGTGATGCTGCAATCACCGACTTTGCTTCAAATAGCGTTTCAGATGCTCAGGCCTAACCAAAATTCTCATTGGTTGCTTCTAAAGCTCCTCGGTCAATTTACAAAGCCTACTCTAAGGGAAATTAGGACTGAGACCGTCCTATGCAAAGGAAATGAACATACTTACTCTATTCTTACATAGAATCCGTGAGGATTCTATGGACTAGTCAGTGGCGGAACCAGGATCTAAAAATGGGTTAGGCTAATTTTTAGTACATAAAAATTTTGCGAACTTCAATTTTTTTTAGGATTGGAACCCAGTGGGAGGTTCATCCTCATGCCTTTATTTTTATCATTCAAAACATACAACGGGAGGGGGGGGGGACATAAAACCAAAACCCCATAAATTAAAAGTTACAAGCATAAATCCAAAACTAACTTAAACGTACCCGCCGAGGCCCACTCACTTCAAACTCATCAATCACAGTCATTACCAATACTATCGGCAAACTCCTTTTCAATGTAAAGAACCATCAAGTCATCAAGAAACTCATCTTCAATCTTATCTCGAAGTTTGTTTTTGATGATATTCATAGATGAAAATGCTATCTCTGTTGTTGCTGTAGAAACTGGCAGAGTCAACACAAGACAAATCAACCTATAAATCATAGGAAATAATGATGACTTTCTAGATTCAACTAACCGCCTACATATATCAGACACAGAAGTTGTCTCGGCAAATCTTGGATCCCTCTGAGTATCTGTTACAAAAAACCCACACTCCATATCTAGAGCAAGCATATCATATGATGTAAAATCTTGAGGATAAAACTTGAAAGCAAGATTGCAAACATCCTCAGATTTGAATGATCAAAAATTATCATGTGGATCAAATATAGTACTAAGAACAAGGAGCTCCAATGAATTATCTGTAAATCTATTATCCAACTCAGCCAACTGAAAGTCTATCACAGCATTTAGTATATTGACCCGATAATAATGCTCATTTGTAATACCTTGTTCATAAGCCCTTGTACCTTTCTTGTAAGGAGCAGACATATCCGACATAACAATATCATGCTCACAACAAAATGATTCAACCTTCATAATCAAGTCATCCCAACCATCTTCTCTCATACCTTGAAGTTTTGATTTGGTTATTGAAATAAAATTTAGAGCATTAAAGATGTCTATGGCTTTTTTTTTTCCAATGCTTGACAAAGAAAGTCAGTAATCCTCATGACATTATGCATCAAAATCAAGCAAAACAAAAAATCAAACGCTTCATAGCCTTACCTACACTCTTTGCTTCTCCTTGTACTTTATTTGGTCTATTACCAACCAAATCTGCAAGAGTTGTTTTGGTAGCTCCAAATAATCTAATAAAACTTCAACTAGAACGAAGATGTGAACCCCAACGAGTAGCCCCTACCCGTTGCAAAGTGCAAGTCTAATTAGCACCTCTACTTCTCTGAAGTGCACCTGCAGCTACTAAATCTGCAATTTCTTCTTCTCTGATAGCTCTTAATGCTGAATGCCATTTTGCAGAAGAATCAATAAAATTGACAATAAAATTTAGAGTTGAAAATAACTCCCAAATATCATGCACCTTTTTAGCTGTAGCATTTAAAGTTAATTGTAACCGATGAGCAAAGCAATGCACATAATATGCATATGGACACTCTTGACGAAACAAAGCTTATAAACCATTAAATTCACCCCGCATATTACTAGCACCATCATATCCTTGGCCACTCGTATTTTCTACTTGAAGATCATATTGAGCAAGGACTTTAGAAATCTCATCTTTTAGAGTTTAAGAACAAGTGTCTGCGACACTAATAACTTTGAAAAACCGTTCTCTAATAAACCCATCACAATCAACAAATTGAAGAATGATAGCCATTTGTTTCCTATTTGATGTATCAACCGCTTCATCAACAAGGATGTAAAACTTGGCATCTCCCACTTCCTCCCGAATCTTAGTTCTAACTTTGTTACCAAGAATATTTGCAATTTGCTTTTGAATAAGTGGAGAAGTATACTTGGCATTCCCAGGAGCATTTTGTAAGACTTTGTGAGCTTCTATATTCATTCATCCAAAGGAATTCACAACTGCAGTGAAATTGCCAGCATTGTATGATACAGTCGATTCATCATGACCTCTAAAAGCACATCCTTGGTGTGCCAACAACCTCACACTATCTATAGAAGTAATAAGCTAGAGTCGGTTATCTGCTAGTTCTTGTGATGATTGTGTGTTAATCACTCTTTCAATAAGGTTAGATGGGTTTCTTAGTGACTCTCACTTGTGCATGGAAATACTATATGGAGAATTTAGGGCTCCCATATGATTAACTAGACCAGATTGTTTTGACATAACATTCTTCCAACCTTTGAAACCCACACTCAGTGAATGTCGGATTGTGGGAAGGATAACTATCAAACAGAAAACAAAGGAAGCAATATGCTTTGTCCAACTCTATGGAATACTCAAGCCAAGGCCATTCTTTGAACCATTTGTAATTAAATTTTCGACCTTGACCTCCATAAAAAAAAAGATGGATAACTACTTAAGTGAGGTTGATATGGCCCTAAGACCACATAAGCTCTTCGAAGACTATCACAATCATTCAAAGGATACTTGCATATTGGACGTCGTAATCTTGGATCACGCTCAAGAGAAGTAACATCAAAATTTTCTTCTATCTCAATTCTTTCATTATGACATTCTTCTAGAATAGATGGAGAAGAGTTTAGAGGTACATCGTTCACAGATTTCGAATTTGAAGTTACATTTCTACTCCCACTCTCACTCCTAATCTCACTCCACTACCACATGATGAAGTATCATTTGTAAACCATGACAAAAGAGTTTTGTATTGCTTGGGTTTTCGGTGATCCGCCATTTAAATAAATACCTATAATATTATATATGTATCAATATTAGAATAATATGCAAAACAACAGATGATTAGATGAAGAAAGCAATTTCAGTGGACTAAACATGATTATCCAATTACCATTGACCAAGCATAGTCATCTAATTTAGTGATTAACCAAAACACAATTCCCTTTGACAGTTTGACCATTTCTAACTTTTGACTCTTTCATATAATTGATAATCAAACAAGCTACAAGCATATAAATGAAGACCCACAGACGCATAATCAAACAAATCAGATAATTAAGACTCAACAACTAACCAAGCCACATAATCAAACAGCAAAGCAATTTTATTCCAAAGGAAAACTCACAGATGCACGCGGCATGACCACAAGACCATACCTTCAATCTGAAATCTAAAAGAAGTCACCAAGACACTGACTCACAGCGTCGACCTCCGGACCTCGAGTCTCCTATCTGCTTGTCTTCTTGAACGGCTGCCGGCTGAGCTCCTCAATTTGAAACAAAAACACAGAGGTAAGATACTCAATTTCAAGCAAAACCCATCAATTTTAATATGAGATTCAAGGTGGTTGATTGCTTATTTGAAGAATTCGTACCTGTACTGAGTTGAATGAAGTGGGTTCATGAAATTTCAGATGAGATTTAACAGAAAGAGAGAGAGAGAGAGACTGAGGACTGAGGCTAGAAGAATGAAGGTTGGCTTAGGACTGAAGAGTGAAGAACGAAGGCTTGTTGAGGAGTGAAGGACGAATCGACGAAATCGAGGGAGTCTGAGCTCTGAGGACTAAGGAGTGAAGATTGAAGAACGAGGGTCGAGGGCTCGGTCAGCAAGTCACCGAGTATATATATATATATATATATATTTTTTTTTTTCCTATGGGCTTAGGGGTAAGAATAGATATACCCATACTTGAGTCATTTTCAGCCCAAATCTTGGGCTATAGCCTAAGGAGCCTACTACATAGTTCCGCCCTTGGGACTAGTTCAACCAACTTGCGGACATTTAAATATCTCATGATATTGGTTGATAAGTAAACATGTTGGTCACGTGTTCTGCCATTTTCTACATGTAAATGCTACTTATACTACACTCCTAGCTCATATCATATGACAACGGGCTCACTCCCCGGATCATCCTCAGTCATTTGGACTTGACAATGCTAAAGAGTTAACATCGAAGAGTTTCGATGGTTATTGCAATGGAACTGATGTTGGACATTATATTCCCATGTACACACCTAAATGGTCTCGTGGAAATGACTACGATGGTAGTCCGGACATTGGTAATGCATACCAATCTCCTTATACTCAATTGGGGTGATATAATATTGCATGTAGCTATGCTAATTCGTTGACGATTCACTGCCACTTAATATATCTCTATGTTACAGCCACTGACTAGGTACAAGTATTTTGTACTTGAGCACATTTGAGTGAGCCGTTTATGTGCCAATTGCACCACCACAACACACTATGATGGGTCCCTACAGACGAATGGGAAACTACGTTGGATTTGAGATTCCAATAATCGTCCACTACTTAATGCCCTTGCTAGGTGATCTCCTTACCGTTAGATTTGCAGATGTCACTATGATGAGACAGTCTTCCCGTCGTTAGAGGGAGATAAGAACATAGATGTTCAGCAGGAACGATATGAATTGTCGTGGTCTGTCCCCACTATGTCTCATCTTGATCGCTGTTAAAGTGACAAGATCGCACATCTGCTGCAAATATGCTTGCAAGGAAGGACGTCTCTACAAGAGGATGTAGCGCCACCCTACACAAAGGTAGGCACAGTGCCAATGCCAAAGAGAGTGGCACTCTGGCGTTATAGGCCATGGCCCCAGCTAGGATGCGTGGAAGGCCCGTGGGTTCGAAGGATACTTTGGCAAATTCTAATCCTTTGATCAACGACACTTAAAGTCTATCTCATCAGAATCTTCTGGATTATGGTTTTCGTTGGGGGACGCCTCAACGTCAGAACCTATTCCTGAGAATATAGAGTTCTATGAAAATTACACTAGTGTACATGAGACATGGGATAGAAACTCCATTATGACTGATGATGTAGTCACGCCTTGCATTGGGTATGAGTTTGTTGAGTCCGATGATATCAAACCACGCTCCATTGATGACTGAATGCCTACGTAGAGAATATTTAGCCTAAATGTTCTTTAACGAAGATGAAGGTTTTTGAGCTAGTGATGCCAACACCTCCTAACATAAAACATATTGACTAATGGGTCTTCGTTAGAAAGTGATGAGAAAAAGATATGGCAATCTCGCCTTATGGCATAAGGCTTCTCATAAAACACCTTGGAATCGATTACGATGAGACATATTCTCTCGTAATGGATGTCATTGCGCTCCACTACCCTGTCAGTTTAGTAGTTTTCGAATAACTGATCATGTAGCTTAGAAATATGGTCACTACATATCTCTATGGGGATCTAGATATGGAATATACATGAAGATTCGTGATTAGCCAAGTCAAATGGCTCTAGACTACGTATCACGTTTTATAAAGAGGTTGAAATGCTCACTAAAGTGACTACTTGATCTTGAAAGGATATGCCCGCGCGTTTTCATAACAAGTTTCGGATTCTATCGTGGTTCAAGTTGGACATGATCTTTATTAGAAGCCCTTAAAGAGTTAAGAGAAACCACTGAACACTTGAAAATCGATTTTTAGATGAAGGATTTTGGAGAACATGATTATGTCTCAGTTTTAAACTTGAGCATCATGTTGATATATGCTTAGGCATTTTGACAAGGTCTAACCTTCAAGCATCCCTATAGTGTTGACCCTAAAAATGATCATCTTCATCCAAAGGATGATGACAAAGATGTGCTAGAGGCAGAAGTGCCATACTTAAGTACAATAGGTGCACTATTGTACTTAGCTCAATGCACAAGACTGGACATTTCATTTACAGTGAACTTATTAGCTAAGGTATAACTTTGCGCCAACGCAACGCCATTGGATTGGTGTAAAAGATATCTTTCAGTACTTGAGATGTACGAATGATATGGGTTTGTTCTATCCCTACAGAGAGATGATGGATTCAGACCCATCACACACCAGGAACGCTGCCAACACTAGCTTGAGTATTCTATCCACATCCCAAAATGACATAACTGTTTTGGAAGGTTTTGCTTATGTTGGGTATCTCTCTGACCCACACAAAGGTCATTCCCAAAATGGTTAAGTGTTCACCATGGGTAAGACAGCGATATCTTGGAGGTCTACAGAACAGACCCTAGTCGCTATATCTTAAAACCATGCAGAGATCATTGCTCTTCACGAAGATGTCTACATGTATGGTCTTGAAATGTGAAGGATGTGTTGTGCTCTTTTTCCCCTTTGACCGAGGTTATTTTTGTCCCATTGTGTTTTTGTTACTGGGCAAGGTTTTTATTGAGGCAACGAGGGAAGCACCACGTTTGGGCGACCAAGGGGGAGTGTTCAAGTAAATCTAGAATACGTGTCTGGCCCAAACTCTAGGTTACTTGACCAAGTTATAATAGAGTTTTGAATTAGAGATATTCTCGGAGATATTCATAGATATCCGGTTAATTGTACGATTATCTTTCCTTATACAACTCTGATTTATGTCTTGTAATCCTCTATATAAAGAGGCCCCTATTATCAATAAGTACGACTCAATATTCTTTTAATTTTAGTTTTCCTTAAACACTTTGTTATTAGTTTGCAACAAAGGGAAACCTCGCATATTTTTTTTTTCTTTTAACATACAAGCCTTGCGGATCAAATTTACAACGTAAACAAAGTCTTGTTAATTAAGAATTGTAATAAATATAAAGTCTCACATATAGTTTTTGTAACGCATTTACGTGTCTCGCAAGATGTGATATGTGAGGAACCAATTGCGTTGCAAATTGAAAATACAACAAACATACAAGCATTGTAGATGGGATATGCAACGTAAATGAAGCATCTTATATTAGAAGTAGTAACAAATATAAAGTCTCACATATAGTATTTGGTACACATTGACGTGTCTCACAAGTGACGATATGCGAGAAACAAATTTCATCGCATATTGAAAATGCAAAACCATGTAATTTTGTCGCTTTTGAGAATCGGTAAAATATATTAAGCGACAACCCAAAATAGTCGCATTTTTAGTCAAGCGAGAAATTTAAATTTTTTACGACAACTTTGGGTTGTCGCCGATATCATTTCCTCTTGTAGTCGAGGTCACTCCAAGTATCTTGGGTGTTAGGTAGAAGCCACCTTCAGAGTTGATTCATGCTGGAAAAAGATCAAAAATGGACTCAGTGCAGCTTTCTAAACCATTGGAGGTGGATGATGGTTTTGATCTTCCAAATGTGAATGGGGTGATTCATATATATCTCCCCAGCCAAGAATAGGGGAAGGCCAAGATGGAGCAAAAATAAAACCAAGGGTCCAAACATAGGAAAACTAGGGTTCCTAAGAAGGATGCAGGGAGTTGAGCTGTTGGTGAAATGGTCATAACTACGTACTACAGAAGTGGAAAATGCAATGGAGGAGGTTGCTAAAGGTGGTGACATTTTGCTTTTGGAAATGGCACCTAATTCAACTAATGCTTGAGATATGATGCAAAGGCGTTCTTTTCATATGTGTCTATTGATTTCTCATATCCTTTTTTCAGATGTGATTCAGTGTTTCTTATAAAGGTAAAATTGTTTATGTAATGGCTTTTCTATCAGCCCCCTGAGGTAAATTGTTATGTATGATTTTGCTAATCAATAAAAGAATTGTTATATTTCTTTAAAAAAAATTACTGACAATTTTATAAAAAATTGTAGCTTACCATATATCAATTTTTTTTAAAATCAAATCATAAACGATTTCTCATTATAGTCTCAAGTTAGAGCAGTACATTACATACCTTTCTACTGCCTTGAATACAGAGGGCAAATAACAAAAACTGGTGTATATATATATATATATCTATATATATATATAGTACTACTCATTAACAAACATCCATGCTCACTTATTAAAAAGCAAGCCTATAGACTATGTCAATACACATAGTAAATAGGCCAAGTAACTACCCTCATTAGTGCATGTTAAGAAATAACAAGCATAGTACCCCAAAAGGATAGGGTTTTATTTAGGAAAATTAAACCTAAACTAGAGGCCCAAAAGCCCAACAGATAGCCCTAGGCCCAAAGTCCAACAACAAGGCCAACCAAGCCTTGCCTCCACCCTCTGTGTAGATCCAGCAGGAGTACCATACCACGTTTGCCACCACACAACCAAAACTAGGAGCTTCACCACCGCAATCAGACCACATCTGCTGCCGCGCCAAGCAGAACCCCCTCTGAACACTTGATGTTGAACCAAAATCCAGTGTACCTATCATCACTAGCCACAAAGCAAAGAACACAAAGGCTAAACCGGAACACCAGCGTCAGGCCTACAAGCTGAGCAATCCTTGGGACGCAGGCCTTAGAAACAATCTCCCGTTTGGCAGCAGCTGATCTAATCACCAACTGAACACACATTTGCAATGTTGAAGAACGAATAATGATGAGGGGAATCATAATGTCTTTAACATACAATTATTAAACTAAAAATAAAGAAATTTTATATAAACATTATAACATCGAATGTAAGTTAATCGATCAAAAATTCATAAGATGTTAATGCACTTCAAATTATGAGGTTCTCCTACCTAGTTTAATTTCAACCCAAGTGCCTTTTTAGGAACGGTTATAATGAGGCTACTGTCAAGCACCTGAAAATTTGTTTTATATATATATATATATATATATATCTACACTCCCACAGATTTTATCCAGAGTGGAGTTCTGCTGTGAAATTAACGTGTGAATTTTGAATTTTGGGTTACTTTTCGTTTGTATATCCACATCTCGTCCGTTCAATTTTTAAGTACCAGTGTATAGATCATCTCTGTAAATTTTTAGCAAAATTGATGATCGTTAAGGTATCTAACTCTCTTAAACCAATAAACGAACTGAATCTGTTAACCTGAACCATACTAGTTTTAAGGAAGTTATCAATGCCTTAACGATAATCATTTTGGCTAAAAATTTATAGAGATGTGGATATGCGATCAAAAAGCGACCAAAAACTCGAGGTTCACACTTTAATTTCAAAGCGGAGCTTCGGTTTAGATAGAATTTGTGTTATGTCCCGAACCTAGATTTATCGATTTACTAACCATTTAGACGGTAAATGTCGTTTACTTTTAATTTTTTTACTTCGTTATGATATTTTAGTGGCCCTAAAAGGTTGACTTTTGTTCGAGTCAGTTTTTGAGAAAGTTTTCTTCATGAAAGTTGTAGAGGGCTTTAAACCGAGAGCGTGCATATGTGGTACGTAAAAATTGGAGTTCATATGAGAAAGTTATGAGTGAAATACGAAAGATACTATTCATGATAAAAATTGAGTTAAATAAGGAAATTTACTGAGGTTGGTTTCCAAAACTGGAAACCCACCCATTCCCTCTCTCCTCTCCCCGAATTTTCTGCCTTCCTTTTCGGGTTCTCCTTCCTCCTTCTATTTTTCCTTCTCCGGCCGACCCACGACGAAATCCGGGCATCCCCAGGCTCACCTCCTCCCCCTTGTTACCTATGTGGTAGTGTTTGGCAGAGATTTGGCCGGAGGAGCTCGATTTTGAGCTGTGAAGTTTACTATAGCAGTTTGGGATTTTAGTCGATTTCCAGCGATTCCGGCCATCTTCGGTCACCAAACCGGCGTCGAAGGTTCGGTTTTTGCCAAGGATCACTTTGCCCCTAACCTTGAGCCACGATTTGCAGTGTGGAGGCCGAATCTAGGGTTCTTGGATTTTTCTGGCTGTTTCTTCACCGGCCAGTTTCGACTGTTTCAAGGTAAAATTGGGATGTGTTGTGGTTGAGAGAAATGATTAGTGGGTTGAGTTGATGTTGTACATGGAATTTGGTAGCCGGTTGTGGAGGTTGTTACTAGCGCGTGGCCGCCACTCACCGCCACTGTGGATGGCGAGTGGTGGCGCATATGGTGGAGTTTTGGTTTTTATTTTTAGCTAATTAAAATGTACATGAGTTGTGGGGGTTGTAAATGTGACTTTGGTGTAGTTTGGTTGGAATCCGACGTGGATTGGACGAGTTAGGTTTAAAGGAAATTTTTAGAATATCAATGTCTAATTATCGTCGATTTAATTTCCCGTCCTGGAATCATATTTTTACAAATGTTATTCGTACAGGACGAGAGGAGTCTCCATACGAGGACAATTTCGATCGACGACAAGATTAGTTGAATATTGTGAGTGGACTTTTAACTTAAGAAATGATGCATGCATTTACTTTATCAAATTAATGCTTTACTAATTATCAAGAAATTTATCGAGAATATTATTTTAATTTCAGATTATACCATTATTTATTTGATTAATGCTTCTAGTATGATTTCGATTTTAAATTCTCTATGCTCGATTTGGATAACAATGTTATTGTATGTTTTTCTTTGACAAGTCATTTTCATGGTAACTTCAGGAAGTTTTTATTAACAAATAAATTATCAATTCTTGAGATTTTAAGAGAGATTTTGAAATGGTTTTGGATTATATGATTATTCAAAAGTATTATGGTGTGAGGGGTCACGTTATAGGAATATGCTTATTTCTCTCCTATTTATTTTGAATTTGAGTTTATCTTGGCGTGTGGGACACGTCTTTTGAAATTCATTTGCTACAGTTGGGGGAGCCTTATGTATTTATGGGTTTATTTGATTTTGGATTTCCTTTGCCATACTGTGGGTGACTATTATCATGCTAGCATTGATGTCCGCCTTTGTGGCGAGGTGATGGGATCGGGAAGCCCGTCCGCCTTTATGGTGCTAATTGTTGTTTTTGTGACAGTAATGCAAAAGTCCAGTATCCTAATCGCTACACTTAGTGGCGTGTGGGTATATAACGGGAGTATATGGGAGTACGTTAGCCTGTGAGGATATTACCTGATCCTGGGAGGCGTATGGCTATTTTCTTCCCCTACTCTTATTTTATTCGCTAGTCCGATTTATTTTAGCCAACGGGGCTGGATTATATTTCCTTTCTTACTCTCTTTCGAAGTTAAGGAAGTAAAAATTTTTACAAACGTTGCATGCATCAAGGTTTTATAATTTTAAATAAGTGATAAAGTATGAAATCCTTTTTCTTTAAAAATTGTTATTTTTGTCCACTCACGCTAATGTTTTCATCTACTTTCCCCTAGGCCTTTCGGTTTCAAATGCCCAGTTCTCAGAGTTGCTGCTCGGCGTAATAGAAGCGGGCCATAGTGACCGTATCAGTTTCCCGTCGTCTCATATTGTAGGTTACATGTGTTAACCTATTGTATTCTATCGTATTTTCTGTTTAGTTGCTCTGATTACTAAGGGAGTTGTGACCCGAACTGGTAATGAATTATATTTGATGTTTAAGACTTAACGTTGGTGAATTATTGTATTTTAATTTATGGAGCTTCGTTGAACTTTAAGTCTTTGAATTATTGTATTTGCTATCTTTGAGTTGAGTTAGTTGGAATATGGGAGCGGGGTGGTTCCAGGAGGATATGGTTGGGTTATTCGAAGTGTATTCGGTTTCTTACAGGTTTGGGTTGCCTACTTTTAGGGAAGGTTCTACCGAATTTTTCGATAAAATTTTTCTTTAAAAGTGGGTCACAAAGAGCCACTTCGGATTTCAGGGTGAAATCTGGGGCGGGCCCTGTCAGTTGGTATCAGAGCATTAGGTTGCTAGGTTCTGATGACTTCTTTGTTTCCTTGCTATGTTATATGCCTAATGACGCCTAGTACATCCCGAGTGATGGCCCGACCGCGGCTGATCCCCATCCTGCGCTCTTCGGTGCTAGTGTGTTGTTATGCATGTAAAGTGGATACTTTGTTGTACTGATCTTTGAACTTTTTAATACTCTTTCTTTAGGTACTATGGCTCGTAATCGCCGAGCACGTAGGGTAACTCCGCCGATTGAGGATGATGAGCAAATACCTAAGAGATTTATGGATACTTTTGGTTAGTTCTTTTGACAGATTGCTGCAGCGCTTCCCGGTTCGCGTACTGACTATACTGTGGATCGTACTAGGAGGCACGGGACTCAGGCTTTTGCTTCCGCCATCTCACCTATAGAGGCTCAACGATGGCTTGATAGGATAGAGAGAGTTTTCTCCCAGATGGATCTTCCAGAGGACAAGAAGGTTAATTTGGCGGTGCAATTCCTTGAGGATAGCGCCTGGCATTGGTGGACTGGTGTTGTCGATGACCCTGCAACTGTTGGCCCAATGACATGGGATATGTTCAAGGCCTATTTCTATGGACGGTACTTTAGTGATGCCCACCTTAATCGGATGCAAGACCAGTTTTTGAATTTGGAGAAGAGAGATGATCAGTCAGTGTTAGAGTTTGAGCATGAGTTTCTCTCATTGGCTCACCATGTGCCGGATTTGGTTCGTACTGAGCAAAGTAAGATTCGCAAGTTTGTTCAGGGGCTTGGAGGAAAGTTTAAGGATAGGATGTTAGGCACACTGTACAAGAGTTTTAGTGAGGCAGTATCTTATGCCATAGACATTGAGTCAAACTCACCTGCTGGCTTTCACCCTAGGGATCCTGGTGGCCCTAGCCAGGGTCCATCTAAGAGCGCTACTTCCACATCCGGTTCTGGATCTTCGGTTGGTAGTGGGAAGAGTAGTGGTTCCAGTTCGAGGTCCCGTACTAGATTCAGGGGACGTGAAAGGAGATTCTCTCGTGGTCAGTTTAGTGGACGATAGTCTGGATAACCTTGGAGGTCCAAGAGTTATCATGCTGGTTCGAGTGGGATTTCTACTAGTTAGTCAGCTCAGTTTAGGCAGTATCAGATAGTGGGGTGTTTCAAGTGTGGTCAGCAGGATCACTTCAGGAGGGATTGCCCTCTTTTGACTCAGGGAGCCAGATCTATCCCTACTCAGAATGTTGGCCAGTCTTCTGTTGGCGGTTCTACTAGTGGTGCCCACATTAATTCAGTAGGCCGAGTTGGTTCTCAGTAGGGCAAGGGTCAGCAAGGTCGTTCTGTGACACATGCTAGACTGCACGCCATGACCTAGCACGAGGGTCGTGACTCACCTAATGTTATCATCAGTACGTTATTCGTTTTTGCTCAGCCTGCTTATACTTTAATTGATCCTGGTGCTTCACATTCTTTTATGTCGAGCAGATTTGCATGTTTTGCAAATGTGCCATCGTCACCCCTTATGGCGAGTGGCATGTATCCTTGCCTGCGGGAGCATCACTTAAGATAGAGTGGGTTTTAAAAGATTGTAGCGTTTTGGTTGATGGTGTTAATTTGGAAGCTAACCTAATTCCTTTAGATCTTGTTGAATTTGATGTAATCTTGGGGATGGAGTTTTTAGCGACTCATGGGGCCAATATTGATTGTTTTCGCAAGATTGTAGTGTTTTGAGGTCCAGGGAAGTCGATAATTCTCTTTCAAGGTGATCGGAATGTCCTTTCTTCTTGCCTGATTTTAACAGCTGAAAAGCTTTTGAACAAGGGTTGTCAGGCTTATTTGGCTCACATGGTGGATACCAGCAGGGGGAGCTGAGTATTGAGGATATACCAGTTGTTAAGAAATTTCCAGAAGTATTTCCGGATGAATTACCTAGCTTACCCCTATAAGAGAGATAGACTTTACTATCGATTTGATTCCTAGTACAACGCCTATATCTCAGGCGCCTTACCGGATGGCCCCTGCTGAACTAAAAGAGTTGAAGACTCACCTACAAGAATTAGTGGATAAAGGATTCATTCAATCTAGTGTGTCTCCTTGGGGTGGCCCGGTTTTATTTGTTAAGAAGAAAGATGGCACCTTGAGATTGTGTATTGATTACAGGAAGTTGAATAAAGTCATTGTGAAGAACAAGTATCCCTTACCAAGAATTGATGATTTGTTTGATCAATTGAGGGGGGCTAAGGTCTTTTCTAAGATTGATTTGAGATCCGATTATCATCAGTTGCGGATAAGGGAGTCTGATGTACCCAAGACCGCTTTCCTATCAGGTTATGGCCACTACGAATTCTGGATAATGTCGTTTAGGCTAACCAATGCTCCTGCGGCTTTTATGGATCTCATGAATCGAGTGTTCCGCCCTTGCCTAGATCTTTTTGTGATTATATTTATTGATGATATTCTGGTCTACTCTAAGAACGACTCCCAGTATGCCAAACATTTGAGGGTTGTGCTGCGGACCTTGAGGGAGGCTCAGCTGTATGCTAAGTTTAATAAATGTGAATTTTGGCTCAACAGTGTAGGCTTTTTAGGCCATATTGTTTCTGCTGAAGGCATTAGTGTAGACCCTCGAAAGGTAGAAGTGGTGTTAAATTGGGATAGACCTATTACAGTGACAGAGATTCGAAGTTTCTTGGGTCTCACATGCTATTACCCGCGATTCGTGCAGGATTTTTCAAAGATTGCAGCTCCTCTTACTCGATTGACTAGGAAGGGTGTGACGTTTGTTTGGTTGGAGGATTGTGAGCAAAGTTTTTAAGAACTTCAGAGACGTCTAACTAGTGCCTCGGTTCTAGCTTTGCCTGATGATAGAGGGGAATATGTGGTGTACAGTGATGCCTCAAGGCAAGGCTTGGGTTGTGTTTTGATGCAACATGGAAACATGATTGCCTATGCCTCTAGACAGTTAAAGCCACATGATTTGAACTATCCAACACATGATCTTGAGCTTGCTGCTGTAGTACTTGCACTTAAGCTATAGAGACATTATTCATACGGAGCTCGATGTCAAATTTTCAAGGACCACAAGAGTCTCAAACATTTGCTTATGCAAAGAGATATAAATTTGAGACAAAGAAGATGGTTGGAGTTAATTAAGGATTATGATTGTACGATTGAGTATCACCCGGGGAGGGCCAATGTAGTAGCTGATGCTCTTAGTAGGAAATCCTATCCTACCATGTTACCCTCTCCTTCCTTGTCACATTTGAGAACAGTCCGAGTTCCACTTCTTTATGAATTACGAGCTACTGAAGTTTTGGAAGTGACTAGAGAATCTGCAGCCTTAATAGCCAGTTTCTAGGTGAGACCAATTCTTATTGACAAAGTACGGGAGGCATAGTATCACTATCAGAAGGGATGGAGCTTTGATGTCCGGGAATAGAATTTGTGTACCAGAGCAAGATGATCTTAAACAAGAAATACTAGAGGAGGCCCATAGTTCTGCTTATGCCATGCATCCTGGCGGAACAAAAATGTACCAAACTTTAAGGGAACATTATTGGTGGCCAAATATGAAGAGGGAATTGCAGCGTATGTGAGTAGGTGCTTGGTGTGCCAACAGGTAAAAGCCGAAAGACAGAAGCCTTCGGGATTACTGCAGCCGTTGCCGATTCAGGAGTGGAAGTGGGAGCATGTCACCATGGATTTTGTTTCTGGCCTTCCCCGAACTCGTAATGGTCATGATAGTATTTGGGTGATTATGGACCGACTCATTAAATCTACTCATTTCTTACCAGTCAACAAGACTTACGAGATGGACAAGTTGGCGGAACTTTATGTGAATGAGATAGTAAAATTTCATGGGCCACCTTTTTCTATTGTCTCTGATCGAGATCCTCATTTCACTTCAAAATTTTGGAAGAGTTTACATGAGGCTTTGGGTACCAGATTGAGTTTTAGCACTACATTTCATCCACAGACTGATGGACAATCAGAGTGATCTATCCAAACTTTGGAGGACATGTTGAGATCCTGTGTTATGCAGTTCAAAGGAAGTTGGGATAACTATTTGGCATTGATTGAATTTGCTTACAATAATAGTTACCATTCCAGTATTGACATGGCTCCTTTCTATGGGAAGTAGTGTCGCACTCCGCTGTGTTGGGATGAAGTAGGAGAGAGAAAGTTCATAGGTCCAGAGATTGTACGGATCACCACTGAAAAAGTTAAGATGATCAAGGAGAAACTCAGGGCAGCTCAAAGTAGATAGAAGAGCTATGCAGATAATCGCATAAAAGACTTGGAGTTTCAAAAAGGTGATTGGGTATTCTTAAAATTATCCCCTTGGAAGGGCGTTGTGAGATTTGGTAAACGGGGGAAGCTCAGTCCTCGATATATTGGACCTTTTCAGGTAAAAGAGTGAGTTTGTCCAGTTGCTTATAAGTTAATACTACCACCAAGGTTGTCAAAAATTCATGATGTCTTCCACGTGTCCATGGTCCGCAAGTATATTGCTGATCCTTCTCATGTTTTAGAAGAGCAGCCTATTCGGTTGAAGGAGGATCTGACTTATGAGGAGAAACCGATCCAGAAATTAGATAGGCGGGAGCAGGTACTCAAGAACAAGACGATACCGTTGGTTAAGGTGCTTTGGAGTAATCATATGGTGGAAGAAGCCACTTGGGAACCGCAAGATCAAATGAGACTACAGTATCCCCACCTTTTCTAGCAGGTATGTTAATTTCGAGGACGAAATTTCTTTAAGGGGGGGAGATTGTTACATCCTGAACCTAGATTTATCGATTTACTAACCATTTAGACAGTAAATGTCGTTTACTTTTAATTTTTTTTACTTCGTTCCGATATTTTAGTGGCCCTAAAAGGTTGACTTTTGTTCGAGTCAGTTTTTGAGGAAATTTTCTTCATGAAAGTTGTAGAGGACTTTAAACCGAGCGTGTGCATATTTGGTACGTAAAAATTGGAGTTCGTATGAGAAAGTTATGAGTGAAATACGAAATATACTATTCATGGTAAAAATTGAGTTAAATAAGGAAATTTACTGAGGTAGGTTTGCAAAACCAGAAACCCACCCCTTCCCTCTCTCCTCTCCTTCGACTTTTCTTCCTTCCCTTTCGGGTTCTCCTTCCTCCTTCGATTTCTTCCTTTTCTGACCGACCCACGACGAAATCCGGGCATCCCCAGGCTCGCCTCCTCCCCCTTGTTGCATATGTGGTGGTGTTTTGCAGAGATTTGGCTGGAGGAGCACAATTTTGGGCCGTGAAGTTTACAAGAGCAGTTTGGGATTTTCGTCGATTTCCGACGATTCCGGCCATCTCCGGTCACCAAACCGGCGTCGAAGGTTCGGTTTTTGCCAAGGATCACTTTGCCCCTAGCCTTGAGCCACGTTTGCAGTGTGGAGGCCGAATCGATGATTTTAAATTCTAGGGTTCTTGGATTTTTCTGGGTTTTTCTTCACCTGCCTGTTTCGACTGTTTCAAGGTAAAATTGGGATGTGTTGTGGTTGAGAGAAATGATCAATAGGTTGAGTCGATGTTGTACATGGAATTTGGTAGCCAGTTGTGGAGGTTGTTACCGGTGCGTGGCCGCCACTCGCCGCCACTGTGGATGGCGCCTGGTGGCGCATACGGTCAAGTTTTGCTTTTTATTTTTAGCTAATTGAAATGTACATGAGTTGTGGGGGTTGTAAATTTGACTTTGGTGTAGTTTGGTTGGAATCTGACATGGATTGGAGGAGTTGGGTTTAAAGGAAATGTTTAGAATATCAATTTTGAATTATCGTCGATTTAATTTCCCGTCCTGGAATCATATTTTTACAAATGCTATTCGTATAGGACGAGTGGAGTCTCCATATGAGGAGAATGTCGATCGACGACAGGATTAGTTGAATATTGTTAGTGGACTTTTAACTTAAGAAATGATGCATGCATTTACTTTATCAAATTAATGCTTTACTAAATATCAAGAAATTTATCGAGATTATCCCATTATTTATTTGATTAATGCTTCTAGTATGATTTCGATTTTAAATTCTCTATGCTCGATTTGAATAACATTGTTATTGTATGTTTTTCTTTGACAAATCATTTTCGTGGTAACTTCCGGAAATTTCTATTAACAAATAAATTATCGATTCTTGAGATTTTAAGAGATATTCGGAAATGGTTTTGGATTATATGATTATTCAAAAGTATTATGGCGTGCGGGTCACGTCATTGGAATATGCTTATTTCTCTCCTATTTATTTTGAATTTGAGTTTATCTTGGCATGTGAGACACGTCGTTGGAAATTCATTTGCTAGAGTTGGGGGAGCCTTATGGATTTATTTGTTTTCAGATTTCTTTTGCCATACTTTGGGTGATTATTATCATGCTAGCATTGATGTCCGCCTTTGTGGCGAGGTGATGGGATCGCCAAAGCTGGTCCGCCTTTGTGGCGCTGATTGCTGTCTTTGTGACTGTAATGCAAAAGTCCAGTATCCTAATCGCTACACTTAGTGGTGTGTGGGTATATAACGGGAGTATATGGGAATATGTTAGCCTGTGAGGCTATCACCTGATCCTGGGAGGCGTATGGCTATTTTCTTCCCCTACTCTTATTTTATTTTTGACTATGGGCGTTAGCCTGATTTATTTTAGCAAGTGGGGCTGGATTATATTTCCTTTCTTACTCTCTTTTGAAGTTGAGGAAGTAAAAAATTTTACAAATGTTGCATGCATCGAGGTTTTATAAATTTAAATAAGTGGGAAAGTATGAAATCTTTTTTCTTTAAAAATTGTTATTGTTGTCCACTCATGCTAACGTTTTTCGTCTACTTTCCCCTGGGCCTTTCGGTTTCAAATGCCCAGTTCTCAGAGTTGCAACTCGGCGTACTAGGAGCGAGCCATAGTGACCATATCAGTTTCCCGCCATCTCATATTGTAGGTTACCTGTTTAACCAACTGTATTCTATCGTATTTTCTGTTTAGTTGGCCTGATTACTAAGGGAGTTGTGATCCGAACTGGTAATGAATTATATTTGAGGTTTAAGACCTAACGTTGGTGAATTATTGTATTTTAATTTATGGAGCTTCGTTGAACGTTAAGTATTTGAATTTATTTTGCTATCTTTGAGTTGAGTTAGTTGGAATATGGGAGCGGAGTGGTTCCAGGAGGATATGGTTGGGTTATTCGAAGTGTATTCGGTTTCTTAAAGGTTTGGGTTGCCTACTTTTAGGGAAGGTTCTGCCGGATTTTTCGGTAAAATTTTTCTTTAAAAGTGGGTCCCACAGGGCCACTTCGGATTTCAGGGTGAAATCTGGGGCAGGCCCTATCATTTTGTGTGTGTATATATATATATATATATATATATGCATGTATATTATCTGGAATTCTCTCTCTTACCTTTAAATTCAATATTTGATAATAAAAGAAAATTTTAGCGGGAAGATACTTAGAAGTGCACTTGCACTGATAGGAATGGATGGTTGAATAACCCCAACTGCACTTTTTGGTTGTTAAAGAAAATGTTGACTATAAGTATCAAGGGTTCACCTAATAGGTGCTGATTCACTTACATTGCCGGTGTATAAAAGAATTTTCGTAGATTTAGCATTGTTTGGCTCCAGTTTTGTTCTAGTTGGTCAACAGTCTCTTTTCTTGAGTGGACGTGCCAGCACAGTTCGGATGCAGTCGTCGGGGGTGTCCCTTGACCTGACTTCTGTCGAGCGATTGTAAACAAGGAGAGCACCAACCTCGTCGTGGGATTCTTTCTGCCTCGTGGTGAAGAATTTGTTGGCCTTTCTTCTATTCACACACAGTCCATACTCAATATTGCAGATTGTGCAGAGCGAAAACCACCGAGAAAAGTTAGGACCTTGCTAAAGCATGACTTTAGCTTGCCTGGTTCTGTAACCATTGTGGTCGCGGCACTACCGTCGGTTCTCAAGGAGGCGAGGACAAACGCACGTTGACAGAGGGTTCGGTGGCACTAACAGTCTGCTCATGTTGAGACTGGGACTGGAGTGTGGTCACCTATAAGATGAGAAAGGTTGTTTGCTCCGGAGAGGCTTGGATAATCATAGAGATTAGTTGGTGATATTGGTCGTCCTTGTTTCCTTGTGCTAGCCTCGGATATAGGCTATTCTGTGAATTCCCAGTCCTTAGGAAAGTGTAGAATATTCTATCTCGACCAAGAGTATCTGATCTGCAAGAGCATTATCTTGGGAGTCACAATGAATATCATAGATTAATTGTTAGTTAATCTGGATATAGCTAAAATAGGAGCAAAGCTGACTCCTCGCTGGCCGCAGGTAGTTGGGATATCGTTGTTTAATTAAATCCTCGCGAGCGCTTTGCATTAATGGCGCACTAATATAGACATGATGCTATATTCTTGATTCTCTGTAAAAGTGATCAGATCCCATAGCACGCTTAGCATCCCTCTTCCACCGCGGGCTAAGCTGTACTATACTCTCTGACCTCCACGTGAGTGAAGAATATAATGATTACCCCAAGTGGATTCCCAATAGCAGGCTCCCCTGGGCCTCTGTGGGGCTTCACAAGGACTCTCTCTGGATTCCTTCGCTGGGCCTGCTACTCATTCCCTATATGGGCCGCTACATCGGCCCACACTGTCTGCCACTCTAAGGGTCCGGCCAAAAATACTTTTTGGGCTCAAACATTGTCCCCCAGGCCTCGAGATCAGGCATGTGGCAACTTGTAACTGATCCAAGAGGGCTTGAAACGCCACGTCTCTTTGGTGGAAACAAGGTCATTAATGAAGAGCGGTGTAATGATGAAATGAGGCGATCCTTTGGTTGCGGAAACGTCTTTTGGCCGCATCATTTCCCTCACAAAATCTCTTATTTAAATTTGGACGCCTCCGCTTCCATCCAATTAATAGCAACAGTATCTGTCCTTCTTGACCAACTTTCTTCTTGTTTTGCTTTTCTCGAGAAACCCAGAAACAAACAAGACCTTTTCCAGTCTCCCTCTTTTCTCCGAACTTTATCCTCCATTCCTGAAAGACCCAGAAATGGCACCTAAGAAAAACAAGACCATCGACGAACCAGATGAGATCAACACCAGGCGAGCCTAGGGCCCATACCTCGCTGCAGTTTGCTGGCCGATACCATGGCCTACTATGGGCTTCCCATTCGTAATCCTATAGCGGTTCTCCTGCAGGTTCCCGATGACTTTAGCATTTGGGGGCCGAGGAGGAAAGTGGCTCACTAGGCCACCTTTCTTGCTGAAGATCTAACTTGGTACCAGGAGATTTGAGCAAGGGATTTGGCCCATCGGGATGCAGTGGGTATTACCCATCCCATCGATCTGTGCTTCCGTCTTCCTTCTCACACCAACCCTGCATCGATAGCCGTCGCTCTTTGCTTCTGGAACACCTCCAGCAATACCTTCAATTTTCAGTTTGGGCAAATGAACATAACTCTACTGGACATTCTCAATATCACAGGATTGCCCCTCGATTGGCCACCCTATGAGCACGGTCAGTTTGATGAAGTCGAGTTCTCACCGCACATGGACCAAACCAACCGGGGGCATTACAGCAGATCCTACCCGACGTGGCAAAACTACTGGTACTTGAGTTTTGGCTATGTAAGTTTATTTTCTGTATCTCTTCTGGCAAAACTACTGGTACTTGGAACCCTCTGGCCACTGCTCTTTATAATGGTATCTGGGTTGCCCTTGGGCAAACTGTGTTGGGTACGCCTTTACACCACCGTGATGCGCCCTTTTGACACCTATATCAGTGGTCCTTTTGGCTACAAACATATTTTCCTCGCTTCCGCCATGACGATATTTCTGAAGATCCACTAGTTGACTCCCTTTTGGGGAATTAGTTCTGCCTCACGGAAAGTACCGCGCTCCCTCATACTCCATGTGCTTCACTCACTTGTACCTGATGCTGGAGATGCCAAACCCGAAGATAGTCCTCTCTAGGCGGTATCCCTCTCCGCTTGAGGATGGTTTCTTGCCCAGTGGAAGGGATCACACCGAGCGAGCTTGCCCTTGAAGCTTTTCGTCGAGCCATCTCCTGTTGGGACATCCGCCTTGTTGACGACAACATATGCTTCGAGCTCTATGCCCCAAACCATTTTGCTCGCCAACTTAGATTGCCCCAAATGGTGCCTTGGCCTCTGTTTCGGTCTGCTAATTACTACACCTCTTGGCAGAGATCAGGCCCACCTGGGTCCCCCCTTTTCCACAGTCAGTTCACTTTGGTAGCGGCCCCTGACCGAGTTAGGATGTTGTACCCTGTCAATGATGTCGGCGAAAATTATGCGGATTGGTGGAAAGAAGTGTCAGTGAACTGCTGGGACCCGACACATGACGAAATCTTTGGTAAGATTTTTCATCATATGAACGGTCCTGGCTCAGAGGATCGCGCAGTTCATGTGCACGATATCACTCCTGCAGCGCTCACACCTACTCCACCACCTCACTCATCACTTCCGGGGATACAGATTTGTGAACGTGGGGCATCAGTAAGTTTCTAACTTTCCTCAGCATTTCTTTTCCTTGGTTTGATTCTTTGTCCTTATTGCTAAGTGCATTTTTCAGCGTACCACCTGGAGTAGGGCAACATCTATTCAGGCCGAAAAATATAAGGTAGTAGCAGAAGAGCCTCCTGAGGGGGAGTCTTCTGATGATGATGATGATGAAAGCCTCGCTAAGGTAATCTGGCCCAGACTAAATCCGACTTTGCACATTTGGCTTTCCAAACCCCTTCTATTTCCTGAGTTGTGATCCTCTTCTTCTGTGCAAGTTGTTGCTGCTCTTGCTCGCAAGTGAGAGGTGCCCAATTTGCTGAATAGGGCTTTGAGGATGACAGCCTCTGTCGATGCAACTGGTAAGCTCTGGCCCTAATTTATTTCTGTTGACTCTATAGGACTTAAGCAGTTTTTTTATTATTCGTTGTTTCTTCGACAGGTTCATCAGAAGATCATTGGTCCCTCTCGTGTGAAAATGAGGTTGGGTCTTCAGCCGTTGTATCAGGCTCAGAGCAGGCGAGAGTTCCAACAACAACTAACTCAGAAGCGACTCTTCCTGCCGCTGAAGAGAATCTGGCGCTAGCACTCGTTCCCATACCAATTAGCCCTATAGAGCCTCTTCCTACGCCCACATCTGGAGAACAACCGCGAGGTCCTGCCCCTCTAATAACCATCTATGATGATGATTCTCCTAACCACTCTGAGGCTTTTACTGCTTATGAGGAGTTGGTGGAAGTAGAGATCCCTGCTGTCCTAGCAGCCCGAGAAGTATATGAGACAGGATCTCTTCTCCTGGATGACCCTATGCCAGATCTCGAACCAGAAGCTAGAGAGGTAAGCCACCGATGGCCTATATTTTTGCATTCCTTTAAATAGAAACATGCCCCTAAACCTTGTGGATTTCTGAAACTTCCCAGGACTCTGTTCATATCGAAGAGGTGGTCATTGTTACTGAAGATCTCGTCGGCAGGAAGAACATCCCAGACTTGGATGAAGCGATCAGTGATGTTGGCCCCTTGGTCCTGGAAAAGGCCGCAGCGAACATTGACGCCTGCAGCTCTGTCCCCGGAACTGCTTGCCCCCAAACATCCAATGGTGAAACTTGCACTGGATTTCAGGAGCCTCCGGCAGTAGGGATGCTAAACCAAGTTCAGGAGTCTGTTGCCAGAGCTGTGGGCGAAGATGAAGGATTTGAGGAACCCATCGGCCCTCTTGTAATAGTGGTCTATGATCGTGCTGCAAATCCCCCGCCACCTCCTCCTCCTACTAGGCTTGAGAGACTTGCTTGGGCTCTTGCAAATCCTCCTACCGCTGCTAAACTAGCGAGGGAGGAGCTTCAAAGTCTTTTGGGACAGCGGCGGCTGGGGCCTACGAAACTCGCCAGGGTCCAGGAGGCCATTTTTTTTCTCTGTCGAGAGTGTGCAGTCCACCCAGTTAGGCTCAAAGTTATAGAAAAGTTGTTGAGGGAATTTGACATGGCCCGCGCTCGTCAATCTGCCACGGAGGTTGAAGCTCACGCGGTCTGCATGGCCCGTAATGACCTTTTCAATTAGGCGGAGACTCTTCGCGGCCATTTAAATGATAGGGCTGCTCGCATGAAGGAAAAAGTCTCCAGACGTCGAACATATAAGCCCAGATCCAAGCCCGCCTGGCCTATATGAATAATGAGCTTGGAGTGGAGGAAGCCCAACTGGAAGCTTCCTTGGCTGCTTCCGAAGAATTGACTAGATGCTTGGCCCAATCTGCAGAACGAGCTTCATGGGCTGAAAATGAAGTTCATGCCACAAGCCTCCAGGTTGAGATGCTCTATGTAAGGCTTGATTTTGCGGGCCGGCCACTTTAGGCCCCCTCTAACTTATAATAGTTGATCCCTTAGGCCTTATTGTAACACAGAACATATGTATATATATAGGTATCTTTACTTTTTTAACCAATCTTCTTCCTTTGGATCCACTTGCTGGTCCAACTTCACATTCTTGGTTTTATCTTCTTGGTGAGTCTTAACTTCACATTAAGTACCTGTCGAACGAAAACGGTTGTGAGATGATAATATTGAAAACGGAATAGTTACCTCCTCGAAAAACGTTATGTCCCCCATGCGCCAATATTCCCTTCTTTTTTGCGATTCGGGGCAGTCTTAATCAAAGATTTGCTGGCATATGGTTTGACTCCACTACTGTCCATCCAAAGGTGGGGGTGTTTTTCTTATTTTTAGAGCCACTTAATTAAGGTCTACAAAATACTTAATTTGGCTCTTATCTTCGGCCATCCATCCAAGGGTGGAGATTTGTATGCGCTGCTCTTATAAATAGGTGTATGTTGGGGGTGGGAACGCTCACACTGAACCTTCTTCTGAGCCTCAAATCTCTAACAATGGCTTTTCAATGTTTACTTCTCATTCTTCACAATCAAAACCTCTCACTTCACGAAACCGTTTTCGGCCTCTAATCCTTAGACTTTATGGCGCAATCTCAAGTCTGGATTAGGCCTGATGGCTTAATCTTAGGCAACCCTTTGTTTCGGCCTTTCGAAAGTTTGCATTGAATGTGCCAGGCTTCAGATTGGTTTAGAAACACGAGGGGGCTCCCAGCGTTGGGGATTTAGTCATGCAAGATCATCTTTGTTGGAATCCCACACGCAGAGCGAAATGGGGAAGGGAGGAAGGCCACTCTGTGGTTTGTCTTTCCTTCTCTGTTTCCTTTCCTTTTGGACCCGACTTGACTTGAGTCCTATATATGGAAAAGGCTTTGGTGGCCTAATCCTCTGAATCTTTCTCTTCCTATCAGAAACTTGGAGGGCTAGAGAGAGATGGAGCCGTGGAAGGGATGGACTCAAGGTACAAAATGGCCATTTCCATACTTCACGCCCTCATAGCGGTGGTTACCAAGGCTGAAGAGGGTGCAGAGACTCAAGCTGATATTCAATTCCATTGCCCTTTGTCCTCTTCTGGCATAATGGCGCGGCTCAACCCAGCGCTGGATTCCTCAACCGCTTCCATTTGAAGGAAGATGCGGAAAAATTGTCCAAATATTCAATGCTTGTATTTTAGCCAAATTTGGCCTTGTAATGAATGTACTGCTTTTGGCTGCAAAGCCATTTTATGAAAACAATACTATTTTCTCATCCTGATGTTGATGATTATGTCTAGTAAGTCCCCAAATGTAGGCCCCATGCCCCAAAAAGCTCAAATTACCGCATTAGAAACAGACCTATTCTTCGAGGTCACTGGGAAACGCCGCTGAAACAAAATGTTTTGGGGCACTGCTGACGTGGTGCTCATCGTTGGTGTAGTGGTGCCCCAAGTGTTGCTAGTCGTAGCGAAGAAATGATGATGGGCCTCACGAATAGGCCTTTATGAACGGGCTTCGCGAGATTAGGAACGCTGTACAAATGGGCCTTGATAGTATAGCCGAATGTATCTTCTGGACCGACGTTGTATCTAGATCCAATTGCTGGCCCAAATCGTGAGCATCTTTGTCTTGTCATCATAATGGGCTTTAACTTTGCACTAACTACCCGTTGAAAAACAGTTACAAAAAGATAATCTTGAAAAATGAATAGTTACCTCTTCGAAAACCGCTCGATTCCCCACTCTTCATTATGCTCCCTTCATTTTCGAGATTAAAGTAATTAACCCGGATTTAAGACACTGATTTGACTCCCCAGCCGCTCATCGAAGGGTCAGGATTGATTCAATCTCTCCTATAAATAGGCGTACTGCGAACAAGGGATGCGCAGATCTTCCAAAATTTGCTTTGAACCCAGACACCATGGCCTTCCAATCCTTACTTTTCTTCCTTCTTCTTCACAAATCTTTGCCTCATGAAAACAATCCCAGCCTCTAGACTTTAGGCCTTATGGCAAAATCTCAAGCCTGGTTTAGGCCTCATGGCTTTAATCTCAGGTAAACCTCGTGCCTACCTCTCCTCCCAGCCTATATCTTCACCCAGGATGTCAAGAGTGGAAAAGCCTGAGGAGCTCCATTAGCGTTGAGGATCTGGACATGCCAGATCATCTTTTTCTGGATCCCTCACAAGCTGAGCAGGCCGAGGGGGAGGAAGGCCACACTGATGGCTTTGCTCCTCCTTTAACCCTTTTCCATTTGGATGTGGTTCAAACCGAGTCCTCCATATGGAAGGGACTTTGCTGGTCACCTCTTCTCAAGCTCTCCCTTCTGAACATTGAAAGAATCTTGGAAGGAAAGGATGGACTCACGGAAGGAAAGGATGTGGGCTGTAGAACGGCCATTCCCATACCCAAGTCCCAGAAAATGTGACTGCTAAAGTGGAAAGGGGTGCACAGTGTCAAGCCGCTCTTTCAGTTCCTCTGCACTCTGCACCCTTTGGGAGATAATGATGCGGTTCAACCCAGTGCTGGCCTCCATAGCCGCTTTCATGTGAAGGAGAAAGTGGAAGACTTCAAGAAGATTTTCATTGTTGTAATTTTAGCCACTTTTGGCTTTGTAATCTAGGGAAAGTTACAATTGTATTGCTTTGGCCGCAGAGACACTTTATAAATACACGAAACATTTCTTTTGAATGCTCGTAAAAACTGTTGTTCGAACACTCGCGAGGCCTTAACATAGGCCCCATAATCACCAATTTAATTATTTCCGTCAGCGCGCTAAACTTCCCGCGACGCGAAGTGGCCAATGGAAAAAGATCTTGGGAAATTACAAGTTTACCTAGCTTCCCACCGCAAACCAAATAAACTCGCGACGAAACTGATCAAACCACACAACCAGCCTGCTCCTCGCGGCCGCTTACTCAGCCCCTATAGACTTTTGCCCCCCAAGTCCAACGAAGCGGAGCAAAACCCCAAAGGTAGGCCCTTAGTGAAACAGATAAGTATGGGACTCAAAAACAAGCCCTTGTTAGTGGGCTTTGTGAAAGCAATGAGACTACTGTTGCCCTCCAGGCTTCATGCGATGAAACCGCCTATGATTCCTTTGAATCCAAAACATTAGAAAAGTACTTCTTCAAGTATGTGTCATTGATGGGTTTGTGATGGATATCACCATCCAAATCCTTGAGATGAAAAGCTCGTTTCTCTAGAATTTTATGGACGACATACGGACCTTCCCATCTTGGAGTCAATTTGCCTCGACCATTTAACTTTTCACCCTTTGGGAGAACTACTTTCCACTAATTCTCCCTCGCTAAAACTCTTACCCCGCGTCCGCTTATCGTAGGTGTGAGCTACTCACTGTTTTTCCATGACTAGACTATCCAACGCCTCCAATCGAACGTCAGAGTATAAGTGCGGTAGGCCCAAAGAGTTTCGTAAAGAGTCTCGTGCCATTGCCGCGGATTGGCTTCCAACATTTTCTTTAGCAAGGTAATGATGATCTTATTGCTTGCCTCTGCTTGACCGTTAGACTGAGCATAATAAGGACTAGAATGGACACATTGTGTTCCCCATTGTTTTGCCAGTTTACTAACCTCACCACTCGTGAAAGCTGCCCCCCCCCCCGCGATCTGAAACAAAAACTTCTGGAATACCAAATCTGCAGATTATGTTCTTGTATAGGAATTGGTGCAATGTATTTCCAGATGCTTCCTTTAAAGGTTCTGCTTCGACCAACTTTGTAAAGAAGTCGGTAGCGACGATGTTAAATTTGTGCTGCAACAATGAATGTGGGTGGATCATGAAAACCAAGTCCAGTTAGGCCTCATCAAAAAGCCCGCGGATCAAGTGGGCCGATGGAGGCCCGCCGGCCCGGAGGGCCAAAAGCCCGGCCCGACCCGTCAAAAAGCCCGCAAAAGCCCGCCTCGGTGGGCCGATGGAGGCCCGCTAAAAAGCCCGTAAAAACCCGGCCCGGCCCGTCAAAAGCCCGCTAGACCCGGCCCGTACAAGCCCGCCTAGGCCCGGCCCGTACAAGCCCGTAAACTATTTTTTATATATTATATATATTTGTGTGTGTTTGCGAATATATATATATAGATATATATATATATATTAATATATATGTGTATGTGTGTATGTTTATATATATATATACATATATATATAATAGATATGTGTGTGTGCTTATATATATATATATATATATATAGAGAGAGAGATATATATATATATAGATATGTGTGTGCACTGTGTGTGTTTATATATATATATATATATATAGATGTGTGTATGTGTGTGTTTATATTTATATATATATATATATGTGTGTGTGTGGAAATTCTCATATTTTTATAGTAAATATGTGCATATATATTCTAAAAAACAAGTGACAACGGTTGATCAATTAGATCGGATTTGAAAATATGATGAAATTAGCTAATTTTTTTACCACACTCATAATTTGTTGTAATAATCACATCTAACGGTCGGTTTTTTCATTTTATTTGAATTTATAGAGGTTACTCTTTAGAGTGTATGATATATAAATATAGGTTTATAATAGTAACTAAGTTTGACCTAGTTGATCGAATTCGAAACGAGAACTAAATTGATTGGATTTTTTACAGCCACTATAAAACATTACAATCTCTCCATCGAACGGTTGGTTTCTCCAAATTCATCTTCTACTTCATGGTTGCTTTAGAATGGACATCAATAGTTTTAAATGCAATGTACAAGTCATATAACTTTAGGTGACAAATTGATATAGGGCAACGTCTTTGTAATAAAATTGAAATTTTTATCTTATGTACACGTACATCCATCGATAGGATATTTACAGATATGATTTGAAAAAATAAGCATGTTTTGCGGTTATCAAGCCATCGGTCAATCAAAAAAACATACAAGCGACTACGGTTGACCAATCCGATCGGGTTTGAAACTATGGTGAAATTGACTAAATTTTTAACCACACTCATAATTTATTATAATAATCACATCCAAAGGTCGTTTTTCCCATTTTGTTTGAATTGATAGAGGTTGCTCTTTGGAGTGTGTGATATATAAATATAGGTTTATAAGAGTAACTAGGTTTGACCTAGTTGATCGAATTCGAAACGAGAACCAAATTGGCTTTATTTTTTACAACCACCATAAAATATTACAATCTCTCTATCAAACGGTTGGTTTTTCCAAATTCATTTTCCACTTCATGGTTGTTTTAGAATGAACCTCAACAATTTAAATGTAATATATAAGTCATACAACTTTAAGAGGCAAGTTGGTATAGGTCAATGTATTTGTAATTAAAATTGAAATTTTTATCTTATATCCATGCACATCTATCAATGAAATATTTACAAACGTGATGTAAAAAAATAAGCAAGTTTTGCGGTCATCACGCCACCGGTCAATCAAGAAAGCATACAAGCGACTACGGTTGACCAATCCGTTCAGGTTTAAAACTATGGTGAAATTGACTAAATTTTTAACCACACTCATAATTTATTGTAATAATCAAATCCAACGGTCGGTTTTCCCATTTTCTTTGAATTGATAGAGGTTGCTCTTTGGAGTGTATGATATATAAATATAGGTTTATAATAGTAACTAAGTTTGACCTAGTTGATCGAATTCGAAACGAGAACTAAATTGGCTGGATTTTTTACAGCCACTATAAAACATTACAATCTCTCCATCGAACGGTTGGTTTCTCCAAATTCATCTTCCACTTCATGGTTGCTTTAGAATGGACATCAATAGTTTTAAATGCAATGTACAAGTCATATAACTTTAGGTGACAAATTGATATAGGGCAACGTCTTTGTAATAAAATTGAAATTTTTATCTTATGTACACGTACATCCATCGATAGGATATTTACAGATATGATGTGAAAAAATAAGCATGTTTTGCGGTTGTCAAGCCATCGGTCAATCAAGAAAACATACAAGCGACTACGGTTGACCAATCCGATCGGGTTTGAAACTATGGTAAAATTGACTAAATTTTTAACCACACTCATAATTTATTATAATAATCACATCCAACGGTCAGTTTTCCCATTTTCTTTGAATTGATAGAGGTTGCTCTTTGGAGTGTGTGATATATAAATATAGGTTTATAAGAGTAACTAGGTTTGACCTAGTTGATCGAATTCGAAACGAAAACCAAATTAGCTGGATTTTTTACAACCACCATAAAATATTACAGTCTCTCCATCAAACGGTTGGTTTTTTCAAATTCATTTTCCACTACATGTTTGCTTTAGAATGAACCTCAACAATTTAAATGCAATGTACAAGTCATACAACTTTAAGAGGCAAATTGGTATTGGTCAATGTATTTGTAATTAAAATTGAAATTTTTATCTTATGTCCACTCACATCCATCGATGAAATATTTACAAACGTGATGTAAAAAAATAAGCAATTTTTGCGGTTATCACGCCATCAGTCAACCAAGAAAACATGCAAGTGACTACGGTTGACTAATCCGATTGAGTTCGAAACTACGGTGAAATTGACTAAATTTCTAACCACACTTATAATTTATTGTAATAATCACATCCAACGGTCGGTTTTCTCATTTTCTTTGAATTGCTATATGTTGCTCTTTGAAGTGTATGATGTATCAATATAAATTTATAAAAAATTAGTGTCTTTAAAAATTTAATTATCAATAAATTAGTATCTATATATAAATATAGATTTTTTTTGGTACAATATAGATCTATTATCTTTGGTTGTATTTGATCATTATCCAATGAATTTCCAAAACTTGATTAAAAAAAAAATATTTGTGTCTTTAAATATTTATTTATAAATAAAGCCCGCAAGGCCCGGCCCGAAAAAGCCCGTAAGGCCAAGCCCGGCCCGGCCCGGAAAAGCCCGCAAGGCCCGCTTTATATGGACGGGCTTGGATCCTTCGATTTTTAATAAAGCCCGGCCCGGCCCGGCCCACCATTATTAAAAAATTTAGCAAGGCCCGGCCCGGCCCGGTCCAAGCCCGCAATGAATGGGCCGTTGACGACCCCTAAGTCCAGTGCCCAACCTCTAGCCGGCCAAGGCTTTATAATGGGCTGTATTGGTACATTAGGAACATGTTGGACTGGCCCATGGGCCTGACAATCCAAACACCCTTTCGCGAAGGTGATACAATCCTTCAAAATACTTGGCCAGAAATATCCATATCTCCTGAGTAACCAACGCATTTCCGGACATGCCTGGTGAGCACCGCAAACACCGGAATGCACGTCTTGTATGAGCTATTTTGCTTTGGCATCGAATACACATTTGAGATCTATGCCATCTTCCCCTCACCTACGGAGTTCGTCATTCTTGAGGAAATAAATGAGAAGGAGGTAGTGGATCCTCTTGTCAGTGGGCTGACCCAGATGTTTGAGGTAGTCGATCAAAGGAACCCACCAATCTACATCAATGGATCTAGGGTTGCTATCACGGCGTCTTCCAGTGGCTCTTTCCTCACCATCCAAGAAGGAAGCATTCCGCACACCACTTTCAGAATTCGCTAGCAAACGCCATATTTCAAAGTTATCCTTATTGCCAACTGAGTCAACTCGTTCGCGGTGAAATTTCGCTCGTGCGGAATATGTTCGACATCCACATCATCAAACAGCTCCAACAATTCTTGGGCTTTATCCCAATATGGGGCCAGTGAGAAACTAGAGCATTTAAACTTCTCTTGTAACTGATTAATCGCCAACAAAGAGTCCCCAAGTATTTGTACTTCCTTGACTCCCATCTCCATGAGTACTTCTAGGCCAATAATTAAGGCCTCGTATTCCGCCTGGTTATTGGTGCATTGATACTCTAACTGAAAAGAGTATGAAAAATGATCCCCGGATGGGTTTTCCAGTGCAATGCCTGCTCCGACCAAGGTATCTGTTCTTCAACCATCGAAGTACAATATCCAAGGCTGTAACATAAAAGTTGCCAATGAATTCTCATGAACCTCCAAGGCGAGCATTCCATACAGGTCTTCCTAAGAAATCGCGGTGACTTCTAGTTCGTAGATCTCATTAGTATCCAGCATTGGATGATGTGCTAGAAAATTCGTGATGGCTTGGCCCTTCACAGCTTTTTGGGGATCATACTGCAAAGAGAACTCTGAAAGAGCCAATACCCATTTGCCAATCCGGCCCCTAAGGATGGGCTGTGACAACATGTACTTGACCAGATCGGTCTGAGCAATTATACATATAGTGAACAACATCATATAGTGTCGCGATTTACAGGCAGAAAAGTATAACGTTAAACAGAGCTTTTCCATTGGTAAATACCTGGTTTCGCAGTCTGTTAGTGTTCTACTTAGGTAGAAAATGGCATGTTCCATACCTTCCTCATCATCCTGTGCTAATAAGCTGCCGATTGAAGCTTCTGTATCTGAAATGTAGAAATTAAGTGGGTATCCTGGCTTTGGAGGAATCAGAACTGGTGGGTTCCCTAGATAGGCCTTTATGCTATCAAACGCCTCTTGGTGTTTCATCACCCACACAAATTTTGTTTGTCCCTGTAGCTTCAGAAGGGAAGAGAAAGGCTGAATCTTGCCGGCGGAATTGGAAATAAACAACTGCAAGAAATTGATCTTTCCTAACAGCCTTTGAAGCTCCTTCTTAGTCCTTGGAGGCGAAGCATTGATCACCACTTTAGCCTTATCCTCGGATACTTCGATGCCCCTTTTATGCATAATAAACCCTAGAAAGTCACCTGCTTGAACTCCAAACACACATTTCACCGGGTTCATCTTTAACTTATGGACTCTCATGCGCTTGAAAACCTTCCTCAAATCCTCGATGTGGTTTCCCCCTACTTTGATTTGACCACCACGTCATCAATATAAACCTCTAAGACCTTTCCAAGGATATCATGGAAGATTAGGTTCATTGCTCGCTGGTACGTGGCTCCCGCATTTTTCAAACCGAAAGGCATAACCACGTACTCGAAAACTCCTGCGAAACCTGGACATCTGAATGCAGTTTTGGGTCTATCTTCTTCTACCACTGGAATCTGGTGATAACCGACGATTCCGTCCATAAAGGACAACCGCTCATGACTGGCTACTGCATCTACCAACATATCTGCGACCAGTATGGGGTAGACGTCTTTGGGAGTGGCATTGTTGAGGTCGCTGTAGTCGACACACACCCTTATTTTTCCTTTCTTCGTTCGAACTGGAACGACATTGGATAGCCACTGATTGTACTTGGCAACCCTGATGATTCCTGATTTATGCATCTTCTTGACTTCTTCCTTAACCAAAACCTGAGTTTCCAAATTCATCCGCCTAGATTCCTGTCTCACATGATTTTGATATGGGAAAGTCGATAGCTTATGGCAGACCAAGTCAGGAGATAAGCTTGGCATGTCTTCATATTTTTTCGCGAAGCAATCCTTATACTCCTGCAATAAGTCGATAAGCCCCTGTTTCTCTTCAGGCTCTAAATTGGCGCTAATTGCCACTTCCATTGGTTCAGTCTCAGTTTCCAAGTTCACCTTTTCCATGGTGTCCCTGACTTTTGGAGGAGTGTTGTCCAATGAAGCTGGAGCCAGCTGAATGGCCTTCTCTTTCTCATGATCAGAGAAATCCTTATCGATGTATTCCAATGTCGCCACTTGCCCATAGGCCTCTGTTTCGACTAAATATGAAGATAATCTATCATATAAAGAATGAAAGGCATATACCTCTTCCTTCGACAAGTTGTGATCTATTAATGAGAGTTTAGATTTGGCACCGCATGTCCGGGCCTTTTGCAGTCGCCCTTTGTAACCGCGAGCCCCCATTGTGCTAGATCTGAGGCTGTCACCCCTGTGGGGCGGCCCTTGTTGTCGATCCCACGAACCTGCAGCGGAGAAATAAGTTGTAAATAGAACCTGGCATCCACGTAGACTGTGGAAACTGAGAAAGGTCGCGGATCCGCTTTGACTACTGCTGCCTTGTCTGCGACTATATCCTGATAGAGGATGGATGGGACACAAAAGCTCTGGTGGATCCAGTCACAGCCTAGAACAGCGCTGTATGCTGCCTGACACTCTGTGATGAAAAAAGTATAAACCCCCTCTGCTGGACCCACCTTGACCTGTAGGAAGACCAGACCTAATGTTTTGATCTCAATCCTTGCAAAGTTCTTCAACATCAAGGATATGGATTGGATCTTCTCTTTCTTGATCCCTAGAAGTTACATGGCTCTGGTAGTCAAAACGTTCACTACAGCTTCGGTATCTACCATGATCTTGCTAACTATGGTACCGTTCTTATCAGCGGTTATATATGATGGCCTCATGTGTTGAGCCATTGTTGGTGTTGGCTTGTTGAAACCCATGTCCTGGCTTCTCTCATTGGTATCTGCAGCCTCTGCTGTCTCTACATTCCTTGGTATAAGTTTCTTTGTGAGAGACGCTACTGCTGAGGTGATCTCGAGCGACTAGTTGCCAAAAGATTCGCCTGTTTCCGCCTGGCATTCCTGAGCTGCCACCGACAAGGCATATCTTGATGACAGGACATACACCATGTTACATGTAACGTCCGGTCTATCTGCCTCTTCTGATTCCGCCGCTGGGGAACTCAAGTCAGCTTCCTCTACAAACTTATTTGTCACGTAAGCCAAAAGCGATCCTTCCTCTTGGGCCTGTCCCAGCGGATCCGACGTGATAGGATGTTCCTTCTCCAGCGGCCCTTTCTTCACTAATAAGGCTTCTTCATGCTTCGCAATGACTATGCTTCAGACCTTTCTAGGCCTCCATTGCATAGTCACAGGCTTATCGTCCTTGCCCCCAAGCCTGTCAAAGACCGAAGGCTGGACATCTTTTCCCTCGCGAGAGATCCTTCGCCACACGCTGATTTTACGAACCGGCGATAATTTTTGCCTCGGGGGACTCGGGGTTTCTCCTGTTTTTCCCTTTTACCAGCTATAGGTCTTAGAGCCCGCTAAGATTCTCATGGTCGAACTACATTTTCGAAGGCCAGTGCCTCCACCTGGCACTGGTACTCTTCCAGGGATCTCACCAGCTGTGATGGCTTGATCAACCCCTGATCCAGGGCCTCCAAGGTTCGTCGAGCCTCTCCAAACCTCCGCTGGAGTTTCCTCTTCTTTGAAGTGCTCATTTCCATTGCCTTGCCCTTTCCCTGGGTGTACCACTTTCCTTCCTTGATGGTGGACATCGGCACCGGCGGAATATATGGTCTAGTCACCGAACATGACAGCTCGCTTTCTCTCTCCTCTTCTCTTGCCACCTTCAATTTCTTGAACAGATTAGATTCCTTTGGTGAAGAAGTCCCTAACCTAGCGAGCATTCTTGGGCTACCTGGCTGGAAGCTTCTAGAATATGTGGGTACCCTCATTGGTGGTAAAGACCCAAAGCGAACAGTCTGTACCTCCTCTTCGTGCAAAGCTTGGATAACGCACTCTTCCTTGCATTGTGAACAAAACATGACATATAGGGTCGGCCTTGGTCTACGCCTCGTGGATTGCTTTGTCATTGATCCTAAACCCTCATTGGCACGGTCTGGGCTCAACTTCCGTTGATCCTTTGTGCTCCAAACTACGTCAACCATGTTGACTCCAATCTCTGGGAAAGGATCCAAATCTACCAGAGCTGCTGCTGTTGGCGGTGCTTCGACCTGCAAGCTCTCATTATTCAACCAGATCTGGATTTGATCTTTCAGTCTCACACAGTTGGTTGTGTTATGATTCCACAAGTTATGGAGCTTACAATATTTCTTCCCCCTTAACTGCTCTGGTTTGGGGAATGGTCCAAAGTCAGTCTTCACCATCTTGGTAGCGATCATCTCATCCAAAATCTCATGAGCTTTATTCACATCATAGGTGTACTCGCGAATTCAGGCTTGGTGAACACCACTAACTTGACTTTCATCGGCTCTTTGCTTAGTTTCAGCTGCTTCAGCGTTGATGAATTTTTCTCAGTGAGCTCTAGTGCTGCTACTTCATCCTCTTCAGATTCCTCAACCTTTACCCGGCTGGATTCCTGACTCTTATAATAAGGATTGTAGGAGCATGAATAGTGGTTCACTGTTGCCACAGTTCTCCGTTTCCCCAGAATGTGCGTTCTTTTTTAGGAATTCTTCATGGCATCCATTTCTCTGAGCAAATGGTCAAAGCTTCCAACTTCTGTGATCAAATCTCCCATGCAACTGAACGTACTCCCATGTTGCTTCTTACGTTGGCGAGGCTCTAAGCCCTTGATTGCTAACTTCACCAACCCTCCCTCAAGGAGAATTACATTCAACTTCCCTTTCTGGATCTAGAAGCACTGAAGATTCGGTTGGTTGTTGGGCCATCTGAGTAAGTGATGCCAGATCTACCTCCAGCTCAATAGTTCTGAACGTCTCCTTGAATACCTTTTCCATCGCGGGCCAACTCGGGACTGATCCTGGTTGCAGCTTAGTGAACCATGTAAAGGCCGACCCCGATAAAGTAGTAAAGATAGTGCATTTCAAGTTGTCGTCATTGTGGTACTGACCACATTACACTCGGAACCTAACCAGATGGCCTGCTGCACTTTCGACCTCCTCCCCTGAGAAAGTAGAGAATGTAATGGCCTTGTATCCCCTAGGATAAGAAGCCTGCGAAATATATGGCGAGAAGGCCCCTAATAGACCTCTTCCAGATTAGGCCGCTGGTTCGCGGTCTTGATCATAGCTTCTACTTCATCCCTCCTTATATATCCCGGATTAGGATGAGGTGGAGCACGAACTTCTGTTTCCCCAACTGATCGGGGCAAAGGTTGTGTCAACCTCAGTGGTGATGACTGTGAAGTGGAGCCTTTTGGATCCTCGTCGCCTATTCGAGCCGATTGGGATGCGAATTTGATAACCGTTTAACCTCTTACTGTCATAATGCCTTTCATGGAACTTCCCACTTGGCGGACTCCTCCCTGGGCTTCCCGGCTCTCTTCGAATGCAATTTCAACCTCGTTGCAATCGTATTGAACGACTCTGGCTGGATCAGAGGAAGTTCCTGCTCCCAAACTCGTTGAGAACTTTTCTTTTCCAGGGCCGCCGTGAGTATTTGCCGCTAGCTTGGCTATCGTGGCCCTTGTCGCTAACCCAAGGGAGGTTGCGTTGTCTCCGCCAGCCTTTTCACGTGCATTTGGTGGCACGTATTTGTCAGATGCGGAGGAATGTCCTAGGGAGCCTAAAACAACGTTAGGGTCTCCTAGGGCTTTACACAAAACCTCTCTGACCTGATCCAGATCGGTTTTTTGCATGGTGACTTGGGTCGCTAGGTTAGATCCCTCGTTTCTGATGGTCGCAATATCTATGGCGATGTGCTTGCTTGCCGTCAGAAGCTCTTCGTGGTTGTTCTGCATCTTTTTGTTCATACTATCCACTCGCCCTGTTCTCATCTAGGATGCAAGTTTATGTTTTCTTACTGAGATCGTGAACTCATCAAGCCTCCGGCCATCCTCTTCAAGGGCTCTCTCCATCTTGTGATGGTGTGCGGCTAAATTTTGTTGAAGAATACTGAGCCGCTCTTCTAAGGTTGCATTCTCTGGTATGAGAATGGGTGCATACTCGTCAGTAGTAGTCGCTCTCACGGCTACCTGATTAACCTTAGACGTGTCGCTAACCTCCTTAGGCTGGACGACTGGAGTTCTCTAGCCTTTAGTAGCGAGTTGTTGACTTCCTCCTTGTTTAGCTGCCATCTTGGTCCATGGTGAATTCAGAGAAGATCTTTGGTTTACTAACTCTTCAGGAAAACCACGACAGTCTGCACGCGAGTGCGATCTATATCTGGAGGTCTTGTGTATTGAACAGTTGGAGTAATCCTTTTGATACGGGTTAGCGCCTGACTTCCCAATGGCTGCTGGCTAAAGTTTAAACGCATGTTGGTCCCACTGGGCGTGCCAGCACCGCTCTGGTGCAGTCGTCGGGGGTGTCCCTTGACCTGAATTCTGTCTAGCGATTGTAAACGAGGAGAGCACTAATCTCGTCGTGGGATTCTTGCTGCCTCGTGATGAAGACTTTGCTGGCGTTTCTTCTATTCACACACAGTCGATACTCAATATTGCAGATTGAGCAGAGCGAAAACCAATGGGAAAAGTTAGGATCTTGCTAAAGCGTGACTTTAGCTTGGCTGGGTTGCGAGGGCGTTACCATTGTTTGGTTGGTTCTGTAACCTTTGTGGTCGCGGCACTACCGTCGGCTCCCAAGGAGGCTAGGACAGACGCACGTTGATAGAGGGTTCGGTGACACTAACAGTTGGCTCCTGTGGAGACTGGGACTGGAGTGTGGTCACCTATAAGATGAGAAAAGTTGTTTGCTCCAGAGAGGCTTGAATAATTGTAGAGATTAGTTGGTGATATTGGTTGTCCTTGTTTCCTTGTGCTAGCCTCGGATATAGGCTATTCTGTGAATTCCCAGTCCTTAGGAAAGTGTAGAATATTCTATTCTCAACTAAGGGTATTTGATCTGCAAGAGCATTATCTTGGGAGTCACAATGAATATCATAGATTAATTGTTAATTAATCTGGATATAGCTAAAATAGGAGCAAAGCTGACTCCTCGCTGGCCGCGGCCAGTTGGGATATGGTTGTTTAATTGAATCCCCGCAAGCGCATTGCATTAATGGCGCCCTAATATAGTCATGATGCTATATTTCTGATTCTCTGTAAAAGTGATCAGATCCCATAGCACGCCTAGCATCCCTCTTCCACCGCGAGCTAAGCTGTACTACACTCTCTGACCTCCACGTGGGTGAAGAATATAATGATTACCCCATGTGGATTCCCAATAGTGGGCTCCCCTATGCCTCTATGGGGCTTCGTGGGGACTCCGCCTTGATTCCTTCACTGGGCCTGCTACTTGTTGCCTAATGGACCGCTACATCGGCTCACACAGTTTGCCACTCTAAGCGTCCGGCCAAAAATACTTTTTGGGCTCGAACAAGCATGTTAAACTCTAAATCTAGTGTAATCCAAGTAATAAACGTAAGTAGGAACAGCCTTGTAGACTATCTTTGGATGGTAGATCACAACTAAATCATAAGAGATTCTTATGTAGGGCAAAAGTACCTAGTGGCTGGTAGGGCTGCCCAATCAGTGAACATGTAATGGGGTATTTTGGGTATTTCATTTTAGTAAGTAAAGATAGTTTTGGAACAGACTTAAAATTTTCTGAATTTTGATTGGGCTGCCCCAACACCACATGGTACGTTTGCCCTATATAAGAACTTCTCCTAAATCATCCATATATGAGTACGTACATGGAATGCAATTAATTTAGATCAAACCCAATCCTTTTGAGCTCCACCTTCTTTTATCTCTGCCGACTTGAGTGTTGGCGACGTTTTTTCCACCTTCTATGGTAAAGTTTTTCCTAAGCTTTGTCTAAGTTCATTTTCATTACCTATTTCTTTGCTCCGGCCCAATTTCTAACCAAATGTCCAAATTTACTTACATATCTCTCATTCTCATGCATCTCATACACCTCCGCCTCTCATTTACTATCCCAATTTTTTTTTTTTCAATTTCCACAGTCCCGCCCTAACTCTACACTTGAGAATTGCTACCGTACGGGTCCTCCTAGTGACAATGGTGACCGATCTCCCATTGGCAATGACCAGTAATGAATGAGCCATTTGATCAAAAAAAATATGGAAATACAATTGGTCTGTAAGTAAATGTTAATGGCAAAGTAGTGGAGAAATTATTAGGTAGGGCAAACGTACCAGCCACGTGGTACGTCCAGCCAATCATATTTCTCTATTTTTAAATTTTATTCCAAAACTACACATGTCTAATTAAAATAAAATATCCACAACACTCCCTGCATAAACACAGATTGAATGCCCTTACCGCCACGTACGTGGTATGTTAAGCATGAATATATTTGGATTCTTAACTTGGCTGAATGGTACCGTTGTTTCCTATAGTTTAAGTATGATCATTCTTTTTCCTAAGCAAAATCCAAAATAGTACTCCTACTTGAAACATAAATGGTTGAGATGAATAGCAAACTTTCTCCAAGAATTGTACAAAGGTTTCCAAAATATACAGAAGGAATAGCAAAACGCAAATGCATATGATACAAATAATACAAAGCAACCAACAAAATGAGAACCCCAGAAAGAAGCTATATGATCACAAACTGGCACATAGAGACAACAATTATTTCAAACCATACTCACCCACTTCTTCAATCAATCTCATTGTCACAAAAACATTACCGCTGCGAACACCACAGCAACTCCAATGGAGACCAACCCATTTCTGGAGAGATCACAGACTACCGACCCTGCAGCAGATTTCACAGCCGCAACTGGGCTTAAAGCCTTTTTTTTAGGCTTTGCCTTTTCCGGTGCCGGTGCTGGGGAAGGGGGCAGAGGCTTGGGAGCGAAAATCCCATAAGGCTGTAGCACACTGTCGACCTGATAAATCGCCACTTGGTTATCCGTGTACACAGTGCCCGAAATTGATGTGTTGACAAGACCAGTGGTAATATTCACTGAGTTTCCGGTTGTGGTAATGTTTAGCGGGTACTCAAACTGGTCTCCGGCTTGGGTTCGAACCGGGTTGCTGAGAGTTTGGAAGTTTGAGATGGTGAGATAATCTGGGATGAGATGGAACTGCAAGAGCTGATCCTTGTCAGAGTCACTGAGGGAGTTGAGAGACCCTGATTTGAGTTTCGAGAAGGCAGAATCAGTTGGGGCCAAGATGGTCAATTTGCTGTTGGAGTCGTTGAGTTGGCTGTAGAGTTGGGTGTCGACTTGGGTGGTCTTCAACAGGCGGATAAGGAGGTCGAAGTTGCCGGCTTTTTCAAGGATTTTGGTGATGTTGGTTGGTCCCGGTGGTGCTGGAGCGTCGGCTATCGGACCTGCCATTGGGCTTGCAGCTGGGCCTTGAGCTGAGATTCCGGTGCAGTGGGAGAGGAAGATGAATAGCAATGGGAGTGAGAAAAGAGATTGTAGCTGCTGCTTCATCATCTTGCACACCAAGTGTTTGATATTATTTTTGTTCTGAATGAATGTGTTTGATGTATTTTCAGGGGGAAGAAGAGGTTTTTATTAGAGGTGGGAAGGATGATTCATTAGGTGAAAGAGTGCATTAACATGCCTGTCATTGTTGGGAATGAATGGAGAGGTAGATTATGCTGTCAGAGCTACTAGTTTGCTTGGGAATGCAGGAAAAACAGAGGACATCGATTTGATCAAGTGGTTGTGGGTAAATAAAGAAGTGCGTGATTGCTTTGTTTTCACTTATGTCATGCACTCCCACTTTAGGCTAATTTATGTTAACCCACATGAGATAACCCCATGCATAATTTGCTTGCCACAAACTTAAGGAAGAAGGGACGAGCGTATGATGATGATGATTTGCAAGTTGTACAAGAGCTATCTATTGGCATGGCCCAATTTAGATGAAATATTTTCTCTGATTTGATGCTTCAATAGTTCAAGTGGGTCACCTTCCCTTCACGAATCAAAGCTTCTCATTCTTTTTCTTGTTTTGGTTGTTTTTGGTGCTGGGATTCATGAGTTGACCTTGCTACGTTATTATTAGCTTTTTTCATAGTTAAGAAGGAGCTGTCGGACATAACTTTAGAGAAAACTTAATGTTTCTGGTGGCTTTCTCTGGGTACCTCACACTGAATGCTATGCCGACAGGGGTACCAATCCAACTCTCGTATCCTATATCAATAACACAGCGTTAGAGGGGTAAACCGTACCGGACGGTTTACGCCTCTCCGATGCTTAAGTGAGAGATCAATATATATATAAGTGGATCAAGTAAATAGTGGATAAAGGAGTTATTACCTCTAAAAGATTGTTGTACTGAGAAAGGAGTTTCCCCTATCTTCGATGTGGAATGCAGACTATTCTTCTGATGTCTTATTCGCCTTTTGTCGTGTAAACAGATGCTTTGTGCTAGTCATGCCCCGAGCCCTGGGTGTCCGGGGTCACATCCTATATGAATCCCGTCATGGTGGGTCGTGGACGAGGCCCATGTCATAGTACCTGAGTCTTGATGGGCCCCAGTCGATAGTGCCAAACCTAGTGAAGACTTCCCTAGTATGTACAAGTCCCCCAAGTTCCCGTTCAAGATATTTCTTGGGTGGGGACTTTGATATTTCTGGTCACAAGGTTTGGCACTAATGTGCCTATAGGGAGTCCCCCAAGTGCACATTCAAGGGATGTCTTGAGCGGGTTACACTGCAGGTAGCTAATCTACAGTGCTCCCCATTTAACCCTTGGGGTTGAGGAGATTTGGAGGTACGGGATCTCTGATACCCGATGGGGTTATAAGAGAGGGCATGAGCCTCCGGTACCCGATGGGTTTGGAGAGGTATGGGACCTGATACCCGATGGGGTTCTAAGAGGGCATGAGCCTCCGGTACCCGATGGGTTTGGAGATTTAGAGGTATGGGACCTCTGATACCCGATGGGGGTTCTAAGAGGGCATGAGCCTCCGGTACCCGAAGGGTTTGGAGATTTGGAGGTATGGGACCTCTAATACCCGTTAGGGTTCTAAGAGGGCATGAGCCTCCAATACCCGATAGGTTTGGAGGTACGGCGCCTCTGATACCGGATGGGGTTCTAAGAGGGCATGAGCCTTTGGTACCCGATGGGTTTGGAGATTTGGAGGTATGGGACCTCTGATACCCGATGAGGATGAGATCATGATACTCGATAGGGTATAGCTAACCTTGGTCCCTTGGTATCCGGTAGGGTTATCTGAGCATGTCAGCCACGTGGGGCTTAAATAGTGGGGGGGTGCAATAAGTGCCCCTCTCTTCGATCTAGGATTTCGGGAAGTGGGGAGCCGCGTGGGACACGTGTAGTGATCCTACGGTTGAGGGCCTTTCATCTTCAATGGCTGTGATTTCTTAGAGATTGAATTTAAGAGGGAAACCGACTGTTTCCCTTCACTGTTCGCAAAAATTCTCAAAAAGAGAGAGAAAGAGACCCTGTGGATTTGCGGAGATGAAGCGACGAGGAAGAGATCGATTGTTTGCTAAAGAAAAGGTCAATAATCCTTGTTTTTCTTCTTCTTCTCTTTTTGATTCTGCCTTTGATGTCTTCTGTTGTGAATTTGTGTGTAATGAAAAAGGAATAGGAATAATGCAATCTGGAGACAACATTGGGTTTTTGCTTATGATTTCAAGTATGATGGATTTTGCACCTTTATGTGGTTTTCTGGGTTTTTCTTGAGTTTATGGGTTTTTGCTAGATTTTCTGGGTTTTTTTTTGTTTCTGGGTTTTGGAAGTGGAGAATGATCCGCGCTTTAACCAAGGCACAGATCTAGTTAGGCTACCCCTTGTATTTCTGATTCCAGATAGCGAATCGGGGGTCTGTTTCACATAGTTCTAGGATGGAATCAGAAACTAAGGCTGGGGATGCAGGATCGTCATATCAATCTTCCATGAGACAAGCGGAAGCGGATATTGACCTGTACTTGGCTCGTAGTAATACTCGTCCAGCGCTAGCAGAGAATACCGGATCATCGATTGGGGTGTTTTCAGAAAATAGCGAGGATACCGACGGGGTTGAAAGTGAGGATGATCCCGGGGAGCAAGTGGTCACGGTGGCTATTCTTGAGGGCATCCCAAAACCTAGGTATACATTAGTGGACGGGACCATATGTGATGAGCCCAGGAGAAGTATGACCATACAGGAGATCACCGTTATGGGATTGAGGTGGGGAATACCGGACGAGGTAGAGCTCAGGCCTCTCGAGGCTGGAGAGATGGCTGCGAATCCTCCTCCGAGATGGGTGGCTCTGCACGAGAACCAGCTTTACCAAGGGTTATAGCTACCGCTACCCCGGTGCCTACAGTATCTCTTGCGGATGTTGATCCTATCACCGGGGCAGTTTGCCTGGCGACAAATTTTGAGTATGATGGCTATGTGGGACTTGTGCGAGCAAGGGTGGCCCACTATCAACGAATTCAGAACTGTGTACCGGGTCCTCTATTCAAAGAGGCAGTACTGTCTAGGTACCGTGACGTTTGCCGCCCGGGACTACGAGCCGCTTGTTACCGATATGCCTACCTCAATGAGTAAAAGTGGAGGAATAAAGTCTTTCTCGCTGGGGGTCATTGGCAGATTAGGAATAAGAAATGGTACCTAACGGGAACATATCAGGCTATCGGGGACCAATCTTACTCGTTATCCGAGATTGAAAGAAAACGGATAGCTCGGGTATACACTGTATGGAGCAAAGTGGAAAGAAGCTATCCGGTACTCTATCCTAAGTAGGCTAGGCCTAGGGAGACTCCCCAGTGAGGCCTGTTTTCTGTGAATATATATATATATATATATTTTTTTTTTTTATAGCCGAGTATTTACTTTTCGAAGAAGACAGGATGAACGACAACAAGTTGATGGATATGCTTATGAGCCAGGGAGAGGATGCACTTCATATTGACGTTGACCTGGGTTCGAAGGCTACGAGTCGTTCGATTGAAGAATTTCTTCTCGAGATGCCTGATGAAGGGTATGGTAACCCTGACCCCAAGGCCCCCATCACCCAAAGCGAGCAGCCAACTGCCGGGGATGTTATTACGATTGTTGAGCCGGGGAGAGAAAAGGCGCCGGTAGCTAGCTCTGTTTCCTCCCGTTCTGCTTGGTTAGGGAGGAGCGAGGAGGTTCTACTTCCGGGGGAGAAGAAAAGGTCCCATAAGTCTCTCTATCAGGGTGGGGATAAGTCTGAGGTCACCTACACCGGTCGGGATGTAACCGGGGCGGTACTCAAGAGACAGAAGAAGAATCATCCTGGATCGGAGCAGTCCCCTTCACTTGCGATGCTATCTCTAACCATCCCGGTAGACCCCAAGAAGCCCATAAAACAATTGCAGAGCGAGTATGGGGTTGCTGATGAGAAGCTCGTGCGGTCTATGTTGGCCGACCTGAGGGACATAGACCTGGACCGGGTACGGGCGAAGGACAACACTCCCCAAGAGAATCGGCGAATGGCTCAGGAATCGATGATGCGGGAACTGAGCTTTTTTATGTTTTTAAAGTACTTGCCTACTGCGGCATTATCCGTGTGTACTAATGTGGTGTTAACAGGCATTATTCAATGTGTATGCGATCAACATGAGTGAGGAAAATACGCACCTGAAGGAAGAGGTAAGCAGCCCCTCCGGGCAAGTGAAGTATCTGCATGGGGAGAAAACCAGGCTTGAGAAGGAGAGGGACTCCTTGAAGGGGAAGGTGGAGTCCTTGAGTCCCCTGGTGACCGAGCTGGAGGCAGCGAAGAAAAGGGTCGCGGAGCTCGAAGGTGAAGTTTCGGAGATAAAGGATGAGGTGAGGAATGCCTGGGACTCTTAGAAAGAAGTTGCGGAGTCCACCACGTCCTGGAAGGCTTGGGCAGAGCATTTGGAGGAGCGACTTCCCATGGAGAGGCATGAGGCCGTGGAGGAGTACATGGGCTCCCAAGAGCTCCTTGATATGCTACTTGCTGCCGAAGACAAGGCCGTAATTATGAAGTTCAAGGAGTGGGTGGCAGCCGGGTACCTGGATGAGGCCAAATTCAGGCGGGGACTTCTTGAGAAGAAGAAGAAAGAACAAGGGGCTGCGACTAAGTCGGGTGCCGGTGGGTCTTAGAGTACCGCTCAGTGACAGTAGTGTTTAGAATTTTTTTTTTTTTTTGGTGGAAATGATCCTTGCCTTGAACAATGGCTTAACTCCTTTGCCTGGTGGTCCAGGTTTTTTGTGGATGGTAATTAAATTTTTTTTTTTTAATTATTATATTCTTTTTGTGTGATTTGATGGAATTTTAAAGGAATTACAATTTCTATGATTTTCTATTTCAGTTTAAGCGTTTGTCCGTGTATTTTATTACTGGAATAGAGTAATTGACAATAGTTGCATCCAAGGAACGCCCGGTAACTAAAGTAAAATGCAAGAAATGGTCTGAATAATTCATTTTTCCATTCAAGTGCCACATGGTGGTCAATACAACATAAGTACCCGATGGGTAGCTTGCCATAGCTGTATGATCAAAAAGCAAAAAGCTAGGACAAGATGCTCCGGGAACTACTTGTAATAGTACCGGAGGCGCTGGGTATTCCACGGGTGTCGGGAAACGGCTCCGTCCATGTCTTGGATGTAAAAGGTTGCGGGACCTACCTCTTCGACGATTTCGTAAGGGCCTGTCCAGGATGGATCCAGCCCCCGGGGTGGGTAAACCTGTTTCATGACCTAGTCTCCCAACTTAAGTGTCCGGGATTGTACCTTGGCATCATAATAACGAGCTATTCTCCGCTTATTTACCAAGTTATGCATGCATGCCACATCCCTTCGTTCCTCGAGTAAATCAGCATCGAGCTGTAGGCCCTCTGAGTTGGTACCCGCATCGAAGTATTCGATCCTGGGGTTATGGATTTGCGTTTCAATGGGGAGAACCGCCTCAGACTCAAAAGCCATGCAGAAAGGGGTCTCTCCGGTAGCCTCAGTCACCGTGGTCCTGATAGCCCACAGTACTTCCAGGAGCTTAGCAGCCCAAAGACCCTTGGCTTCATCGAGCTTCTTCTTCAGTATCTTCTTGATTATCTTGTTGATAGCCTCGACTTGACCATTGGTCTGGGGGTGAGCCGGGGATGCACAAAGGATTCTAGTGCCCAAGTTCTCGATGTAAGCCTTAAGTTCATCATTGTCAAACTGGGTGCCGTTCTCCGTGACTATGGTGTCCGGGACGCCAAATCTGCAATAGACATTTTTCCATAGGAAGCTTTTAACTTTCTCCGTGGTGATAGCGACAAGAGGTTCTGCTTCTACCCACTTCGTTTGGTAGTCAACGGCTACAATGGCGTACTTGAATTGTCCTACTGTTGTGGGAAGCTTACCGATCAGATCCAGATCCCACTGGCAGAATGGCCAAGGTGTAAGGAGTATGGAAAGAGCTATGGGCGGTGCTCTTGGGATGTTGGCATACATCTGGCATTTGTGGCAGGAACTTGATATTGTTTGGGCCAGGGCCGACATGGTTGGCCAGAAGTATCCTGCTCTTAGGGTCTTATGTGCTAGGGATCGGGCCCCTACATGGTTACCGTATACACCCCATATATGTCCTCCATTATTTTGTGGTCGTCCTCCGGTGTCACACACTTCAGGTTGGGGAAGTTGTGACCTCTCTTGTATAAGTTTCCATTCATGATCATGTACCTTAACTGGAGTCACCATGCCTCTACCTTAACATCTAGGGTCAGACAGTCCACCATGTATTTCAAGATTGGATCCATCCAGGAGGCAGTGTGGTCCACAGTGAATATTTCTGACACCGTTTTAGAGGTGCTCGGCTTTTCTAGTATCTCAACTTGGGTAGCCCCGTAGGCAGAACTTGGGGAATCCGCTGCGATCTTAGCAAGGGCGTCTGCGTTGTCATTTTGTGCACTTGGTATTTGACTGATGACGTACGAGGAAAATCTCTGAACCAGTGCCCGGGCTAAGGCCTGGTAAGAGGACGTGTGAGTCTCTTTTTCTTCAAAATTACCACTGACCTGGTTTACAACTAACTAGGAATCACTGAAGATGTGAAGGTGCTGGACGCCTAGTTCCCTGGTGATTTAGAGACCTGCTATGAGTGCCTCGTATTCTGAGACATTATTGGATGCCTTAAAGGCAAACTTGAGGGCGTACTCGTACACCTGACCGTCCGGGCTGATTAGCAAGATACCTGCGCCACTTGTCTTTTTGTTAGATGCGCCATCAACATACAATCGCCAAGTGCTTGGCGGAGATGGGTTCGGGGCCGGTGGTTCAAGAGATCTTGGGGGTTGATCATCAGAGGGAATCAACTCAGAAATAAAATCTGCCGCTGCCTGGCCTTTAATAGCTATCCGGGGTTGGTACTTGATGTCGAACTCTCCCAACTCGATGGCCCATTTAATTAATCTGCCCGATGTCTCTGGCTTCTGCAAAACCTGCCTCAATGGGTGATTAGTGAAAACAGTGATCGAGTGTGCTTGGAAGTAATGTCTTAGCTTCCGGGCCGATACCAGGAGGGCTAGTGCTATTTTTTCAATGTCCGGGTATCTGGATTCTGCAGCAGTGTAACCCTTTCCAATGTAGTACACCGAGTACTCGTAATCGGCATCCTTCCCAATCAGAGAGGAGCTCACAGCTGTTGAAGATGCCGCAATATATATGTAGAGCATTTCTCCTGGGACAGGTTTGTAAAGTAGGGGTACCTCTGCCAAGTATGCCTTTAGGCCAAGAAAATCAGCCTCGTGCTCAGCGGTCCAAGCTATTACCTCGACGTGTTGGGTTTTCAACAGCCTGAAGAAAGGAGTACATTGGTCCGTTAACCTGGAAATGAATCTTGACAGGGTGGCTACCTTACCTGTAAGGGACTGGACCTCATTCCGATAGGTTGGGGATATCATGTCTAATATAACCTGCACCTTCTCTGGGTTCACCTCAATTCCTCTGTGGCTAATAATGTACCCGAGGAACTTTCCTACCTCAACCCCAAAGATGCATTTCTGTGGGTTATGCCACATACCGTTGCGTAATATGATAGCGAAGACAATTGATAAGTTGGCTACGTGATCCTCCGAAGTTAAGCTTTTCACCAACATATCATCCACGTATACCTCCATGATAGTACCGATGACTTCTACAAACATGGAGTTGACGAGTCGTTGATAAGTGGCACCTGCATTCTTTAATCCAAAAGGCATGACCTGGTAATAATAGAGACCTTTGTCTGTGGTGAAGGTGGTATGCTCCTCATCTGCAGGGTTCATTCGAATTTGGTTGTACCCACTGAACGCATCTATGAAGCTGAGCAACCAGTACCCAGCAGTAGAGTCGATTAGTTGGTCAATTCGTAGGAGCGGGAAGCTATCCTTAGGGCATGCTCGGTTGAGATTTGTGTAGTCTACACACATGCGCCATGATCCCTGAGACTTCTTTGGTACCATGACCACGTTTGCTAACCGCCGGGGATACGTTACTTCCCTCACAAAGTTGATGGCCATCAGTTTCTTTACTTCAGCCTAGATAGCCTGGTATTTATCATGTGTGAAGGCTCTTCGCTTTTGCCTTACTAGTGCCGAGTAGGGAATGATGCTAAGGTTGTACATGGCTATGTCATTAGGTATACCAGGCATGTGTATCAGTAGGCGAAAGCGGATGCGTTAGAGTGGAGGAACAAGATTAGGTCTTCCCTGATAGCCGGAGCCAACTTGGTACCTATCTTGACAATCCTGTCCGGGAATTGTTCGAATAGCACGATTTCTTCAATGTCTTCCACGACGTCGGGCCGTTCTTCGTCAGAGTTAGTATCATCTCTGGGGTCTTCAAACCTGTCTGTGAGGAGATCGGTGGCTACGGGCAACATTTCTGACTTACCCTAGCCCCAAGATACCGTCAAAGAATAGCATTACCTTGCCGCTGCCTGATCACCCCGGACGGTTGCTATTCCAACCGAGGTTGGTACTTTCATCATTATCATGTGGCCTGCAATGAAAGTCTTCAGTCGCCAGAGTGCCAGTCGACCCAGGATGGCATTATAAGATGAGGCACAGTCGACCATGATGAGCTCTATTTTGATGGTTGAACACTTTGGACTCTCCCCCACCGTGACCGATAAGCAATCTGATCCCATTGGTTGGACTATATCTCCTGAAAAGCTGATGAGAGGTTCATTATCCTATGACAGTTTGGCCCTTCCCCTGTTCAGAGCCTTGTAGACATCTCGAAACAGTACATTAACGGAGGCTCCGGTATCCACGAGTACCCGGGGGACTATATAATGGTTGATTTGAAGCGTGATCATCATGAGGCATTTTGAGGTCGGCTTCTTCTTCCTCCCTGAAGGTTACCGACTTCCAACCGATGTTGCCGTCCTGCTGTGGGGCTTTGTGGAAATTGAAAACTTCCTGGTGCCCGAAACTGGAATTCCTCTTCCTCCTTAGGGGAGGTAGCTCCTTTGGGCCCCCATCGTGGATTGTGAAGATATGGCCATATACGTCTACAGCCTCTACCTCTTTAGCAGGCAGGTACCGCTCAAGCTTTCCCTTTTGAATTAGAGATTCGATCGTATTTTTTAATGCTACGCATAGGTTGGTATTGTGCCAGGCATCTTCATGATATGTGCAGAACTGTCCGGTCTCGCGTTGGGTAAGTTTACTCTTCGGGAATTTCCTCGGTGGTGGCCTAGGTATTTCATCTCTGTTTTTGTTCCATATAGTTTCGTATGAAGCATTGAGGATAGTAAATACCTCATACCGGGGTGGTGGTGGTGTTCGCGGATTCTGCTGTGCCCTTTCCTCCCAGCGATGCTGAGGGCTTGGATAACCGCTAGATCTGGGCGATGACTCTTTGCTTCTCTTATTCGAGTTATGGGGTGACTGATCCTAGTTATGGATCCAGTCCCTTTTCCATGGCTCATCCCTGACCACCTGGGCCGAGGTAGAGACTCTTAGCTCGGGTCTGACGTTATCTCCATACGTTTCGAATTCAGCCTGAGCGTGTTTGATGGTCGTAGCCATCAGCTCGTCGTAGCTAGCCGGGGGTGATGGTTAATCCCGTAGAGGAACTCTCCATGCCTTAGGCCCCTCCTGAAAGCCTCGGGACTTAGCGGTAGCCGCCTGCCCCTGTTCACAAAAGACTTCAAAGTTTCATTCTCCCCCTGTTGAATCTTTAGCAGCCCTTTTGGAATATGTATCCCATCTATATGTAAGATGAATCGAGCAATGAATTTGTCCGTGAGTTCCTTGAAATTCCCTACAGAACCGGCCAGGAATTCGTAGAACCAACTCAAAGATTCCCCTGAAAATGTCTCCTGGAACATATTACAAGACACCTCATCCGTGTACCGCTTGGCACTATTTTGTGAGCGGAAAGCCTACAGGTGCTGGTACTGGTCCCCTACTCCCGTATAGTCAATCTTCAGTGGCTTTGATATGTTTGTTCGATTGGCGCCTCTGACTTGTTGGGTGAAAGGACCCTGGCGGTCCTCTTAAGTGGTCAGAGGTCGCCATATGTCTCTATTCTCTACTGCCTCCACCCTTGCCTGTAGGGCATGCAAGGAGTTGCTCATTTGTAAGAGTAACACCGTGTTTGGATCAGTTCCCAGTGGATCCGGGGCTGGTTGTGGTAATCGCGGTGGTGGAAAATGCCTCAGGCATTCCAGGTATAAGTCTACCGATACCTGAATTATCCGATGACCACTTCCCGTGGGTGGGTTTGGAGCAAGGCTGGTACCTCCCATTATCGGGGCAGCATTTATATCTGTTGCTACTTGGGATGCCCTAGCCAGGGCTTGAGTGAGAGCCTCGTTATGCTGGTGCCTTCTGTCCAGTGCTCGGGCCAATGTAGTATTTTCATCCTCCATCTCCTGTAGTCTCTGTTGTGAAAGGAGGTTCGTCTCCCTATCGATTCTTTGTTGTTCCCGATCGATCCTGGCTTGCTCCCCTAAGGCCGCGATCTCTGCTTGCATTGACTCGAGTTCCGAGACCTGGGCTACTTGGTCTGGGGCCGGTGGGTTATTTACGTCTTGCCGGTCCGGGAATCCAAGACCATGGTCCCCTCCAGTGCTTGATGGCATTGTTGATGAAGTACCCGGAGAGAATATCAGTTCCCGGGTGACATTTCTACCCTCACCTGTCGTTTCTTCCCGCTCGGTCATAGATGTCCTTCTATCCCTTATCTGGCGTGCCAATGTTTCTGGTGGCTTTCTCTAGGTACCTCACACAAAATGCTATACCGACAGGGGTAACAATCCAACTCTCGTATCATGTATCAATAACACAGCGGTAGAGGAGTAAACCGTACCGAACGGTTTACGCCCCTCCGATGTCTAACTGAGAGATCAATATATATAAGTGGATCAAGTAAATAGTGGAAAAAGGAGTTATTACCTCAAAAGGTTGTTGTACTAATGCTTTTATTCTTTAGCATGAGAAAGGAGTTTCTCCTATCTTCGATGCGGAACGCAGGCTATTCTTCTGATGTCTTATTAGCCTTCTGTCGTGTAATCAGATGCTCTGTGTTAGTCATGCCCCGAGCCTGGGTGTCCGGGGTGACATCCTATATGAATCCCACCATGGTGGGTCGTGGACCAGGCCCATGGCATAGTACCTGAGTCCCGATGGGCCCCAGCTGATAGTGCCAAACCTAGTGAAGACTTCCCTAGTGTGTACACTTAATTACATGTATGTTATACACACAATTACAAATGTGACAATAAAATTATTATTCTTGTGATAATGTAAGTCTTTTCTTGTGTAATCTTAGCTTTATTAGGATTAATTACTTCACCTAAAATCTTATTACAAGTTTATGAAAAAAATTAATTTTTTGAAGGAAAAAGTTCATTGAATTAACGATAAAAATTACCCAAGAAGACATCCAATTTGGAAGCATACAAAGGCCAAAAAAAAACTTGACTCTAGAGTTTGGATAGAACAAACTAGAAGGTGTACTACACCAAGAAGTTGTTCTTGTATAATAAATTACTACTCTGAAACACTTAAAAAACAACTAGCGAAAATTAAAGATAAATCCTTAGCCTTCTCAAGATAATTACCAATAATGGAATCATCATCACGACCTTGAGATTTGTAGACTAAACCATCTGTCACGCCCCGAATTTTAGAATAAAAATTCAAAATCCGAGACATGAATTACTACAACTTAAAATAACCATCCTGAAAATTTCTTTTCCTTAACAACGTCACCATACAAATTAATTTCAAAGACCGAATTTAATCTCGGTTAATTATTACAACTCACTCACAAAATAAATTGTAAAGCTCTAAATGAGTATACAAACCTCACAACTCAAATGAAATAAAATAAATGCTGCAACACCTAAGCAGCTCGGTCACCTCCCTGGTTATCCTGACATGTAAAAATATACGCTGCACCATTTGAATAGTGTACCGGGATTGTAACAACACAAAACCCGTTAAGCTTTTGAAAGCTCGTATGAGTAAAAGAAAGAACGGTTGTTTAATTAAATCATATTTATTTCCACCCAAGTCAACACTCAACAATCTCCACGTCCATAAGAAACCAACAATCTCAACAATCACCAAATCACAAATCAACCAAAAATCCTAATTCACATCTTTCTTCTCAAAACACCAACATCGTATTTATACAAATACGGTATATGATAGACTAGAGCTCTAACTGAATCGTAGCCCATCACCTGGCCTAGGTGATGCCATCCGACATATTTATCTTTATCGTATTTCATCAATATGTATACTTATATACATATTTAGAACATCCGATAATTGTACATACTCAACCAATCGTATCCCATCATCCACCTAGGATTAGAGCATCCGATTCCCCCATACCGGTCACTACGTTGACCCTAAATCCATAATAAGTTCAACAGTATGTTTCCACACAATGAAATCAACTCATCCAACATATATAATATTATTATGAAATTTAAGCATTTGAAATATAATCCAAATTATCATTCCAACTCAATCATATCACCACTCAATAACACACCAATCAATATATATATTCCACGTAAATATATATATACCTAATCAGCCACTTAGGGATAACCACTAATACCATCTATAGTTCACACAAGAAAATCGTGAAATTCATTTGTATAATTAAAATTCATTTTACTTACTTATGGACCGTAGTTGATCAAGTCCATATGATTTTAGAAACAAATATTTTTAATCCATAAATATTTTTCACACAATTACAAAAATAAATAATTTAAAGAACTCAGTTCATAATATGAACCACGTGAGTTTTACTCACCTCGAAACTCCCGTTGCGTCTTCACTTAAATAAAAATCAAAATAATCCAAATGCTCATCAACTCAAGCCGTCAAGTACCTAATCAAGTATGGTCTTTACTTAGCAAATGAAGCACGAAAAAATTTAAATGATGATCCAACGGTCGGATTCTAAAATAAAGACGATCCAACGGTCGGATCGAATTTAAACGATGATCCAACGGTTAGATCCTCATGGATCGCCCTTGGAAACATCCTGTCAAAATTATACGAAAATCCGACTGACGGATCTGCACTAATCGCCTCCCGAATCACTGTTTTACAATTATACGAAGATCCAACGGTCGTATCTTCGCCCGTGACCACACAAGGTCATCGGGACAGTCATATGAACATCATATTAAAATTTGAAGTAAAACCGATGGTCTGATCTCCGAAAATCGTAAACCGAAGGTAAATTGTAAAATCGTAAATAGTAACGTCAAAACTTAAATTGACTATTTATCAACGTTTTCTAACATGACCATGTTATATATCAAAACGCTCGTATGGATGCACAGATCATCGTCTAGAAAATATAAACTCAAAATTTGATCCGACGCGCCGCCACACGTGGCGATCAGAAGGCTGTCAACGCCGGTCAACCACCTCAGATGCAAAAGTCGTCAACTACAAACTTCTTCAAAATGAAATTGTGAACATCTTTAATACCTGAATTTTTCCGAGATAAGGTCTAGATCATCCTAGATCGGGCTTTGAGGTTGGATTCTTGGCCTTCTGATCAGTTTCCAGATTGAATCAGGGACGTCGAAACCTTTAACTCTTGATCTACCACTCTACACTCAAAATTGTGATGCAAGCCACATATGGGGATGATCAGGAGGAAGAGCACTTCACGAAAATGGGGTTGATCGGCCCGTGCACCGCCGGAAAAGTAGATATTCAGCCGGGTCGGGATAGAGTTTTGGAAAGAGGCTTCGATCCAAGCCTAGGAGCAACGGCTGGCCGAGACGGGGGCGGGGAATGACAGGACGAGGAGCTGCGAAGCGGAGGGGTGCCGGGTCCGACGGCGGCGTGGCCGGGAAGGTTGACTTCCAGCCGGGTCGGGTCGAAGCCGGGTCGGCCGGAGGGATGACTGCTACTCGCGCGAAAGAGAGAGAGGGGAGGGGGGACTGATGTGCAAAAATCAATTTTTTTCGTCCTTAATGAAAAATCTGATTTTTCATACTATTTATAGAAAAATTCCAATTTTCAAATATTCATAACTTATTCATACGAGCTCCAAATATTACGTTCCACATATGCACGAACTCGTATCGACGAGGTCTACAAATTTCATGAAGGAAGTTTTCCCAAATTTCGAACATATAAAAAGTCGATTTTCACGACCCCCTAAATAACGTTCGTTTTCAAAAATAAAATTATTCGAAACCAACTTTCTCAAACCACGACATACCAATTAATCACAAATATCATAATCAATTAATATAACAATTATTGAATTACATAAATTTATTATATGAAAATTTGGGTCTTCACACCATCAGAATCTACAATCCGAGTATGTAAGAGATCGGCAGACCAATCAATACTAGACTCGTCCCAACATAAAGAACATTGCTCGCCTAGACACGCAATTATGGTACTCACAGCATCATTATACTAAGATTTTCTTTTCTATAGAATGTAGAAAAACAATCCACCTGAAAGTAAAAGCAACACACCAAAGGAATAATAATAGCAAAACTGAGTCAAAAATCAAGCAAAATATCTCCTGAATCCCAAATCTAGACCCTTGGAGAGATCAAGCCAAGCCAATGGTCTCTAAATTCGGTCCAGAAAACAGCCCAACAATTTAGCCTACCATTTTGATCTGGACACCCAGCTGCAGGGCTCCCAGCCACAGCCACCATTTCCATGGTTGTCACCAACACAAAATGTAACTCAAACGTTGTCTTGACCTACCACATCCATCAACTCATGAGCCAACTACTGCCTTGGAATACTGTCGGAAATCCCAGCGGTAGCAAGGTAAAAAACGAGGCCAAGATCCACTCGACCCAAATCAGACTCGCCAGAAAATGTGGACAATGATGGAGACACCCACGACTATGCCGTGTGTAATAACCAAAGTTTTCATTTTCATTTCGTGAAATTGTGTGGAACGAATATTGTGCATTTGCACGAATGATTACTTCAATCATTTCAATTATCGGAGTTCCGAAACAGTTTGTTTTAACAAAAAGCTCGAAATGTTCGATTCAAGAAATCGACTTTTTATACGTGCGAAATTTGGGAAAACTACCGTCACGAAAGTAGTAGAGCTCATCGATACGAGTTTGTGCATATGCGGAACACAAAGATCAGATTTTTTTTGAATTAGTTATCGCATTTAGAGAAAATTTCCAAAACGGGTATATAAAGAAAAAACCCTAATTTTTTTTGGAAAGTTTCCTTTTTCTCCCGGCCTCCTTCCTCTTTTGGAAACTGTTTTCTCTCTCTCGCTCTCACTCTCTCTCGCGGCCGTACCCAGAAAACATAGCAAGGGCTCTGTGATCGATCTCTCCCTCCTCCGTCTACCTCATGACCCCAGACGACATCCCTCGTGCTCTCCTCGACCTTCCGCAGTTGCCAGTGGCAGCCTTACACTGCGGCACGGGTGGAAACAGCGGCGGAAGCACGGTTTCGGTTTAACCCCGATTTGGTTCCAATCGTGATATCTCGACCTACAAGCCATCAATCCTTGCCAAACTTCATTCTCAAGCTCGCCTCGACCTCCTGAACCTCCTAGAAGCAACCTTCCACGGCGGCGTGGCCTGTGGTGACGGCTGGAAGCCAGCCCCGTTTTGGATCGAACGAAACTTTTGATCCGGATATCTCGAGCTATGGAACTTCGTTTCGAGTGATTCTTGAGTTGGGGAGCTCACCTTGAGTAGCTGAACAACTCTCCAGAAGGAATCGAAGCTATTGGTGGAAGTTTTTACGTCGAGCTCAAACTCGCCGGATTCTAGATATTTTCCAGCCACCGTGACTATTTTAGTACTTTTCGACCTCTTCCCGTTATTTTCTGATCTTGAGCTAGTTATGAAAAATGATCAGCATGTTAAAATGAAGAGGAGCAGCTCGGCCCCGACACCATTGGTGGTGGTCGACGAGGCTCTGCCATTAACTCCGACGGCCCTTTCCGGCCACCTCCGGGGGTCAAAAATATAGTTTCTATACATTTTAAGATTCTAAATTTCAGTACGATCTTACCCATTTTTTGGATATCGTATGATTTAGTTATGAATTTTTAGATTTCGATCTATTTCGATCGTTAGATTTATGATCTGTGAAGTTAGGACCGTCCGATGAACTTGTAGTTTTGATATGTTGATTATATGACCGTCCCAGTAGCATTTTGTGGTCATGGGTGAAGATCCTACCGTTGGATCTTCGTATAATTGCAAAACAATAATTAGGGAGGCGATTCGTGAGAATCCGTCCGTCGGATTTTCATATAATTTAGAATCCGACCGTTAGATGGTAGTTTAATTATGTTTTGGAATTATTGGCAAAATTCAAGTCACATTTGATTAGGTGATTGACGGTTTGTACTTGGGTGAGCTTGTTCGGTATGATTTGTGTTTAAATTGAAGACGCAGCCGGAGTTTCGAGGTGAATAAAACTCACGTGGTTCATATTACGAACCGGGTGCTTTTAATTTATTTATTTGGTCGTAATTATGTGAAAAATATTTATGGATTAAATATTTGTTTTTAAAATCTCATGAACTTGATCAACTACGGTCTATAGGTAAGTAATATGAATGTTAATTATACAAATGAATTTCACGATTTTCTTGTGTGAACTATAGATGGTATTAGTGGTCATCCCTGAGTGAATGATTACGTGTATATATATATATATATTTACGTGGAATATATATATTGAGTGGTGTGTTGTTGAGTGATGACATGATTGAGTTGGAATGATGATTTGTATTAAATTTCAAATGCTTAATTTTCATAATAATATTGTGTATCTTGGATGGGTTGATTTCATTGTGTGAAACATATTGTTGTGTTCATTTATGGATTTAGGGTCGACGTAGTGGCAGGTATGGGGAATCGGACGCTCTAATCCTAGGTGGATGATGGGTTACGACTGGTTGAGTGAGTTGGATGCCACGACCCTTGTCGAGTAATGGGGCTAGATAAGTACGAGTACCGGACATTCTAAATATGTATATATGTATATATATATTGATGAAATACGATAATGATAAATATGTCTGATGCCATAACCTAGGCCAGGTGACAGGCTATGATTCAGTTAGAGCTCTAGTCTGTCAAACACCGTATTTTTATAAATGTGGGGGTTTTGAGAAGAAAGATGTGAGTATAGGTTTCGTGTTGAATTTTTGATTCGGTGATTCATTGTTGAGATTGTGGTTTCTTTGTGGATGTGAGAATTGTTGGATGTTCGCTTGGGTGAAAATAAATATGACTTAATTAAATAACTGTTATTTCTTTTACTCATACGAGCTTTCAAAAGCTTACCGGGTTTTGTGTTGTTGCAATCCCGGTACACTATTCAAATGGTGTAGCGGATATTCCTGCAGGTCAGGATAACCAGAGAGGCGACCATGCTGTTTAGGAGTTGCAGCATTTATTTATTTCATTTGAGTTGTGAGGTTTGTTATGCTCATTTAGAGCTTTACAATTTAAATTATGAGTGAGTTGTAATAATTAACCGAGACAAAACTCGGGATTTGAAATTAAATTCGGGGCGTAACAGTTTGGTATCAGAGCGTAAGGTACATATTTGGTGATGTGTCAATACTCTCCGAGTGATGGCCCATCTACAGCGGATCCCCATCGTGTGCTCTTCAGTATTGACAAAGTCATTGGTATATGAGAGCGTTAGCTTGGCTAGGAATGTTAGCATGTCATAATAACTTTAGGCGTCGTCTTGTATGTTAGTTACTTGGTTAATATGGGCTTGCATTTGACTTATGCCATGTTTAAGTGTCATGCCTGTATTAACCAAGTATGCCATGCTTAATAGGTGATGGAGATTGAGGGAAACGAAACTAGAGGTCGAGGTAGAGGCAGACCTCATGGTAGGGGTAGGGCCCCTCCGGTTGATAATGCATATGAGTTGGAGGTAGAGGCACCTTATGATGATCAGCATATTCCGCCCGTGGCATGGTTGATGATCCTGCTCACTTGTTAGTGCTAGCGAAGGAAATTAACTGATTGGGAGCAACCATGTTTGAGGGAGGCACTGATCATATGGTTGCAGACCGATGGATAGAGGATTTTCAGACCTACTTTGATTTGTTTGACTACATTGAGATTGATAAGAGAAAGCTATCTGCTTTCATGCTAAAGGATGAGGCTAGAGTATCGTGGAATGTCGCACAGAGGAGTATTGATATATCTACCTTGACATGGGATGGCTTCGAGAGGCTGTTCAGGGGGAAGTACTTTCCAGCTGCTACGAAAGAAAGGTTGGAACGGGAATTCCTCGCACTTGAGTATGATGCAGAGTTCTCCAGGCTGTACAAGTATGTGAAGCAGATGGATGACGAAGACTTAGCTAAAAAGTTTCAGCGAGGGTTGAGCCCTTCGATTGAGCATGATGTGGCCATCTTAGAGCTGAAGATGAAGAGGGAAATCTTGGCTAAGGCACATATCTTTGAGCAGCAGAACCTGATTCATAGAGAGAAAGAGTCAGCTGAGAGAGACTTCCAGGGAAAGGGAAAGGCAATGGCAGGGAGGAGTAGGTCTAGATACTTCAGGGGCGGTTTCTGGAAGAAACATAAGACTCAGTTCCAGCATCATGTCCTAGCTAGGGTAGCAGTAGCTCCTCTCATTCAGGCTATGCCTATTAGATAGATAGCACCAGTAGCTCCGGTGAAGTGCTATAACTGTGGCGAGCCGGGCCACATCTCTCGTGCTGCATGAAACCACGTGGTAGGGTATGCTACAACTATGGACAGACAGGGCACCAGGCCAGGGAGTGCACCCGAAATCAGGGTAAATTGCAGGGAAACCAGCAGAGGCAGCTACCACCTGCACCTACAAGAGTCTTTGCCATTGGTCAGGCAGGCACGGGGGTGGAAGGTACTTTATCTGTTTATCACTATCTTGCTAGAGTACTGCATGATACAGGAGCCTCACACTCCTTCATATATAGTACTGCTTGATACAGGAGTCTCACATTCCTTCATATCTATAGCGATGCATCTCATCAGGGTTTGGGGTGTGTGTTGATGCAGAATGGTGGTGTGGTTGCCTATGGTTCTAGACAACCGAAGGTTCATGAGCTGAACTACCCCACTCATGATCTAGAGTTAGCCGCAGTGGTATTTGCTTTGAAGATTTGGAGGTACTATCTTTATGGTGAGAAATTCAAGCTCTTTTTAGATCATAAGAGTTTGATATACCTGTTCTCCTAAACGGAGTTGAACATGAGGCAGAGGAGATGGATGGAGCTCATCAAAGACTATGATTTCACTTTGGAGTATCATCTCGGAAAGGCCAATGTAGTGGCGGATGCTTTGAGTAGGAAGCCCTGAGTACTCATGGCATCACTTATGGTGTAGGAGTGGCTCTCGTTGGAAGCAGCATCCGAATTTGATCTTATGCCTGCAGGAGTTAGACATGAAATCTTTCTCGGTAGTATCACCTTACAGTCCACCTTGACTTCCAGGATTATTCAGGGTCAGACACTTAATGAGTTCGCTCAAGCGAGGATTGCTGAGATGACGGCTGATCCGAATGTGGAGGGCCCTTCTGAGTGGGCTGTTGGGACAGATGGAGGGTTGAGATTTTAAGAAGATTGTATGTCCTAAATGTTCATAACCTCAAAGAGGAGGTCATGTGGGAAGCACATAGATCTAGATACACGATACATCCAGGGGATACCAAAATGTATATGGATCTATGAAGACAGTTTTGGTGGTATGGAATGAAGAGGGATGTGGCAGAACATGTGTCGAAGTGTTACATGTCAGCAAGTGAAGGCAGAGCATCAGAGGCCCGCAGGAATGCTGCAACCCTTACCAATACCGGTATGGAAATGGGAAGATATCTCCATGGACTTTATGACTGGATTGTCTAGGTCCAGGCAAGGTTATGACTCGATTTGAGTGATTTTGAGTGATTGTGGGCCGATTGACCAAGTCCGCACATTTCCTTCATGTGGCCAAAACTTACTCAGGGGATGCGTTGTGTAAGTTGTATGTGAAGGAGATAGCGAGGCTTCATGGTGTGCCTGTTACGATTGTTTCTGATCGGGATGTTCATTTCACATTGGAATTCTGGGGGAGATTTCATAAGGCTTTTGGCACATCTTTAGCTATGAGCATAGCATTTCACCCACAGACAGATGGGCAGACAGAGAGAGTGAATACGGGTGATGGAGGATATGCTTAGAGCTTGTGTTCTTGACTTCAAGGGAAGTTGGGCGGATCATCTACCATTGGTAGAGTTTGCTTACAACAACAGCTATCACTCGAGCATTGGTATGGCTCCATATGAGGCTCTTTATGGTAGGCCATGTAGGACTCCTATCTGTTGGGCGGAAGTTGGGGAGAAAGGACTTTTAGGTCATGCACTTGTTCAGGAGACTACTGAGAAAATCACTACTATTCGAGACAGGATCCTAACCGCTCAGAGTACACAGAAGAGTTATGCTGACTTGAAGAGGAGACCTGTAGAGTTTAAGGCAACTGATCATGTGTTCTTGAAGGTCTCACCTATGAAAGGTGTGGTGAGATTTGGCAAGAAGGGAAAACTCGCGCCGAGGTATGTGGGACCCTTTGAAATTCTGAAAAGGGTTGAAAACTTGGCATATCATCTTGCTTTACTTATTAGTATGTCTGGTGTCCACAATCTCTTTCATGTGTCTATGCTCAGGAAGTATGTACGAGATGAGTCCCACGTGATTGACCATGGTACGATCAGGGTAAACACAGATGTGACCTTTGTGGTGGAACCTGTTCGTATCTTGGATAGATCTACGAAGAGACTTCATAGGAAGGAGGTTGACCTTGTGACGGTGTTGTGGAGTCATCATGGTGAGGGTGTTGCGTCATGGGAGTTAGAGTCTGACATGAGAGTGAGGTATCCACAGCTCTTTGGGGAATTGGATACTTGAATTTCGGGACAAAATTCCTTTAAGGGGGGTAGATTGTAATAACCGCAATTTTCATTTTCATTTCGTGAAATTGTGTGGAACGAATATTGTGCATTTGCACGAACGATTACTTGAATTATTTCATTTTTAGAATTATCGGAGTTCCGAAACAATTTGTTTTAACAAAAAGCTCGAAATGTTCGATTCAAGAAATCGACTTTTTAAACGTGCGAAATTTGGGAAAACTTCCTTCATGAAAGTCGTAGAGCTCGTCGATATGAGTCCGCGCATATGCGGAACACAAAGATCGGATTTTTTTTTTAATTAGTTATTGCATTTAGAGAAAATTTCCAAAACGGGTATATAAAGAAAAAACCCTAATTTTTTTTGGAAAGTTTCCTTTTTCTCCCGGCGTCCTTCCTCTTTTGGAAACTGTTTTCTCTCTCTTGCTCTCTCTCTCGCGCGGTCGAACCCAGAAAACAGAGCAAAGGCTCTGTGATCGATCTCTCCCTCCTCTGTCCACCTCACGACCCCAGACGACTTCCCTCCTCCTCTCCTCGACCTTACGCAGCTGCCAGTGACAGCCTTGCACCGCACCGCGGCACGGCGGGAAACGGCGGCGGAAGCACGGTTTCGGTTTAACCCCGATTTGGTTCCAATCATGATATCTAGAGCTACAAGCCACCAATCCTTGCCAAACTTCATTCTCAAGCTCATCTCGACCTCCTGAACCTCCCATAAGAAACCTTGCACGGCGGCGTGGCCTGTGGTGGCGGCTGGAAGCCAGCCCCGTTTTGGATCAAATGGAGCTTTCCATCCAGATATCTCGAGCTGTGGAACTTCGTTTCGAGTGATTCTTGAGCTGGGGAGCTCGCCTTGAGTAGCTGAACAACTCTCCAAAAGGAATCGAAGCCATTGGTAGAAGTTTTTAAGTCGAACTCAAGCTCACCGGATTCTGGAAATTTTCCAGCCACCGTGATTATTTTGGTACTTTTTGACCTCTTTCCGTTATTTTTTTATCTTGAGCTAGTTATGAAAAATGATCAGCATGTTAAAATGAAGAACAGCTCGGCCCCGACACCATTGGTGGTGGTCGGCAACGGCTCTGCCATTAACTCCGGCGGCCCTTTCTGGCCACATCCGGGGATCAAAAATATAGTGTCTGTACATTTTAAGATTCTACATTTCAATACGATCATTTCAGCATATTATAGGCATTTTTTGGATATCGTATGATTTAGTTATGAATTTTTAGATTTTGATCGATTTCGATCGTTAGATTTGTGATCTGTGAAGTTAGGACTGTCCGATGGACTTGTAGTTTTGATATGTTGATCATATGACTGTCCCAGTAGCGTTGTGTGGTCATGGACAAAGATCTGACCATTGGATCTTCGTATAATTGCAAAACGGTGATTAGGGAGGCGATTCGTGAGAATCCGTCCGTCGGATTTTCGTATAATTTAGAATCCGACCGTTAGATGGTAGTTTAATTATGTTTTTGGAATTATTGAAAAAATTAAAGTCACATTTGATTAGGTGATTGATGGTTTGTACTTGAGTGAGCTGGTTTGGTGTGATTTGTGTTTAAATTGAAGACGCAGCGGGAGTTTCGAGGTGAATAAAACTCACATGGTTCATATTACAAACCGAGTGCTTTTAATTTATTTATTTGGTCGTAATTATGTGAAAAATATTTATGGATTAAATATTTGTTTTTAAAATCTCATGGACTTGATCAACTACGGTCTGTAGGTAAGTAAAATGAATTTTAATTATACAAATGAATTTCATGATTTTCTTGTGTGAACTATAGATGGTATTAGTGGTCATCCCTGAGTGGATGATTACGTGTATAAATATATATATATTTACGTGGAATATATAAATTGGGTGGTGTGTTGTTGAGTGATGAGATGATTGAGTTTGAATGATGATTTGTATTAAATTTCAAATGCTTAATTTTCATAATAATATTGTGTATCTTGATGGGTTGATTTCATTGTGTGAAACATATTGTTGTGTTCATTTATGGATTTAGGGTCGACGTAGTGACGAGTATGGGGAATCGGACGTTCTAATCCTAGGTGGATGATGGGTTACGACTGGTTGAGTGAGTTGGATGCCACGACCCTTGTCGGGTAACGGGGCTAGATAAGTACGAGTATCGGACGTTCTAAATATGTATATATGTATATATATTGATGAAATACGATAATGATAAATATGTCGGATGCCATAATCTAGGCCAGGTGACGGGCTACGATTCAGTTAGAGCTCTAGTCTGTTAAACGCCGTATTTTTATAAATACAATTTCGGAGTTTTGAGAAGAAAGATGTGAGTATAGGTTTTGTGTTGAATTGTTGATTTGGTGATTGATTGTTGAGATTGTGGTTTCTTTGTGGATGTAGGAATTGTTGGATGTTTATTTGGGTGAAAATAAATATGACTTAATTAAATAACTATTATTTCTTTTACTCATACAAGCTTTCAAAAGCTTACCGGGTTTTGTGTTGTTGCAATCCCGGTACACTATTCAAATGGTGTAGCGGATATTCCTGCAGGTCAGGATAACCAGGGATGCGACCGTGCTGCTTAGGAGTTGCAGCATTTATTTATTTCATTTGAGTTGTGAGGTTTGTTATGCTCATTTAGAGCTTTACAATTTAAATTATGAGTTAGTTGTAATAATTAACCGAGACTAAATTCGGGATTTGAAATTAAATTCTGTGGTGGGGTTGTTAAGAAAAATGAAATTTTTAGGTTCATTATTTTTGAGTTGTGGTAATTCATGTTTCAGATTTTGAATTTTAATTCTAAAATTCGTTGCGTGAACCGTGACAAGAAATCGCCAAGCCTAATCATCACCATCAACTACCACGACAAACAGACACTGTTTTGGAGAGCAAGGTGATGAAGCCTAAAACTCTGCCTGAAACCGGTAGGCGGGGTCACAATGGTCTCCGTTGTGCTTGGCTGCTAATGCAACCACTAATGGGGAGACTCTCATCGTTGACACCCATCGTCGAAGGCATTAGAGTGTCGAGGGCTTTCGCTCTTGTTAGCTCTTCTCATCTTTCAGTTTAAAATAAAATAATAATAATAATAATAATAATAATAATAATAATAATAATAATAATAATAATAATAATAATAATAATAATAATAATAATAATAATACATGATTAAGAGACTTGAAAGGTTTCTGCTATTCTATCTTTGATGGATTTATGATCACCTATAAAGTGAGTCATGATGGAGTAACAAAGGGTTGCTACCACATCGGTTACAGCTGGCTGGTTTTGTTGGTCATAAATCATTGCACCAGTTGTTTGTTCTATTTTGACACTATTTAATATTTGATGACGTTGATCAGTCATGAGATAATTATCCCACCAATCTTTCAACTGTCCAGTAAATCCTGCTACGAGGATATTACTGATTTCTCTATATGATTTTGTATTTTTGTGAACATTGCTTACCATCAACATTTCATTGATATATTGTAAGATTCTATATTCACTTATGTCATCTATATTCCACTCGTACAAAGTACCAGCAGAATATCCAACATGTTTTTCAAGTTTGGTTTCTTAAAATTATAAATCTATTGGAGTTGGTCTTGGGTAATAATTTCTAGATGGGGGAAATTTGAGTTTTTCTATTTTAAAATTTTTTACAATTTCACTAACATCGGAATCATTGTCTGAATCTTCTTTAAGGTCAAAAAGGGTATTAATCTTTAAAGGGTTTGAAGAGTTTGAACTAGTTGCTTCATTTAAATTTAGCTTCTTTAAATGTTGTTCAATTCCTTCAAGTAGTTGACTGTCATTTTTTAAAGAAAAAGATTCTTCAGGTTGAAAGGGTTTGAGAATAGGCTCATTTATTTCTTTGTCTTTTCCTTTTGAGTTTGGCTTAGATTCAGATCTAGCTAAGGTTTCTATGCGATCTAATTGGGTTCCTACCGTATCTAAATATTGGTTTGTAAAATTGTTTTGTTCCATAAATTTTTGTATATCTTCTTTTGTTGCTTACTTATGTTTATCTAGCGCATTTTGCATTTTGTACGGAGAAGCAATAATTGTTTCTTTTCTTACTGGAATTTTTATTTCTTCCATGGGTGGTCTCTTAGCTTCTAGAGTTTTCTTATCTACTAGAGTCCAAGTTTTTGCGACTTTGTTGGTTACGTTAATCTTCTTGTCAAAATCATGTTCTTTTTTGGATAAGTCAAAGTACCAATCAAATAAATAAATATTTAATTTATGTTTATTTAAAAAAACATAGTATTCTTCTTGGATTTCATCTCTCATGTTTGTCAAACATGATGAAGAAGGCTCTACGATTGAAAACATTTTTGTTGGAGTAAAAGTCATCTCTTAGGTATGTCTTGTCAATTTCAAAGGGTTTTAATATTGTAAAGATTTGAGGGTCTTTTATTTCTTCTGCAGCCATTGAAGATTGAGTTGGAGAGGCATGTCTGGTTTCTTGTTCTTCTACTGTATAAAAAGGTCTTGGTATTGTAGAAGATTCATCTAGGTTTCTGAGATTAAGATTTCTAAGATTTCTTTCAGTTTCATATGGAGTTGGGATTGAACGGGTAGATCTATTTGAGCTTGAAAATTGTCTACAGAGTAAACTGTTTCCTGCACTACTCGCTGTAAAGTGTATTTTTACACTTCCATCAGTATTTTAGGAAATATAATCTAATTGATGATTTTCAATGGGTTTTGGAAGAACTGCCTCATCAAGTTTCCATTCAGAGGGAAGCTTGATGTCAGTCCATTTTATCATTTTGGGTATAACAACATTTGACTTTCTCATGTCTGTTTCTAATAAAAGAGTTTGACCTCTGGGATCTATAGATTTTGTCTTTGCACTTAACAGAGTGTTCATTACTCTGTAGTGAATTTGGTATACGATAGCCAAAGGTTGTTCTCCTGGGGACATGTCATAACCATGAGTTTTGACATTTAAGGTTAAAGTTTTTAAAAGTCCTGGATCATTAAGTGACACAAGAAAGTTTGGAAAACATTCAAAGTGAATAGGGCCATGACAGAGACTTGACTTTACTAACCCTAAAATTGAGTCTTCAAAGTTTCTGTGTCTACAATCACGTAGAGCAACAAAAACTGAGGCTCTAAGACCATTTCTGGTCAAAGGTTGAATTCCTACTTGTACTGCACCTATATGCAAATATTTGTAGTCTTTCTTTTTGTGTTCTGCTAAAGCTTTTGGAGTAAACATTTGAATAGTTTGATGATCAAATCCTACTTCAATGGTTTGTTCTTGAGTCTTAATTGAATATAAAGTTTTGAAATCAAAAGTTCCTACTTTGTATATTTCATTGTAGCTTTTCTTGGGTAATTTCCAATTTCCTACAATTTCAGTTAAGCTATGAGAAGACCACTCCTCACAGTTTAGCATTGTATCTGTAATACTTCCTGATTCAGAAGTCATCGGGATTTAAGAGGTTTCAGAGGGAGATGGACTTAATTCTTAGGTTGAGGTCTCTGACGGGGCACCCAAGTTTACCAACGGTTTCACTGCGCCTCTCTGCGACTTACTACCGGGAACACAATTTGCTACTTCCTCAGCTGACTCCTTCCATTGAGCTAACCTTAAATCCAGCTTAGCACATGTACCCTGGGATTCGTCTCTGGTATCAGAACCAAAAGGCCGAGAGAGGAATAACAATAATGATGATGATGATGATGATGATAATGATGATAATAGTAATGATCATAATAATCATAATAATAATGATGATAATAATAATCATAATAATAATGATCATAATAATAATAATAATAATAATCTTCATAATCATAATAACAATATATTATTATTATTATTAAATGCGATAGTGAGAAGTCAGAAATATAATTAAGACATCCTAAAAATCTTTACAATTGGGTTTTGTCTTTAATTTCATCAAGAAATTTATCAGCAAATTCTATTGCTCTAGAAATTGAGACTATAGTTCCTTGTTTGATATTATGTCCTACAAATCTAATTTCAGTTTGAAATAATTTGATTTTGATGTTGGTTGTGTTTTTTCACTCATCTTCCCTGTAAAAATTCTCTTGTAAGAAAAACTGGAAGGGAATTGCTCTCTCCTTTGATGAATGCAATGTCAAAATCAAAAACTGAAAGTATTGCTTGCCATCTTGCAAAAATCTGTTTAGAGGCAAGGTTTTGAACATCTTTTTCTAAAACTGATTTTGCTGCTTTGCAATCAATGCGAAGTAAAAACTTTTTGTTTAAAAGATCATGCCAAAAGCCAGATTTCATATCAAATTTTGAGAAAACATTTGCTTGAACTAGTCTTTTTAATAAATCTCTTTTGTTTGGAATTGGGTATCTGTTCTAGGACTTTTAAAAACTTTAACCTTAAATGTCAAAACTCATGGTTACAACATGTCCCCAGGAGAACAACCCTTGGTTGTCGTATACCGAATTCACTACAGAGTAATGAATACTCTGTTAAATGCAAAGGCAAAATCTACAAATCTCAAAGGTCAAACTCTTTTATTAGAAACAAATACAGCTTAGCACATGTACCATGGGATACGTCTCTGGTATCAGAGCCAAAAGGCCGAGAGAGGAATTAGTGAGAGAGAAACCCAAACCTTAGGAAGGAGTCAGCTGAGGAAGTAGCAACTTGTGCTCCCGGTTGTAAGTCGCAGAGAGGCGTAGTGAAACCGTTGGTAACCTTGTTAGTTACGTTAATTTTCTTGTCAGAATCATGTTCTTTTTTGGACAAGTAAAAGTACCAATCAAAAAAATAAAAATATTTAATTTCTGTTTGTTTAAAAAAGCATAGTATTCTTTTTGGATTTAACTCTAAAATTGAGTCTTCAAAGTTTCTGTGTCTATAATCACGTAGAGCAACAAAAACTGAGGCTCTAAGACCATTTCTGGTCAAAAGCTGAATTCCTACTTGTACTACACCTATATGACAGTTATGATTCAGAAGAAGCTTTACAAATAGACGAAATTGACTTCTCAGAAACTTCGAGTTCTGACGAAGAAGAAACAGAGTGCAAACTCTCAAATGAAGGTATAAAAATTTGCAATTGCAAAAACAAAATAAAAATTCAAATGATTTCCCGAAAAACAAAAAAATGAGTTTTTAGAAAGTCAATTTAATTCAAAACAAACAAAATCACATGAATTATCTCAAACAAGACTTGCACATTAAAAGAATTGAACACCAACTTCAACAGCCTTACATACAAAACAGGATCAACAAATTTAAAGAAAAATTAGAAAAAGAAGTAAATTCAAACATCCCAAATGCTTTTTGGAATAGAAAAACTCATATGGTTGAATTACCATATGAAAAGAATTTTGACGAAAGAAAAATACCTACTAAAGTAAGACCAATTCAAATGAACAATGAATTATTAAAATATTGCAAGAAAGAAATTCAAGACCTCTTAGACAAAAGGTTGATAAGACCTAGCAAATCTCCATGGAGTTACTCAATTTTTTATGTTCAGAAGGCTTTTAAATTAGAAAGAGGAGCGCCAAGACTTGTAATTAATTACAAACCTTTAAATAAAGTCCTTCAATGGATTAGATACCCAATTCCAAACAAAAGAGATTTATTAAAAAGACTAGTTCAAGCAAATGTTTTCCCAAAATTTGATATGAAATCTGGCTTTTGGCAAATTCAGATTGCCGAAAAAGACAAATACAAAACAGCCTTTAATGTTCCCTTCAGACACTACGAATGGAATGTTATGCCCTTTGGACTCAAAAATGCCCCTTCAGAATTTCAAAATATGATGAATGATATATTTAATCCTTATTCAAACTTTTCAATTGTTTACATAGATGATGTTTTAATCTTTCTAGAAAATGTTGACCAACATTGGAAACATCTTTACAAATTTTTCCAAATTATCAAAGTCACAAAAACTTGGACTCTAGCAGACAAGAAAACTCTAGAAGCTAAGAGACCACCCATGGAAGAAATAAAAATTCCAGTAAGAAAAGAAAAAATTACTGCTTCTCCGTATTTTCGGTGCTACCAAAATCATTCTACCTCCACAAATGAAAGATCTATTTAAATTTTTCTAGGAAAATTGCGAGATCTCTTTTACCAAACCCTTTGATGCAGTTTTTACTTTTTATGCTTCCCAAAATATTGCATGGATCCTCTCGTGGGATATAGTTGTATCTCCACCAAATCAAGACCAAGCAATAACTTTAATCAGAAGATTCAAACAAAAATGGTGGGATGGCTTCACAGTTGATAGATTTTCAGAAGAATCCCTCCTCCAATGGTTCAAAGGTCACCCTCAATACTGGAAACAAGGATCGAAATAATAATGATGATGATGATGATGATGATGATAATAATAATAGTTCTTGTTGTTGTAACTTGATTGAATTATATGTAAACTAGTTAGGCTCACACACTATATGTGTGGATAGAAGTTAAAATAAAGAGATTTTTCTTAAAGCCACCACGATTTCAACTATATTACCTTTATTGATTAATTCTGTTTCAAAATTTTTTAATATATGAGGGTAATACACCCAGAGGTATAACTACCAGTACTCAACTCTTGCAGTCGAGACCTAGAAATCTGAACCCACCACTACTGAACTCCGATAAAAAACCACCATTGTTCCAATCAGAGCTCGACCTACCTCAATCTCTCTCTACAAAATAGGAAGACACTCAAAGCCGCACCGTCCCCGCCGCCTCTTCTACAACCCAAATGATGAGTCCGAACCAGTTCGTACCCCTGGCTCACACGAAGCTGGTTCAGAGTCATCAACGCCTATCTCGAGTTGGACAGGAGAAAGTGGTTTATAGATGAAGAATTGACTCCTTTTTATTTACCGGGAAGTAACTTTTCGTACCACAATTGCGTGCTTGGCGGATGGAGGGCTAGAAGATGACTTTTCCTCAGAAGACATGAAGTTGCTCTTTATTTATGGGTTCGCTTTCAAAGCGAGCTCAAATTGACTTATAATGAGTTCGCAGGACTTAGATAAGAGCTTGGTTGTTATCCTATCATTTGTTTCTATCTTTAAGTGTATGTAGATTCTGGCCTTTGACTGGTCATCTAATGCAATAAACTTTTATTTCAAAAAAAAAAATATATATAATATATATATATATACAGCGCTTCTCCACTGCGGATGTCCGCAGTTTTTCTTAGGTACGGATTTTAGGTTTTGACCCACTTTTCGATCATATTTTCACATCCTAACCGTTTAGTTTTTAGGTCCTAATGTATAGATCACCTCTGTAAAATTTCAGCCAAATTAGTGATCGTTAAGGCATCCAAAACTGCAATTTACAACAATGTACACGAACGGTTCCAGTTCGGCAGATTTGGTTCGTTCGTGTAAATTACAGTTTTGGATGCCTTAACGATCACCAATTTGGCTGAAATATTACAAAGGTGATCTATACATTAGGACCTAAAAATTGGACGGTTAAGATATGAAAATATGATCGAAAAGTCAGTCAAAACTGGAAATCAGTACCTTGTTTCTTAGGTGCGGATATCCGCACCTGAGCAAAGTTATATATATATATACACACATACACACACACATACATACATACATATATATGTGTGTGAGGGTAATATTGGTAAAATTTAGTTGTGGAGAGCAAACACTATTTTCTAAATAAAACAATTATGTAGTAAATTTGTTATAAATGTAGTAAGTTTGGTTCAATTATAATATAACTTTGGTTCAACTAAAATGCAACTTTTATTCAATTAGATAAAAATGAGTTTCTGATAAACGTTCTAATACTATAGACAACCACATGACTTTACATATATGACTAATACGATTTAAGGACAATAGTTATGTAGAAACAAATGAGTGGGTGGAATGAAAGTAGATATAGACCTAATATAATGTACTTAGATATTTGAATAATTTTTATTAATTAAGCCAATAAAATTTAAGAGTTAAATTTTCAAAATTCCATAAATGCCCTTGATTTATGAAAACTCAAAGGATTATAACATATAAAGGATAGACTAATAACTGTATATCAATCATGCTCACCTAAAGACAGTTTTAAGGGACTATGAGAGACAACTAAATCTCAGCCACATGTATTAAATTTAAAGGTAGAAATTATAACGACTTAAAGCTATCCATTTATTCTCAGCCGTCAGATTCACTTATCCCTTACTGTCCCTAAAAAACTGTCAATTAGGTGAGCAGCTCTTAACCCTATATATAAAGAAATAGAAAAAGGAAATACAAAGAAATAGAACGTGAGAGTCTTCAACTCCCTTGCAATTTGAGAGAAGAAAAACTATTATTAACAAAAAAAACATGAAAATTAAAAGAAGCCAATGAGCATGCAAGTAAGCACGTATAAAGAGGCTAGTTCTTACTTTTTTCTCAAATTTAAAAATGTGGTGATATAATCTATCAGTCTTGTTCACCTAAGAGACGGTGAAAGATAAGTGGATCTCAATCACATGTATTAAATTTAAATCTTTATAACAATTAAAAACTGTGCATTTATCCTCGACTCTCAGATGCACTTGTTCCTTAGGTGAGCAGCTCTTCATAATATATATTTCTCAGAAAACATCAAAACTAAATATAATTTCATTATATTCGTTCTCTGTTACAATAAATCAATAATAAGTTTTTGTTTCTTCCCTTTCTCTAAAATAGAAATAAAAGTTGTTGTAGCCAAAAAAAAAAAAAAATTCTTAACCACTAATGACAATCAAGGCTCGCAAAGTAGCAAGTTCGATCAGCTAATATCTGAATTTTACAGTTTATCCCCCAATTGTTCTATCAACCAAATCCCAATAGCCAACGTGGCTAGACATTTTGTTGTTAGCTAGTGAAAATCAAATTTGGGTGGCCTAACCAAGTTATCAAGCTACCAATCTTTTGGGATCAGTGAGATTTCTCTTGTTTCATTTAATAGTTTAGGCTTTGTTCGAGGGGTATAATGGTATATAAATGTTAAGGTTGAGATTAACTAGACTTTAGCTCGGCAGCATGAAGCTGCAATCCTTTTATCCGATACCGATGGTGGAATCTCGACCAATCTTCCCACACATTTATCCCTCCAAGGGACTAGGTCATTCTGGAGTCCAAAACATCTGTCAAATATGGTTCAGGTGGGACATTTTCCTAGCGGAATCAAAGTTTTAAGACTTGTTGCAGTTAGCCAAGCAAGGAAGGACAGTTCCTGGATTTGGGCATACTTGTGAACATGTGAATTGTGAATAAAGGCTCTTTAATTGTCACTAATTTCTTCAAATTTAATGCACCTTTTATTTTACTAAATATTTTAGATGATTTCAATATGAGTTTTTATTTTCTAGCTAAAAAGTATTCTAAAGAGTATTTTGGACGATTTATATTTTGATAAAGTCTATGACAGTTTTTTGAGTTGAAAATGTCATCCATTATGCAATTCAGTAAGAAATATACTAATGACTTGCCCTATGGGGCTGTCAGAAAAGTCATTACATAGAGCAAACTACACTAACACACCCCTCACACGAGTACGCTACACACAACATATCCCTAACACACCCACATTTTTGGTATAAGTGCAAAAACAAGAAAACTAAGATACCCCAAGAACAAATAAAATTAAGCAAGAAGCAGCTTGTCTCTTGTTGATCTTCACCACTCAAAAAATGAAAAATGACCTAGTCTCCTATGTAAAAAAAGAAGCCAGGCCCAATACTAAAATAAAAAAGAAAGCGGAAAAAATTAAGAAGACACAAACCCACACTAGGAAGGCCCAGTCTCCATCTTGAGGCCCAGTATTCCCAACGATGGGAAAACCCTAACCTGCATAGAATCTCCATCGATGGTAGCAATGTCGCCAGCGCCGCTATCACAAACTGGTCGTCCTCCCCCACAACATGATCACTGCCACTGGCACCACTCAACGGATCCAAACCTTTTAACAGGGTCACCTTGTCCCAGTCTACATCGTCGCTGCCAGCGCTGACACGAGCAGAGGATTGCGACCAACACCCAGATGCAGTGCAACCACCGTTGTAGGCCAGAACCCCTAAATAGCTGCCGCCGTCAGAGACACGACCCAACATATCCAGAACCCACCTGCCACCACCACCATCAACCGATGTCGTCGACCAATCTACCTCAAAGTCCATGGATCTAAGTGAAAAAACCAAGAGCAAATCATGGTCACCAACATCCTAACTCAAGAAACTAGGAGCAAAGTCTGCCCCATCTCGATCACTATCCCCAACAATGATCCAATCCCAGCCTGAAATCCATCATGACGATGAAGATCGCCATTAACCTCCGTCAAGATAGGGCAAATGGCTGCACCATCCACCACAAGGAGGAGAAGAAATAAGAGTAGGCCTAAACCTACAAAGATCTCTGAGGACAAGGAATGGAGAAGGTGTAGAGCCATTAGCCTTGAAGGTCGGCGGTCACAAACCCTAGTAGCGAAAGTGCTAGGTCGGGAGAGAGTTTTCATCCTCTATACAATTAAAAAAAGGTCTGAATGAGTGAAGTCTATGACACTAAATGAGCTTCAAATTTAATGGCCCTTTTATTTTACTAAATATTTTAGATGACTTCATTATGAGCTTTAATTTCTAGCTAATAAGTATTTTGAAGGGTATTTTAGACAATCTATATTTTGGTGAAGTCTGTGACACTAAGTGAGCGCTTAGATTTATAATATAGATAGAGATAGATCAAGAGTTAGTGAAGTAGTTTGTTAAAGTTACTAACTGACCAAATAAATGAAGGGTGTTTTTAAATGTACCCAGCAAAATTCTTTGTACACCCAGCAAATTTTTTTATTTAAAAATATATCTAATTAAATCATATAATTTCCCAAACTAACCTTATCATGTACCCAACAAAAGAAACATGGCGATGGAAAGTTCCCAGTGTTCATCATTCCTTATACCAATCCTCTTTGGTGATTTCGATTAACCAATCCTTATTTTATGTTTTTTGAAAACCATGGATTAACTAATTTACGTCTTGTCCATTGATCACTACTCTTGGGTATGTTAGTTTAACTCGATTGATTTTGTGGGAAGAAAAGGCCTTTTATATTAAACTCGATTGAATTTGTGGGATATATCCTAATATATAAAGAAGGGAGGGATTCCTACATGTAATTGGAAATTTCAAATAGTGGAGTTTGATTATATAAGAATTGGACAGATTGTCTCCAACGAACCGCAATCGATGAACTTTGCCAACACCCGCATGTACATTGTTATGAAAACAAAGGCTAATTTATACCCAATCTTTCTTCGTTTCCCTCCTCCTTACTTTGATATTATTTTGTATGATCTTATTACTCAATGAATTCATTTCAAAAACAAATATGGGGTTTTCGAATTTACTATAGCTAAGTGAAATTCTTGTTTTGAAAGTTCTTGTTTTTCTTTGTGTGTGATGTCCTGGAAATTCATATTTATTTTCCGAGGATTTTCTGGAATCTAAATTGTGGTTATTGGACGGTTTTTTGGCTCGTGGACGGAGCGGAAGTGTGTCAGACAAATATTTAGTGGAAGATTTTGGTTGTAAGGGGTTTCACACAGGTTGACTTTTTATTCGTTGGGATTCTCGGAAAACTTCTTTCACAAAAGTCGTAGAGAGCGTCAATACGAGTTCGTGGACATGCGGAACGCGAGAATCGAAGTTCGTATGAGAAAGTTATGAGCGATTGAAAATTGGGAAAATTCTATAAATATGAGAAAATTTGAGGAATTTGCAAAGAAGGACATAAATTTTTGAAAACAGAAAAATGACTCTCTCTCTCTCTCTCTCTCTCCCGAGCCCAGATTTCTTCCTCTCTAGTTTTCCTGCCATATCTTCCTCATCCGCCCACCGATTGATGTGAAACGAAGTGGGGTTTTCTCATCTCGACTTCCTTTACAAGCTTGTAGAAGAAATCGAAGTGAAATATGAGCTGTAGGAGGCGCTGCAAGGCCGAGAAGAAAAAATCACCTCCATTGGTTCTTCCTCCTTCGGCCACCATAGCAGGTGGTTCTTGAGGGCTTTTGGAGCCCAGATGACCTTGATGCTTCTCCCAACTGCGGCTTGGGACGATTTCACTTGTGGAGGACGAATCAAAGCTTTGAAGTTCTAGGGTTTTAATCAGTCTGATTTGTTCTAAGGTTCGATCGATTGGTTTATAATTAGACTTTGTTGTAGTTATGAAAATTGAAATTGGGGTTGAGATGAAGAACTTTAGTGTTGGAAGTTTTGCCAAATTCCGACTTTGATACGGCCGCGGCGCCGCCACTATAGTGGTGTTTTCCTGTGGTTTCCTACCACCTCAAGGATATTTTCTGTTCCTGATTTCGATCCATTCGTCAATAAGAGTATTTCGATATACAATATGTAATTTTTGGAGATCGTATGAGCATGTTAGGATTTTTGTGATTTCGATAGTTTCAGTTATCGATCCATGAGGATTCGACTAACCGATCGACTTGTGGTTTTGTCACATCGATCGTAGAAGTGTTCCAGAGACTTAGGGAGGTCTCGGATGTGGTTTCATCTTGATTGGCGTTGTTTTCAGGGTTGTTGTTTGATTAGGGGATTCGAGCTTTAATCACTTGTAATATGTGTACTAAGTTGAGACTATTGGTGATTAGGTGCTTCTCAAGGTGCTTTAGACGTGTTGTTGGTATGAGTGTTAGTTCAGTTCTGTATAGAAGACGCAGCGGATTCTGAGGTGAGTAATCTCAAAATGTTCATTTACGAACGGATTAAGTGGTTAATTTTGAATAGTTTTTGAAATGATATTTGTTTGAAATGATATGGACTTGATCGACTACGATACATAGCCTTGCGGTTCACAGGTAGGAAAATGAATTTAAGTATAAACATGATTTTCTCAAGTTTTGTGAATTGTGAACTATAGTTGATATTAGTGGTATTCCTGAGTGAATGACCACGTATATATATATATATATAAATATATATATATATATATATTGACGTGAAATATATGTATTCTTGTGGGTTGATGGGTGATTTAGGTGATAGGAATTGATGGGTTTCAATCTATTGTCATAAGGCTTGACTTTTCGGGAAACATAGTTTTAGAAATTGGGAATTTCTATTGTTTGAAAAATGTCAAGATTTGGTGTGAGTTGCTTAATGATTCGAATCTAACGGCTAGGGGGTCCGACGATTTGAAGGTCACGGGGTGACTTCTTCTTTTGATTTGGTTTAACATTTTGGGTCCAAAGCGACTTGCTTAATGTTTTGAATTGACGACCGGGGAGGTCTAACAATCGGAGGTCACAGGATGACGTCTCCTTTTGAGAGTTGAGTAACTTTTGGTCCTGAGTGACCACTTTGAAAGGTTTTGATTTGACGACCAGAGAGCTCAAAGGATTCGGGGTTACTGGGAGTCACTCAGGCATATATATCGGGACTTCACGCCTTTGGCTGGGTTTGTGGATACGATCAGTTAGAGCTCTAGTCTGTTGCCATTTTACATCATATGGGGTAGCGAGGAGCTATTTGATGCTCATAAGTACGTGTTTTTAAAAGGGAGTGTCGAAGATTCTTTCTTTTAAACGTCTGGGGTAGACTTGTGTATCATATTTAATTGTCAGAGTTTCAATTATTATGATTTTGTCACGGTGTGAATTTTGTTGTTTTCTTTTGGGAAAAGAATGCGTTGTTGGGGGGAAATGGTGTGTGTTCCTTTTTACGAGTTGATAGGTTTCCTCACCGGGTGAGTTGTGCGTGTGTGTTTTGAATTACTCATACGAGCTTTCACAAGCTTACCGGGTTTATTGTGTGGCAACCCGGTGCACTATTCAATAGTGTAGGAGTTAATCCTGCAAGTCAGAATAATCATGGCTGAAGCTGAGATTGTGTGCTTACAACTATACGATAAGAAGCCAATTTTGTGACTTTACCATTATTAAGACTTCCGCTTGTAGTGAGCTCTGAGAAGCATTTACGTTTTATTTTGTTGTTGACAATTTAATTCGTAAGCTTATGTAATATATGACTCTACGGAGTGGGTCAATATTGACATAATAGGTTCAGGGCATCAATATGTATTTAGTTGAAAATGGGAAAAAGTTTCTAGGTATTTGGTATTGATGGCTGAACGATCACCCATGTATAATTATGAGATTATATATCGATTTTTATTTGTGTTAAAAATCAGGGACGTGTCATTGTGAGTTCCAAAGGTTCTTAATTTTTGGCTGGATTTATAGTTTCTCTTGTTGATTTTGCTGAGAGTTTGTTTTGTATTTGAAGCTCTGTGATGGTAGAACCCATTCGGGTCCAAATCGGAGACACCTAAATCCCCACAACCCAAAACCAAATGCTAGCATTTTAACTTCTGTCCTCCATCTCTCTCACCTACAGTACATGTGTGCTAGGAAGTTTTCATCGATGTGTTTTTTTTTTTTTTTTGCTGGGTATAAGATAAGGGCAACTTGGGAAATTAGGTGATTTAATTAGATATTTTTAAAAAGAAATAAATTTGCTGGGTATATTTAGAAACACCCTAAATGAATTCTCCATAAAAACAAATATAAAAAAAAAACCATTTTCAATTATATTATGGAAAAATTTAGTGCATAGTGTTGTAACCTGGTCTGACCGTATCACCAATTATATTTCAAATGCATAAAAATTCATATCCAAAATACATGAAATACCTTTACTTTTTCATTAACTTATACACATTTTAATTTTATATTTAGAACAGTCATACAAAAATCTATTGGTCGAACTTCCTAACAAAGGAGTTTCTTTATACCAGGTGAACAAGAGTAACAATATTTGTAGAAGTATTAACAAATAAGCAATGACTAACACCATCATAATGTCATTTCAATTTTGGTCTCAATTAAATCACAGGGGGCATATGATTAGAGACTCAATCCCTAAAACAAATAGTAAAAATAGTTTATCAATTATGACACATATTGTCTTTATTTTTTTCAATTCTTAACAAATATCAATATTTTTATAAAGCGTTCAGCAAGTGTCTCACATGATATGTCATAGTTAGTAAGTTGTCAAGTAGAAAGACACAACATGTAAATGTATCACATCATGTGATCAATGGCCTTTTCTTGTGTAGCCATCATTGGCTATACTTTGTTCTTCTGAGCTACTACTTCAATTTTCCTCTTCCTTATCCTCTCTACTCCTTCCACCCTATTTTCTTCTCATCTCCCCCCTCGTATCCAAACCTAATGTTCATCATCGAGGATGTAACCTCATGCCTAGAGACAGCACTGGCTCTTCAAGGCGACAACACTCTGGCAAAACCTGAGCTTGACGATGCGGCGAAGCCCACTTATCACTACCTAATGTCACTTGATCTCCTGTGACCCGAACATCATTCCACCTCATCGTTTAATCTTCGAGGAGCGCGGTCTGGTAGCCTGGGAATGACTCAATGAGCATTTCCTTTTCATTTCATCAATCTTGGAGACAAGCAGAGAGTGTTGGCCAAGAGCATGTGGTATTTCCGATCTGCCACGGTCTTTTTGGCCAACTATAATAGGATTAGTATAATTACAAAGGTGTTGCTCAATAGAAATCCGGTCTAGATTCATATCAATGGTTTGTTGTCAGCATTGATAACTATGATTTGGCCTCGTATAGTCAAATCTGTTTTGGGTTGTGTGGTGCATGTGGATGAGCGTAGGCTACGACGGATGAGACTGTCCAGGTTCTCGTGGTTATAGATCTAGATAAGTAGTTTTGCCTCTTACATATGTATCATTTATTTGATTCTTTTGCTAAGGAACTGGATTTTGAGTATGTGAATGTGCGTGGGTTGTGCTATATTTGTGGTTTATTAGTGCATAGATTTGTAGGTTGTCAGGATCCTCCCCCAAGAGTGGCTGTGGCAGCTAGTGCTTGTGCCCCTACTATGGTGCGATCGATGATTGCACCTCTGATGAGCTCAAACTGAGTTCTCACAATTAACCATGTCGGCAATTGTTAGTATATAAGTAAACAGGGATCATTCTATCCGGGGGTTGAGGGTGCTCCTGTCATTTAATGTCAAAGAAAGAAGGGTTAAATACAAATTACTATCCTGTGGTTTGGTCCAAAATCAATTCAGTCTCTGGACTTCTAATTTCATCAAAAACACCCCTGCACTTTTAATTTGGATCTAACAAGTCCAATTTGTTAGTTTTATGACAATTAAATTATTTAACTTGTTAACCTGGCTCATATAAGACCTATGTTTTATGATGTGGTGTCTGCATGCCACCTCTAATCAATTTAAGAGTAAGTCATATTATTAAAAATAAATAGTTTTTCAACTAATAATACAACTATAACTTGAACTCATAACAAAATATTAACGAAATGGACCTATTAAATCAAAATTGAAAGTGTAGGGGTGTTTTTGATGAAATTAGAAGTCCAGGGACTGAATTGATTTTGGACCTAAACCACAGGGTAGTAACCAGTATTTAGCCCTAGAAAGAAATATTAATTACAAGTATATAATAGACACGAAAATTACAAGTAAAAGGGGTTTTCAAATTGTTTTTATTTCTAATCTAATTAAGCTAATTATAATGATCAATCAAACCATGAATCAATGATAAGATGGACGGCAAAGATGTATGATGAAGTCAACAACCATTAATACGAAAACAAGATATCAAATAACAAATCACGAATCAAAACATGCACCTGAAAGAAATCAATCAAGAAAAAGATGAATGCATGCAAAGATCTTTTTAATTTCCTTAGTTAAATCAACTAGATGAATGCACCATAATTAACCCTATTAAAAATGCAATGCTAGTGAGTTATCAATCCATTAACAAAACACATTCAATGCAATAAGCACTTAGAGGTTTGATTGATTTAAGAAAAACACACAAGTTAGAACATTAATCAAGTGTGCAATTCTCTTTGTTGATTTACTTAATGAATTATAGGTTTTTCACTTTAATTATCAAGACCTATAACACTAGCATCTTAATATGGATTCAATCATGCAATTCGAAACCTAAATTGGTCATCAAAGAAATCGAAAACATGAAAGGTGAGACTGAAGAACAAAATCAACAAACATCCAAGAACATATAATAAAATCTCAAATTTGTAATCTGAAAATCCTAAAATGTTTTCATGCTTCAAGGTTTAAAGAAAACTAAACATCAATACATATACTTTATTCTAACAAAGATCCGAAACATCCATTCAAAACAAAAACGTAGAACGCTATAGAATCTGTTTTTAAAGTTATAACACATAGAAACCGAAAACAAAATAATAGAGGTCATGGTTACACTTTTAAAGATGCTTCAAGAACGCAAGAAGGTCTTCAAAGGTGGTGGAGGATGATGAAGCTCACGGCAAGGATAGTGAATGGGAGAACAAGTCTTCCTCTTGATTACTGAAATCACCAATGAACCTAGACATAATTTTGGCCTTTTTGTATGTAGAATGTAATCGGGAAACCTAAATTAATAATTATTCTCTTTCTTTTCTTTTCCTGATTGCATACGAAGTAGATTTTCTCCCAAACTCTCCCAAATTGGAATTGCCGAAATCTTCTTGAATATTCCATGCATATCTCACAGCAAAAATCAATAATTGTTGATTAAGGATTCCTCCAAGATGTCAGAAGAGTCTAGAAACTCATGTGCAAGTCACATGTTTTAACCTTTGGGCCATTTAATTGGACAATTTCAAGGCACATCTTCTATATATGACGCCAACTATGTCTTTTAGAACATTCTTGAACAATCTGAGTCATCTTGAAGTCACAACATCTCCTAGTCTTCTCAGGTCTCCTTGTACCATCATGATTCCTAATGTGATCGAGTTTCTTAGTCCAACTGGGACTCTGCCATTTCGCATTTCATTTTTCCAAGCTCACTCCTAGTTGACTTAGGATTCCTACTTCAACTGGGATTCCTTTTCCTAACATGATTAGGAAAGCTTCATTTCTCTATTTCTATGTCATTTTTGCGCCTCATTCTTCCTTGCCTTCATTTCTTTCATTTTCAGCTCTTGATAGCTCATTTCTTGATTTTAGAGCTCAAATGTACCTAATTACAACAAAGTAAGTTAGAAATGATAGTGCCAAAAGAATAACTAAGTAAAATGTAGAGAGAAATGCATTAAAAACATAGCAAATATTAGTCTCATCAACCTCCCCCTCCCAAAGTCTCGCCTGCGCCTGGGGCTTTGAGGGTGCTTTGCATGGCCTACCTATGGTGGGACCTATGAGCTCTACTTATGCCATTCCCCTCATCCTGGCCCCTAACTCCCAATAGTCATGTATTGTTGTTGTTAGATCTCACTAAGCCACTTCGATTGCTCCACCACCTTCTATGATTCCTTTAATGTCTTGGTCGTTAGGGAAACGTTCTAGCTCTGTTCATCTTTCCTTCCCCTAGAGGTGGGGAACATGGGGATCTGGAAGCCCAATCACTTTTGGTAGAGCCAGATCATTTGTCTGGTCTTGATGGTATTTTGGAGGGTGTGGTTACACCGATTCAAGTTATGATAGAGTTAGCTGAGTCTTCTGCTAGGAAGAGGCAGCAAAATTGCTATGTTTGGAAGTTTCACCAAATTTATAGAAGCTTCAAGCTGTAAACCATTGTCTCAGGGCCCCCATAACTGAAAAAATTCGTCTTCTGCAAGGAAGAAATCATCGCTCATGGTGATGCAGTCCCTCTCGGGAAAGAAGTCCAAGTTGAAGGTTTTTTATGCTACTATGAGCAAGGTTTTGCAGGATAAGTTGAATGAGGAAACTCATTCAAAGGTTCTTACATATAACGGTTCACCACAGAAGAGTAGAGAATTAACAACATCAATTTAGTCTTCCCTTTACTTTAATTTTTTGTGTACTTAGAGGGAACAAGCATTGTTAGTGTAGTATTATGTGTAGGGAACTTACTTTCTTTGGGCCATCATACGATTTATTATAGGAAACTCAAATTGCTACCATATTGTAGCTGGTGCTATATATATTGCTAGCATTTTGTTCTCCTTGCTGGAATTTATGGAATGATGGAAGGTCCTCTTGCACAGGTTAAAAGAAAAAGAAAAAAAGTGATTGCTTAAAAATTTGTAGTTGTTGAAATTTACGATATGATGGAGGGTCTTTGAAAAATTTCAACAACAAGAAGTTGTTAATTAATTGCACATTGAATGTGATGTGATAAACTATTCAATAGTACAACGCATCTCTAATTTACTATATATTAAAGCTCCTACACAGTTCATAAGCATTGTTCATCACTGTTCACCAGAAAAGACGGTTTTGCCTCGGCTTTTGACTGAAATTACAATTCTCCCATACCATTTTAGTTTTTTTTTTTATAACAATTTTGCCATACCCTTTTATTTATTTATTTTTTTTTTTTTGTTTTTTTTAAGAAGAACAATTTTGTTTTATATTTGTAAATTTCTACAAATCATGAAAAAGTTTATTTTTTGTTGTATTCCATTTGTTGTTAATCTATTA